>CM021101.1:421004399-421350943 GCA_007115665.2 Sequoiadendron giganteum | reverse complement strand
CCCTTCTCTTGAGAATCAAGAAAGTCTTACTGTACTCTACCACTTGTCTTGTCCTTTCTTCCACTGTGGTACATTCTTTGTCAGCCCAGTTGACATGTGCAAGAGGTTGCTGCTCAACCTTATTTCTGGTATAGGCTGGGAGAATTACATCCCCGTCATCATCTGACAACCCTTCAATGTCTTCCGATAAACTATCTTTCATCTGATGAAGGGTTAACCTACTGTGACTTCGCCTTCGCACCTCATACTCGTCTCTGTAGTTAGCCCAAAATTCTTCAGGTGCGGGCACATGAGCATAGTTCTGACCAAGTCGAGATGCATAGAAGCCATGGGGATCATACGATCGTCTCTCGCTGAAAGGCTTGAAACCAAATTTGTCTAACTCTTTACCCATTAGTTTAGCTTTGGTGGATGATCTACAAGTGTAAATGCCTAAAGCAAAAGGAAAACTAAAGGCTGGTTTATTGTTGTTACGCAGACAGGTGTGAACAACTGATATCTCCCTGGAGAATTCCATACATACTACCTCATCTGATGGATACCTCAGTAACATAAGTGGAGCTCCTGAGTAACCGTACACCCTTAGGTAAGTGAAGGTGGCAAACTGAACAAACCAATCTGCCCATTCTGATATTGCAGCCCTGGCAACGGATGAGATGCGAACATGTAGCTCGTTATCCAGGTCTCGCACTGTGTAAATCAAGAATGCTTCATTCACCCATTTCTAATGATGTGACGCAGCAGTGAATTCTAACTGAGTATAGTAGTTGTAGACACGGTGAATGTTTAGAGACCCCTCCGTGTTTAACCCTCTGAATTTACCCCGATAAGCAACCAAATAGACTAGGTAGGAGACCATATGAAATGCGTGTCTATGAAAATACGCAGTTATCTGATGATGTAAACAATCACTGATCAATGTAGGCCAGTCATAGAACTCTGTCTTTTTCATTATATGAGGGATCACGTAGAACATCCAAGGCTGAAACCTCGTTGCATCTACTTGACCGGTAACTCGATTGAGTAGGGTTATTATGATTGTGAATTCATCCTTGAAATGTCCTCTTCCCACATCCTTTGGCAATGTAGAATGTTTCTATTTCAGCCACCTATGTGCAATCTTCTTCTTGTATTTATCTTAATGTTCTTCCCATATCCTTTCACATTCTTCTACATTGATGGTGATATTTCCAGGCCATGGTTGAATGGAGAAACATTTCTCAATCATGTCTAGTTTTAGGCTGAATATGATTCTCCCATCAACTGACTGTATTTCCCTTGTAGCTGGATTATAGTGCTTGATGCAAGCAATTATGAACTCTAAGCTCTGTACTGAGAAAGGTATGGATGCTGCTGCAAGAAGACCTGAATGGCCAAGATTCCTGATGGTGGTGTTGCCTGCATCTTCTAAAGGACGTAAATTGAACACTGGTTTGATATGATGCAAGTCTGTCTCGGCCGTTTCAATGTATTGCCGTTTCAATTAGCACCTCTGGAATGCTTATTGGAAACGAACAGTTATTGTAAGTGTGTTAGTACATGCTCTTCGGATTATAGAGAGGAAGATCTCTCTTTGCTGATTTTATACTGTAAAAAAGGGGTGTACTAAGATTTCCTATCTTTTTTACTCAGCGGTAGGACACAAGGGTGCATAAACCAATGCGCTGTAGGTAAGCTTTTTCTCTGGTTTCCGCAGATCTTAACTACAACTAACTAACTTCTAGACTATCCTACCTCCTCAAGATAAATAGAGCATGAGGGTGTAGGAGCGAAATGGTATGGTTGGATCACTTGAATCCTCCGTCTCAATGGAATATGGCCGAGGCTCTGAACCTTCGGATATATACCAAGATAGGGCTCGATACAAGCAAACACTCGTTACGGTAAACTGGATCTGAGACTTGCCAAGGAGGAGGAACCCCTATCCGAGGTATAGGCTTGGAAGCAGCTCACTGGAAACAACAAGGAACGATGGCCTTTCTAACAGGATTCCCGAGGAGGTGACGACACCTGTCCAAAGTCTAGGCTGCAAGAGAGATCATTAAACAACATCAAACGATAATGATCGATGACAAAATATCCAAGGAGGCGACGACACCTGTCCAAGGAGGAGATTGAAACAATGCACTATTTAAAAACAAGACTTTGAATAACTCAAATAATTAGATCAATCAAGCTTGCACCATCTGATTTATTTCTTCAAGGTTCTTCAAAGAATTACAAAGGTCGGGACAGCAAAGGCACGAAATCATGCACAATTGCGATCAACCAACGAACTCTCATCCAAGAGTGAACAGATATAAACAAGTGAACTCTGGCAACAGTGGCGCAGCAATTTTGCTAGCAAATAAAGGTTAAACAAATAAAGAACCTAAGGCTCTTATTTATAGAAACTCAAAGGAGTAGGCAACCCTAAAATCTCCTTGAGTTAACAAACAGTTCTTGCCAATCAGCAAGATATTATTCTATGTCTAAAAGTAGGTGAGCAAACAGTTAACTGGAAATCTACTTCAGTTAACTGAAACTAAACAAAAGTCAAACTGGAAGTCTACCTCAGTTGACTGACACCTAACTAAAAGTGAACTTATGTTACAAATGTGTCTCCAAATAGACATCCACCTTTTGAGGAGATCTGAGATCCACAAATCGTGGGAGTCAAATAGACATCCTAGATTAGTGGGATCTGACATGCATGATCTGTGGAGATCTGGAGTCAACTTGGAAAGGGGCATCAAGTTGACTTCAATCATCATTAATGCTACTTGGAGGGTAGGACGTCTTTTCTTGGTGCTTTACACCTCTTCACCACTGGTCAACAAAGTCTCTATCCAGTCATTGACCTCTTCGGCCCCCGGGCAATTAATGCTCTTCAAGATGACTATGTGGCGTCTAAGCATTTCTTCACCCGTCATAAGCTGTTGATGATAGGTTATGCATTGGGCAGCTGCTTCATCTAACTGGACAGACATGGCTGCAATTTTGGCTAATTTGCAGCCATTGGGATCTTCAAGGAATGAAGATCGGATGACATCCTGGAATCGTGTCTGCATTGTTTCAAGTTCCACATATTCTCCTCCTACCCGCTGATATTCTAACTCAGGGAAGGATATTACCAACGTTCTTGCGAAGTTGATAATATTGGCGACGAAGCGTCTATAGTCAATCAGCTCCACAAAGTTGGCATCATAGGCTCTCACCTTGTATGCCACCTGTTCTTTCCACTCAAAGAGATGGTGTTTATTTTCTGTGGTCGTAACTGATTCATATGCTTGTTGCAAATCAGCAACTGTCGCCTCCTCTCTCGGCCTCTCTTGAGCTGCCTTTACTTCTGACTTCTGGATTTCTGATCGAAGTCCATGTGCTGTGTCTCTCAGCTGACATGCTTCTGTCAACACACACCGTCCCTTGACGACAAACTCATCCACTTGACGTCTCAAGTGTTTTCCATATGTAATCAACTAATGATGGTTTCTTTCAGCTGGGAGATCCAACAGTCCTTGAGGCAAAGCCGAGGAGTTTGGAGTGTCATGTATCAAACTAGAAATGTACAACTTTAGCTGACGAATTTCAGCCTTCAAGGCTGCTTTGTCTTGTCCATCTTTTGTCATCCTTTCTTTGACACTCGCCGAGGCAATTCCAAGAAGGTCTGCCTCCACCTGTCAAGTGGTCTTTCCAAGGTTCACCTTTGAAAGTGTGAAATCCTCAACCCTCACATTATGTATATCTTTGTCTTCAGGTGGGGCAGCAGTCTCTATGATAACCTCGTTCTCTGCATTCTTTTCTACATGCGTCTGCTTCTTCAACTTCTTTGCCGGCATGTCTTGTGGGACATGATGGAATTCAGAGGATTCAAGCTGATAAGGTGGTCTCTCCCTCTTCCTCCCAAGCGAGCTTTCCAGCCAGATAGAATCTCGGCTAGCATCGCTGGGAGGAGGAACATAGGTCCCCTGAATGCTAGAAGAGCGAGATTGTGCCGTGGCAATGTCTCGTGTTGGCGAGTCCAAATCAATAGGACTTTGTGACCTCTGTGATGGTGGTGAAGCTGGTGGCTCTGTTTCTGTTACTAGCACCGCTTCTGCTGCAACTTCTTCTACAATGGTTTCCATCTCTACATAGATTATTTCAATCACTGGTTCTTGTGTAGTTGCAGCGGTCTCAACTGTCTCAGGCAAATTGGTGGTTGTCTCCACCTGTACCTTTTGCCGGCTTGTGCTGGCAATTCCTTTTCTCCCCCATGTGCTCCCTGACATCCGCATTCCTTCTGGAGGAAAGCTCATCTTCTTCTGTCTGGGTTTCCTCCTAGACGTGGAAGGTAGTGTAAACTGAACCGCTGGCGGCTCTGATCGGGGAAGTACTACCTTCCTTGTCCTTTTACTGTCCAGGTAGAGTTGACTGTGTCGAACTACTCTACCCGTTCTTTCCTCAATAGACGTACTCTCTTTCGCGTACCAGTCTACTTTGCCAAGTGGTTGTGAATCCACTAGACCCATGAAGAAGGAAGAAAGAATAACTTCTTCTTCGTCCTCAGATAAGCCCTCGATGTCTTCTGACATGAATTCTGCAATCTACGAGAGCTTGAATCTGCTATGGTTCCTTCTTCTCACTTCGAACTCATCCTCGCAGTTGACCCAAAAATCTTCCATGAAAGGTTCATGTGATGATCTTTGCTCAAGGTGAGCTGCGAAGATGCCTCTGGGGTCATAGGATGGCCTCCTGTCGATGAGGTACTTGAGATTAAATCTCACTATTTCTTGGCTTATCAACCTTGCATCGGCTGCAGTCCTGCATCTGTAGAGTCCCATCTGAAAAGGAAAGTTTGCTGCAGTCTTTTTCTTTACGCGAAGGTAAGAGTGAACCTCGGCCAATTGCCTCAGGAATTCCATGAACACTACCCTATCTGAGGGGTAACGTGGCATCATGGCGGGGTGGCCATTATAGCCATACACGCGTATGTAGGTGAAAGTGGGGAATTGTATGAACCAATCCGCCCAGTCCACCATTGCTGCCTTAGCTGCTGGTGAAATACGCACGTGCATCTCATGGTCTAGCTCGTGCACGGTGTGCATAGTAAAAAGGTCATTTATCCTTTTGAAATGTCTTTCCGCTAGAGTGAACTCCAAGCGAGGAAAGTATTCTTGTACCTTTTGCACACCCAGGGTTCCCACAGTGTTTAATGTTCTGAAATCGCCTTGGAAGGCTATCAGGTAGACCAGGTATGAACACATGTGGACACGGTGCTCTTCTAGAAACCCGGTGAATTGTTGGTGGAGTGTGTCACTGATCAGGGAGGCCCAGTCGTAACGTTCTTTTCTGCTAATTATCTTGCCAATAATGTAGAACATCCACGGCTGGAAGGATTTTCCCTCCTCTTGTCCAGTGACTCTGCTGAGTAGGGTGATTAGCACTCCGTACTCGTCTTTGAATTCTCCTCGACCAACCAATCTGGTCAAGCTGGTTCTCTTTGTTTTCAGCCAATGTTCAGTCATTATAAGCGAACACTCGTCCTTCGAAGCCTCGAATGCCTTTTCGCATTCTGTCACCGATATGACCTTCTTGGTAGGGCATGGTGGAATTGCAAAACAAGTCTCTATGTCCACCGGCTTCAAGCTGCAAATCACCCTCCCGTCTACTGACAGGATCTCTCTTGTAGTCGGGTTGTAATGCTTAGTGCAAGCAATTACAAGCTCGATGCTTTGTAAGGTGATTGGAATAGATGATGCTTGAAACAAACCGGATTCTTTGATGTTTTGCAATGTGATTTGATTCATGCCCTCCAAGTCCTCAGAACTGACCTCTGGATTTTTCTGCCGTAGGTCTGTGTTAGTCGTTTTCAAGTAATCATGATATAAGACCGTTTTGGTCTTGTATTGTACCTGAGAGTACTGCATTTTGAAAACCTTGAATATTGGCTGGGCACTTGACCTTGTTCTGACACTTTTCTGGAATTGCTAAAAATAGCCTCGCCGGGGGTAGTTTTTACGAAAAATTCTAAGACATGGGTTTTGTTAAGAATGATTTTCTAAATAGACCCAGATCGTCAGAAATTCCAAAAAACGAGTTTTTCTTTGACATGCAAGAGCCCTTTGGTGGCAGAGGCAGCAGGGGCACCAGAAAGTGATTTTTCTCGGAAAAATCTAACACATGGGTTTTGTTCGTGCTTCAAAGCCAAACAAACCCAGTTTGTCTGTTTTTCAATATTATGACTTTTTTCGGAAACCCTAAAAAATAGGGGCAGCAAGGCTACTTTTTCTGGAAAAATCTACCATGTGGGTTTTGTTGAAAAAGCTGTGCTGATCATACCCAGTTGGTCAGATCTGTGATAATCTGTCATTTCCTATGACATGCAAAAGAAATGTAGACAGAAGTAGAGGAAGTAGACAGAAGATGGATTGGAAGTTATAAACTGCCACTTTGCAATAATCTGTCTCTGGAAGCAATCTTGGGAGAGGAATGCTTTTACTGCCAATGATCTTCAAAAATATTGAAGATCCGTTCAAAACCCCTGCCAAATCTTGAAAACTTGTTCTTGGGAGCTACTTGATGTTTTATCCTTCAACCTGCAAAAAGAATAATGAGGAAAGGGACGCCTAGCATGAATATAAGGCAATTAGGGTTAAGATCCACAAAGTATGGAAGATAACTCATCATTCAGGCCTGATTTGGAGTTCCAAAAGATAATTTCCACTAATTGTGGAGTGTTTGGTCTCTTTTTGGCTCCAAATTTGCTAACTCAAGTCAACATTTCTGTTTGACTTCTTTTAGGCGTCCAACCTTGAATTTGATCATTTTTGTCTATTTTGCAAGCTGAAGTGCTCCCATTTTATCTTCAATTCAGGTTACTCTGTTGATCTCAGGCAGTGTCCGACAGTTTTGTTGTCGAGGCGGGATCAGTATGATTAGATATGCCTGGGAGAGATTAACTCAAAAAACTGAGTTTAGGTCTCCAGAAAGAAGGGCACCTTCCTTGAAAGGGGCGCTTTTGACAATGCCTTAGTCAATTTTCGTTGACTTGTTCTTCGTTTTGACCTTTTCAGACCCTCTTGCTTTGATCTGACATTCCCGATGTTTGATGAATCAGATGATTCTGCTTGACGATGCGTCGGGTAGCCGGTTCAGTCTTGTTCACAATGCCTGACTTCTCAGTTGAAGCTGGCAAGTTTTGGGCCTTCAAACTAAAGGGCGCCCCTGGCCAACAGGGGCGCTTTTAGTTTTTGCTTGGTTTCATCTTGGTTGTGGACTGCCAGTCTTTGACCTCCTCCATCAGTTGATTGATTTGTCGGAAGTTCTTGCTGATAGTCTTGTTGACGAGATAGGTCATAGCTGAGAAGGTCATCCTGGGAGGCAGTGAAGATTCTGGCTGAATCTGGATACCTTTAGGAAAGGGCACCTTTCCTTGAGAGGGGCGCTTTTTAGCCATGCCTTAGCCATTTTCTGGCTTATCTTTCCAATTCTTCAAATTTGGCTTTTTCTGTTTGATCTCATCTCGTGATCGTCTGGTGTTTCTTATGGACTTGTTGTTAGATTGATCACGTAGCTGGGAGGAAGCTGGAAAGATATCATGTATAGAGTTGCAGCTTTTGGATTCATCTGGTGCCTGCAACTGAGGGGCGCCCCTGGCCAGCAAGGGCGCTTTTACCTTGAAGCTCTCTGATTTGGCACTTCTGTCGTCAATGGATCCTCCATACTTCGCTGACGGTTGGTCAATGATCCCTGAATCAGATGATCTTCCTGATTGTTTCGTTGTCGAGCCATTATGAAAGTGAAGAGGATGACTGTTTTGACAATGCCAAATGATTTGATTTGTCCTCTGAGATCCAAGGGCGCCTTTCTTCAAGAGGGGCGTTTTTAGCCACTGTAGACTGTGTTTTGCCTTGGTAGACAAAACGTACACCTTCCAGACTCAGCCAAATTTTGGCCTTTTCCGTTTTGAGAATCTCCTTCGTTGAACGACATCATTTTCAACCTTTTCCGCCATGGTTTCTTCGTTGAAGCTTTTGAGGTTTAGCTTTCAACACCTAGTACTGGCCAATCTGCCATTAATGGCTGCAGAGCTCCTAACTTTGTTCCTGAAAAATATGTTGGCGTAAAAACTAACACCTCTGGAGTGTGAGTTTGTACGGACAGCTATGCACACTACGTAATGAGTGCTCTTCAAATTAGGAGGGGAAGCTCCCTCGTTGTGCTGGAATGCATGAAATAGAAAACTAAACTAATGTCCTATCTTTTTGTTCTCAGCTGGTAGAGGCACAAGGTTAAGAAAACCTAGAACGTTGCAGCTAAGTATTTTCTGGTTTCGCAGATCATCTAACTACAACTAAGCTAACTTCTTTAAATCTATCCAGTTTCCTCAAGAAACAGAGCATGAGGAAATGGAGCAGGAATGTATTTTACGATAAACTCCAGGTGCGGGCTCACAACATGAAGGCAAGGTAGGCGCAACTATTTGCTAATCCGGGAAGAAGTTTATTAAAACAAACAAAAGGACGGTAAACCTGGTACAGCTTCACAACATGAAGGCAAGGTAGGCGCAACTATCTGCTTGGCTGAATGAGTCTACTATAACACACATCAAACGATAAGCTTTAAGTACAGTTTCGCAACATGAAGGCAAGGTAGGCGCAACTATTTGCTCTTCTGAATAGGCTTATAATCAACAAAACAAAAGGTAAGCAACTGGGACAGTAGATTGTATAGACGCAACACGCATGCAATAACGATCAAACCAGCAACCCCATTTAACTAAGGTCGAATAAACACTATGACAATAACATGAAGGCAAGGTAGGCGCAACAATTTATTATAACAGCAATTACTCCTTGAACAGATACAATAATAGCAATACTACAGGCAAGGTAGGCGCAGCATGTATGCTATCAAGCAAAAGTTCTAATTTACAAGGGTGAACCAATCTTGAGAATAGGCATGTTGCCGACAACGCAGCAATTCTCTATCACCAGGAAAAGCTAATTACAAATGAGCTAAAAGCTCTTATTTATAGACTTCAAGGTGTAGGCAACCCTAAAATCACCTTGAGTCAACTAAAGTCTTGCAATGCATGCAAGATCTTATTCTTAAACCCTAATTAAATGAAACTATACAGTTAACTGGGAAACTATCATCAGTTAACTGAAACATCTAATCTAAATGGACAATGTGCAAGCATGCACGTCCTTATTGAAAGCAAGTTAACTGGAATGCTATTATCAGTTAACTGAAAAATCTAATCTAATCTCCAAGTGTACGTAGATGTTTCCAAGAAAGACATACATGCAATGTGTAACAACCAGTTAACTCGGAAAGAAGTCTCGAGTTTAACTCCTGTGTCTAATGTCTATCTTGGAAAAGGTGGGACGCCTTGAACTGAAGTTCACTGACCCTGATCTCGAGCAAGTAACCCCTCCATGAGGTTAGTGACTGCATCACCATCTAGAGGTCGTCACATGTCTCAACTGTCAATCAACTGCTTCTTAGCAACTCAAGCAAAACTGAAAATCTTTGTATACTTAAACTGGCCCTTCACTGGCTGGTAACTATGGCGGCTTTGTAACTGAAGTGATGGCCACTGTTTCCTCTGCAGCTTGATGCTTCTCACGTTTTTCATGCTTTTCTTTATGGAAGAGTGTTGCATGATGAAACTGCGAACTCTTTGGTTGTGAGAAATACAAATGAACATGCTGCATACACAGAAACCCAACGGTATCAACCCTCTAAACTGGCCTTGGAAGACAATCAGCTATACGAGACATGAAACCATGTGAACTTGAGTGACTACTCTTGTCAACCTTTCCGATGCGCTTGATACAAATCAATGTCAGCTTTTCTGATGAAATCATGAATTAAGACTGACTTGGTCTTGAATTCGTTCTGCGTGAACTACATCCTGAAAAACTCGCCTGTTGACTGTGAACATGGCTATATTCTGACAACTTCTCCAAAAAACCAAAAATCTCTCCTAATGAGGCTAAAATAGCTTGTCGGAGGGCAATTTTCACAGAAAATTCTGAGACGTGGGTTTTATGTAGAATCAAATTCTAAGATGACCCACAATGTTAGAATTGTGAAAAAATGTGATTTAGGCCCGCATGCAAAAGGTTTTCAGTTGAGATCTGAGGGGCTGTGAGGACATTTTTTCCCGAGAAAATCTGAGATATGGGTTTTGTCCAGAAGATATTTCTAAGACAACCCACAACGTTAGATTCGAAAAATATCGACTTCTACTCCACCATGCAAAGGAATTTCACTTCAGAAAATCAAAGCCTCAAGAACTGATGCTCTGGAACAAATTTTTCTTGAAAATTCTAGCACATGGGTTTTGCTGAGAAAGCAATTCTGAATCAACCCAGATGATTTGTTTTGCCAAAAACGCCAATTCTTCAAACATGTGAGAAAATTTTAAGACGAGAAGATGGAAGAAATCTAGAGAAGAAGAAAGATGTTTTTTAATTTTTATTTATTTATGATCTTCTTCTGTCAAAATCGCCACTCTGCCTTGAATTCTGCTGATGAATCTTGACTTGTACCTGCAAAAGAATATTTTTTATGCCTTCACAACTGACCGCTGAAGAAATTCGCCCAACTCTGGAAAGAATTCACCTCTGCTCAAGCTGGATGAATGAAATGATGAATGCCATGCTTGCATAACTAGAGCAAAATCGTACTACAAAAGCAAGACTGCAAGCTCAAACCCTAACTGTGAAGAAGGAATCCGATTGGCCCTTTACCAGTTGAACTGCTGCTGTCTCTGAGTCTTTAGACTAAAAATAATATTTTAATTTCAAAGCATGCAAAGAACTAAAAGTGGCACCAATATTTATCTTTGAAGAAATTCGTCACTTTTTAATGCCTTGCATGCAAAAATATTATTTTTATCATTTTGCCAAAAATAGCATCTTGTTGTGCTCAACACACTTCCCTGATTTTAAAAAGCCAAAATTTGACCTTCTAGGCGTCCATTTGCAAGAGTTATGAGATTTTTGAGAATCTCCTATTTTGTAGCTGACTGCAAAGTTACAATTGACCCTGTTCAACTCTGATTTCCCGATGATTGAATGAGCCTGCGACTGTGCTGAGATATCCACTGCGAAGCCTGCATGACAAGGATGAAATGTCTGCTGGGAACAACAACTGCTAAAATCATCATCTGATACCTTAGAAAATTAGGCGCCTCTGATTAAATTGATGTTTTGACTCCAGACTTAGTCATTTCTTCGTTCTGCCTTCTGATGCTTCAAACTGCCGTTGACGGTGAATGATGAACTCCACTGACTGAATAATGGATTCATTGCATGACTAGAAGTATTTTGCATCCAATGACTGTATATGAGGGATTTGAAAATTGTATTAAGAACCCCAAAAGAATGAGCGCCCCTATTCTGTGATAGCTCAAACACCATTTTGACAAAAGTGTGATTTTCATCTGAACACCATACTTTGACCCTTGATACCGGGAACTGGAATGTTCCGATACGCGTGCCGTCTGTCTTGCTGTACAGTTTGGTCAACTTGCAAGAGATGTTCTTGGAGACGACGAAGCCAGAAAATTGCTTTTAAGGCCTCTAAAAGAAAATCGCCTTTTTCAAAGAAAATAATATTCTTACACTTAGTCATTTTTTGAACTGCCTTCAATCAACTCTTCTTTACAGCATTATCATCTTGACCTCACACGTACGAGCACTCGCCAAATCCCGGAGGCTGTCGGCTAGACTCGTTGGATAGCTTGAGTAATTGCACACAAGTCTTGTGAAGACCGTAATTGCAAATAACCCCGTCTGGCAGGCCTAAAGGAGAATCGCCCCTAGCCTACAGCTGTGCAGCTTTGTGTAGCTATGCTTCACCATCCTCTGTTTTACGTGCTCGGTAGGACCTCTGTCAGAATTACTCAGAATGCCGGATCGTCTTGTGAACGGGTGCACTGCAAAGCTAGACTGAGCTGGAAGAGATCTCAGGAAGACCTCAATTGCAAATTCATCCATCAAACAGGTCTTATTCAGGATCGCCCCTGGGCTACAGGGGAGCGGATTTGCTTTGAATTCATTTCTTCTGACATGTATCTTGCTTGCAATTTCCACTTCTACCGCTGATAACCGGATTTCTGTACTGGATACGCTTCCGCTTGATAGCTCGTTGAAAAGCCAAACTAATTCTGCAAAGACTGAAACCATCAAAACACATATGCATCTAGATCTGGGCCTTCAAAAAGAAAATCGCCCTTGGGCTAGAAGGGAGCGGATTTGCATCTCTAGACTGCCTCCGTGATGAAAACACTCTTCGCAACCTCTGCTTCTGTCTTCGTTTGCCGAAGTTCTGTAACTCGGATAATCCTGCTTCATGGCTAATCGGAAAGCCGACTGAAAACTGAACATAATGAATGTGTTCTTAATCCAAAACACTCAAGTCTTGACCTTCAAATGGAAGGGCGCCCCTAGGCTACAGGGGAGCGGATTTGTTTTGAATTCATTGATTTTCACCATTTTATGCTTTGCAAACGCTGTATCCATCCCTGCGGTTGACCATGTCGAAGCGTTGTGACTGCTGAGGTGTGTGGATGACTATACTTCATCATTTTCACATGTACGGACACTATAAAGTTGATTTGCACGTTGATTGCGCAAGTGTCTACTACGTTACATAGTGAAAAGTTCCCAGACTTAGAATATTTTAGCACTTTTTGCCAATTTGAAAATCCCCTCCATCAAAAAGCATTATTTCCAACATCTTTTATCGTAGAGCGTTCCTCTTTGAGTTTCAGGCTTAGATATTGATACCTGGTACTGGCCAACTGCCATTGATGACCCCGAAGATCCTAACTTTTCTCCTGAAAAAGTGAAAACTACCCACCAGCCTTAAACTGACTTTTAACTGAAACTGACTTCACCACTGTGATTGTGATGTGAAATAAGCCAATCAAAATTAATTTCAGCCAATTCTGACAAGTTCCTATTTTTTAGGGTTTCGGGCTAAAAATAGATTTCAGAAACCCTAATTTTCAAAATTTTCAAATTTTGCCAGTATCTTCCTGGCATCACATTGACTAAAAGCCCATACTTTATTTGCCCAAAAACTGAGTTTTGACCCCACTTTTACAAGGTTTAGACCATTTTAAGCAAAATGTCTTAATGAAGCAAAAATTTCGGTTTGGGTACAACAAAATAGAAATAGACCCACCAATGTAAAACATAATTTTTGATAATTCTGACTTGATGAGTGTGATCGTGAAGGCAATTAATCCTATCAGAATTATTTTCAATCATTTCTGGGAAGGTCCTATTAGGGTTTCCATAAAAATAGGGGTGTAAAACCCTAATTTTCATTTTTTCAGAATTTTAACCATAGGTTCCTTGACAGAAACCCACCAAGATTTCATATTTGGTTTGACCTAAAACATACTTTCGATGGCATTTTTACTTTGTTTAGCTCAATTTAAGCAGAATGCCAAAAATTTCATTTTGGGTATAACACAATGAAATCGTGGTACAGTACTGATTTGGTCTTGAACTCTGCAGGAGTGTATTCTATTCTGAAAGACTTGAAGATTGACAGTAAACACGCCTAGGTTCCAACAATTTTAGCAAACTTTCTAAATTTAGCTTGCTGATTTTTCTTCCTCCAACGGACGAAATTTTGGAATTTTTCTGAGATATGGATTTTGACTAGAATTTCGTAACAAGCCAACCCAGATCGGTCTGTTTTTGAAAATATGAAGTGAAGATTGAAAAAGCAGCAAACCCTAATTTTCTCCAGAAAAAGCTGCCATCTGGGTATTGTTCTTGAGCATAATCTGAATGGACCCAGTTGATTAGATTTTGAAAACCCTGGGTTCTGATTGAAAAAGCAACAATTTCTAGTTTCTCTGAAAAAGCTGAGGTATGAGTTTTGTCCAAAAGAAGGTTTAGTATAGACCCAGAAGACTAGAAATGGATGAATATGAAGTTTTCCCTGCCATGCAAAAATAAAAGCAACTACGGCAACTTAGAGAAAATTCTTCAACAATTTGTCCAGAAGATAGAACAAAAATGGATCAGCTTGCTGAAAATTAATAGTATTAGCCTTATTCTTCACAAATTTGATGTTCTTGATGAGAAAATATGAAAAAGGAAGCTCTATTTGATTGCTGATTTGAAATTTTATGAGAAAGCAGCAAGTTAGGGTTCTTGAATCTTGAAAAATATAAGTTTGAAGCTGCTGCTTTGTTTGTCTTTGAAGGCACCTGCAGGAAAATATGAAAAATAATGCATAGAGGTGTCCTTAAATAAGTTTTTGCTTTGAAAACAGCTTCTCAAACCCTAATTTGATGAAACCCTAAATTTAGTTCATGCCTTGTGCAAAGGTGTTTTTCTTCTCTTTGAAAATATTGAAATTTCTCAAAAATAAACTAAGTCATGAAGAGTTGGGTGCCCTTTTTGAGGTATGCCATCCTTTTTTCCAGACTTAGCAACTTTTTCCATCATTTTATCTTTTGTTCATTTTTTCAACCTGGTTTCAGCTCTGTCTCCCGGCTTCTTGATTTGTCCGACGAACGAACTAAACATTCCATTTCGGAGCCTGATCGAATCTGACAATATGGTTCTGGAGACGTCATCTGCTAAAAACTTCATTTGACCCTTCGAAATGTCGGGTGCCCATCCTTGATAAGGGCGCCCATTTTCTCTAGAGTTAGTCAATTTCATGATCTTCAATTTTATACTTGTCTTCTAACCTTCAGATGAATTCGTGATTCCGGGTGTTGTACTTGTCAGATTGACTGGCTGATGGATTCACTCGATAGCTAAGATGATTCTGGAAGGGGTCTTTTGGATAACTCATCCCCGGAAATTGACTTCTTGAGGTATGGCGCCCATAGCTTCCAGAGTTAGTTTTTATTCTAGATTTTTCATTGTTGCTTTCAACTTCTACCATTTCTCACACTTTTCTCCTCTATTCGCCTGGCGATATCTGATGACTGCTGACTCTAACGGACGAGCTGATGGATTCGTTGGAGAGTTGGATCCAGTCTGACGAAGTCATGTCGGAGAAGTCTTCTGCAAATTTGATCATTTAGCCTCTCAAAAGTTTGGGCGCCCTTTTCCTTCAGGGGTGCCTATCTTCTCCAGACTTAGAATTTATTCAGTGTTCTTCGTCTTCAGAGTTTGTAAATACCTCTCCCCGTGACCTCTGTTTGTCTTTGATTTGTCGATGACTGGATGATCTGACAAACGTGTCAATTGATTCGTTGCAGAGACGAGATGATTCTAAGCAACCTTGGCCTGGAGGCAAAAACCCTAATTTTGGCTTTTGACCTCTTGAAAAGATGGGCGCCTTTCTCCTTCAGGGGCGCCCATGGCTGACAGTGTTAGAAAAATTTATCAACTTTTCAACTTTTTACCTTGTTAAACGTGCCTTCCTTGGTTTTGATTACCGGAATGAAAAATTGACTAAGGCATTGAAGCATGGGCGCCTCTTCTTGATTGGGCGCCTGAAATCTCCAGACTTGGACAAAATTTGGCATTTTTCATTTTTCAAACGTCCTTCCCATTCCTCGTTTCTCGTGCACATTGTTCATTGGCAGTCTTTGTTTGATGCTCAAACACTTGATTCTAACACCTAGCAGCTGAGATGACCTCCGTTGATGAATTTGGATCTCCGAAAAATCTTTTGAAAAAGCAGAATAGACCCAGTAGAATAAAACTGATCTTTTTGTGATTCTGACTGCACCAACCTGATAAGGAAGTATTTTAAGCCAATCAAAATCAATCTTAGCCCGAACCGACAAACTTTCTATTTTTAGAAAATTTTACGAGTATCCATTTCGTAAGAAACCCAGAAAAACCCAAAAAAAAGTTTCTATTTTTAGAAAACTGCTAAAAATAGAAGGGATGAAAAACTGAAATTTGGGTATGGTAGGTTTGATCTTTTTGAACTGACCCAGATTGTCAGATTTTGAAAATTTCAAGTTTTTGACCCCCATGCAAGACATGCAAACCCCAATTCTGACCTTTTTTGACAGATTTAACAGCATCTCGACTCATTTCTTCAAAATGTCTGTGTAGCGGAAATTTTAATTTGGGGTACAACAATGACAACACTTCCTGACCAAGGTTGTATTGGAAAGCATTTTTCAATCATGTCTGGTTTGAAGCTGCAAATCACTCTTTCGTTTGTTGTTTGAATCTCCCATGTAGCTAGATTGTAATGCTTCATACAAACAATTACGAACTCTAAACTTTGCACTGAAACAGGAATTGATGCTGCTGCAAGTAATCCAAAATGACCAAGGTACCTGACTGCAACATTGCCTGCGTCCTCCAAAGCACGCAAATTAAACACAGGTTTCATATGATGCAAGTCCATTTCAGTTGTTTTGATGAAATCATGATATAGCACTGTCTTGGTCTTGAATTCAACGGGAGTGTATTCCATACTAAAAAATCTTGAAGATTGGTTGTAAACTTGACTATGTTTGGACAAGTTTTGCACAAACCCTAATTCTAGCTTGCTGATTTTTCTTCTTCAAACGAACAGATTTTTCGAAAAATATCTGAGATATGGGTTTTGTATGAAATTTTATTGCAAGACGACCCAAATCAATCTTTTTCGAAAATTTTGAAGGCTAGTCAAAAAAGCGGCGAACCCTGATTTCTGAAAATTTTGACAAAAAATCTAAGAGCTGGGTTCTGTGCAGAATCATGTTTGAGAGGGACCCAATTGATCAAATGTTAAATATACTGAAGGCTGATTCAAAAACCAGCAAACCCTAGAATATAAAAAATATTTAAAAAAAGTTGAGACCTAGAATTTGTTCAAAAGTATATTTCAAGAGGACCCAGATGATCAAATGTTGAAAATTTTGAAGTTTTCTTGGACATGCATGGAAAAATCAGGCTGCTGAAATTTGAAAAAAAATCTAAAATTGTTAAAAATAAAGAACTAAGCTGACCCAAATTGCTGAAAATTCAAAATCTTGACCTCCTCCTTTCGAAAATTGATGCCCTACAAGAAAAAAGCATAGAAAAAGGAGCCTCTTTGCAAGCTGATCTGAAAATTATGAAGAACTCTGAAAAATCAGCAAACTTTAGCCTTCAAATTCTGAAAATAGGAAAAATTATTGGTTTCTCCTCTCTTGCCTTGATCACGTGCAAAAAATTATAAAGAATGATTGCACAAGGCTGCCTTATATAAGTTTTTAGGTTCAAAGCTGCTTTGTTTTCTCCATTTAGAGTCATGAAACCCTAAATCAGGTGCATGAACTTCGACGTCTTCTTCTTGATTTTCTTATTTTTTGAAAACTTGAAAATTTTGTCTAAGGCAAAGTTTCTTGGGCGCGCTTCTTGGCTAGAGTGAATTTTGGACCCCCAGTTGTATTTTGATTTTTGGGTGCTTAGTGAATCCAATTGACTGGCTGACTGTTCCGCTGAGTAGCTTGTCTGAATTTGAGAAGATCTTCCTGGGGATGCCAAGCCCTAATTACTGAATCTGAGGCTTCAAATGTTTGCCTATCTCCTTTAGGGCACCCAAGATTCTAGACTTATAGATTTTCTTGAGATCCTTGTTTTGCTTTTGGTTTCATCCCTTCGTTTTGTCTTCAATATCTGCTAACTGCCAACTCCAATGAATTTGTTGATGGTTGCGTTGGAGAGCTGATTTGACGATGAAGAAGACATGTTGGAGGCTACAACTGCAAATTTGATGGTTTAGACCTTCAAATCCTTGGGCGCCTATCTCCATCTGGAGCGCCTAGAATTCCAGACTTAGCCATTTGTGGCTCTTTTTCAACCTTCATTCTTGAAAACCTCATGTTATGGCCTCTGTTTGATCTGAATTTGCCGTCAGCTGAATGATCTGATGATTTTGCTAAGATATCCATTGCCAAGCTAGCAAGATTCTAAAGAGATTAACTAATCTAGCAAACCCTAATTGTTGGATATGAGCCTTCAAAACCCTAGGCACCTATCTCCTCCTAGCGCACCCAGAATTCTAAACAAAATATTTTCTGATGATTTCTTTGATTTGTACTCTGCTACTTTGTTGAGACCTCTTCGTTCGACCCTCAATTCTGGATGGCTGGTTGATCAGATGGCTATACTAAAGGATTCACTCTGAAGTTGAGAAGATTTTCAGCAACATTGTCTGGGATGTACAACTTTAATTCCTTCATTTGAGGCCTTGAAAAATTGGGTGCCTATCTCCTCCTTGGGCGCCCATGCTTGGTAGTATTAAATTTTAGTTTGCAATTTTCAACTTTGTTCCTCGTTCCACGTGCTTGCCACTACTTTGATTGCTGGAGGTGAAAATTTTCTAAGCATGAGCATCTAGGCGCCTAAACTAAGTAGGGGCGCCTGGTTTTCCAGAGTTGGCCAAAATTTTGCAGTTTTCATGATTCTTAGACTTCCATTCTTCGTTCCTCGTCCCTCGATCATCTGTAGCAGCTTCTTGATCTGAGCAGTGGCTGAGACTTTGAATCTAACACTTGGCAGTTGAATGACCTATCAATGACCTTAGAGCACCTGAAAAAACAAAATAAACCCACTAGAGAAAAACTGATCTTTTGATGATTCTGACTAGACCAACCTAATGAGGAAGTATTTTCAACCAATCAAAATTAGTTTGAACCCTAGAAGCCAAACTTTCTATTTTTAAAAATTTTCTATTTTCAGAAAATTTTGCCAACATCCATTTCAAAAGAAACCTAGAAAAACATAGAAAAAAGTTATATTTTTAGAACCTTTCTATAAATAGAAATTTTCCTAAAATTTAGGGCCAAAAAATTGAAATCTGGGTTTTCTAGACTTGATCGCTCTGAGCAGACCTAGATCGTCAGATTTTGAAAATTTTGAGTTTCTGACCCTCATGCAAGACATGCAAATCCCAATTTTGACCTTTTTTAACAATTTTAACAAGACTTTGACTTATTTCTTCAAAATGCCTAAGTGTAACAAAATTTTAATATGGGGTACAATACATTACAATGTAAAAGAGAATCCTGCAAGAGCCAAGTATTGTAGATATTCAAAGTGTTGTAAGTGATATAAAATATTTCTCAACTCCAAAAGACTCCCAAACATGAAAATCAAGCCCAAAAAACTCCAACTACTACAATCTGATATAGCAAACCAGCAAACTGAAAACACACACCAGTAACTATGAAACTCACGAAAAGACTCATAACTTGCTCAAAACTCCACCAAATCACGTGAAATAAAAGGAAATAGACTCTAAGAGCAATGGTGACCAAGATAGGAGCAACAAACCACAGCAAACTGGAGCTATTATTTAAGCACGTTTCCCAAGGCAACTTACAGGCATGGTAAGGCCTCCCATATAAAATCTAAGACTCCTCCAAAAAAAATTAAACTTTAAAAACAAGGGCGCCCAAGGCCTAGGAAAAGATAGAATCAATACCCAGAAGGCAACATCTATTACTCTCATACTTATGATTCAAATTCACTTTCAGCTCCACAGCAAAACAACAACCTGTAAACTGACAAAACACTCAAAAGACATCAAGAAACTTCAAATAACTCCATTACAATGAACTCTATATGTTCTTCAGTGTAAAGAATAGCCCTCTCACCTAGCTAGTTGCTATCTTTCAAGCAAGAAACTAAGCACAAGCTAGGAGATATGCATTCCTCAAAGCAATTCACTCTCCATTTCAGCGGCACTTATATTTTCTCATAGATGCAAAACAAGGAGCCCAACACTCTTATTTACAAGTTTCTCCATCAATTCAAATCTGCTTCCCTCCAATTAGGGTGCCCACATGAGATTCACATTCAAATTCACCTTTGACATCTGCATTTCATTTCATTATCTCTCCAAGTCATCCATCCTCATGAAGGTAATATACTTTATTAAAATACAAATAAAGTATAATGTAGGCATCCCATCTATTAAGTGAAAATAAACATTATAAACCACTTAAATAATTCACCTTAATGAAGTCGTCCACTCTTGCAAAGAAGGTATTTTCACTTTAAAACATTAATTCACCCAAACTTGGCGTCCTCCATAACTTAGCCAAGTATTTCACCAAAAATGCAGAATTCACCAAAAATAGCCTCAAGAGTGTTGAAGACCAACTACTCAACTGACCTGCCAGAAATAGCCTCAGAATTGGCTTGTTGAAAACCCGTTAAAAATAGCCATTGCTAAAAATAGCACTTACTGAAAATAGCATACTGCTAAAAATAGTAAGTGTGTCCAAATGCAATATAACCATAATTTGAGCAGTCGTCGCAAATTACTAAAAATAGTAAGTCCAAAAAAATCCTCTAATTTAGTTGCATGTCACAGCATCGCAAAGCTCTCTGAAAACCCAGAAGGAATCCAGAATCAGAACTATAAAACTCCAAAATGCAATCCTCCAAATCTGCCAAAACATCCTCCTAGAAAATAGGAAACCCTAATTTATGCTTTCAACTTGCCTACGGGCCTCCAAGATAGGCTAACGGCCAACTGCACTGATCGTTGCTGAGAAGGGGACATTACAATTATCCAGGACAACATGAGAGATATCATGGTTACAATTATTAATGACAATGATGACATCTCTCAGCCCATCTTGTCTTTACTTCTATTTGTTCATAGGCATGAACAAGAGTTATGTGTAGCTGCAAATGGTTTCTTACATAGCGTTTTCGTACAATGTGAGGTAAGTTAAAGCCCTAATTGTTCGTTGAGGAGCAGAAAGAAGGGAAGAATGATGAAGAGAAAACCATACATCATGATAGTGGTACGGCAGAGCTTCAGAATGATATTCACAGCAATCAAGAAGTTGTTATCAGCCATGATAACAGTTCTAATTTTTATGACAGCAGTCTTAATGTTGAGCCTACTCATGAGATAGCAGCCATTCCATGTGACATAATGGATGTGTGGAGTTCCCTAACATTGACACTTAAGATTTGGGTGTTAAAAATGATTTATGTGATGATGATTCAAGCCACAGCAAGTCTGATTTGGCAAATCAGACCTTGGAAAATGAATCCAAAAATTCACTTATTAGCGATGAGTCCCAGGATCGTTCTTTGGATGGGCATGCAATTACTATGGAAGAAGAAGTGTGCGAAGATATTGTCAAATCATCAACTTCTACAATGTCTTTTGAGCCATCCTATGGGGTACATAGCAGCAGTACCTTTGATGATATTGTGTGCAAAGTCAATAGTACATATAATGTTGCTTATCATCTAGTGAGCGATAATAATACAACATCATATCATAGTGCAGACTATGCATCAGAAAACTTGTATGGGAGTGATAAGTTCTAGCATCCTCATCTTTTGGTAGGGAAACTAAAGGTTGATGACTATATGACTTCCACAGCCATAGAGCATTTTGATGTTGCTCGTCAGATGTTGGCTACTTTTGGTTCAAGTACTCCCGTGACAGATCAGCACTGTGATAGTGGCCTTTCCCTTGCAGAGTTTCGTGCACTCCAAGAAGCAATTGGAATAATGAAATAAAATTACCTACAGCTACTTGCTGACAAAGATTATCTTCTCGAGTGGGATTGCATCTGTTATGATGCATTGAAGGGAAAAGAAGAGGAGGTTGATGAGTTCACTTATGAGCTTGAGGTGACCAAGGAATCTTTGAAGACCACTCAATTGGCCCTACAAGAGTCTTAGACGGGGATAGATGAGCTTACCGCGAAGTTGAGCTTGGCATAAACCTTCTGCAAATACAGTTTAGGTTTCTATGACAGCAGTTGGTGAGGAGCATATATCCACGGATTTTGGTTGTGAGAAGGTTGGGGATGTGGTTACATCCATCACAATTACAAGTGCAGTTGATACAAATGGGATGAGAGCATTAGTTGAGAGTTGCAGAGAACCATATGTTGCATCATGTTCTCCGGAGGTTAGTCCCATCACAAGTGATGCAGGGCAGATTATTGATAGCTCTTGTATAGTAGTTGATTCTCCAGAGAGTTGTGACAATTCACGACACTACTCCATCTTCTTCACAAGAGATAAGCAGAGTATCATCTAGTTGGGAGATTGGTTCTTATGTTGATTTTTTTCACTCTCCTGGAAGCAAATCACTCATTTCATCCCATGCAGCTTATTATGATCAACAGTTTGTTGAGCCACAGAGTTGGACGGATCAGCTAAAGGTTACAAGAGAGAAGGTTGACTAGACCCTATCTCGTTTTGTCTGCACAGATAAATTTGTGGAGTACCTTCTTTGGAGAGCAGAGTTTGAGGAGAGATAGTATGGAGTCTCAGCTGGTATTCGCATTCCAGATTTGCGCTTTATCAGGAATGCTTTGGAGGCATTGAATTCAAAATACCTCCATTTGCTTCATGATAAGGATTTTGCTACTGGGTTTGCAAAGAGGGTTGCCAGAGTGCCTACCCAATTAGCCATTTGGGATCAAAGACATGAGCCATCTTCTGATTCTAGTGTTGAGAGTGATGAGACTGACGAGGGTATTCCCCAAGGCTATGATGGTCAACCATTGACAGAGGTGGGAACATTTTATCTTGACTACATAGTGAGGAGTGCTCATCACTTCTCCTTTAGTCCACACATGGAGGATTTGATGATGCGTCGGTGTGCATTGGCTCAGGGCTTATACCATCCATTGTGGGATGGAGAGTTGTCATCTTCAGAAGATAGGATTAGAGGCTACAAGTACCCGACTCAATTTTTTGCAGGGGATTACTTGTAGGATTAGAGATTGGATTACCATCATGTTGATGTGTACCTGACAGAGTTTGCCACTTTTGGGTTTCAATTGGAGACAGGTCTTCAGGGAGGTTGCAGTGGCAGTGGGCATGATGGCTTGGTTAGTTATCACATCCATGGGAGTTTCGTAGAGGTTGTAGAAAGATATTGTGTTGCAGATGCTTCCAAATATTTTTGTCTTTTCATGGCGAATGGATGTGAGGTTCAGTTGTTTTGGGATCCAGGTGGCGACAGGTTTGGCACTGTGTATTGGACGGGTCCCATTGGGTTGCTTCACCACTCTCGGCATGGTGAAGTTGGATATAGAAGAGCGCAGCGGAAGTCTGAGGATATTATGCATGGCAAACATCTATTCTAGGTTTGGGATCCAGGGATATTTTGCGCAGATGTGTTTATGCTAGTGCTACAGGATTTATTTGGTGACATGCGGGTCATCTTATAGATCTTCCCTTGGGCCTCTGATGGAGTGGTGTTTTCTATTCAGTTCCGATTGCTTGAGGACAAGCAATTTCAAGGAGGGCAAACTGTAATGTCCCCATTTTGAGTATGCATCAGAGTTAGAGGATTTAGCCTATCACTGAAAGTAAACTCATATCAGTATGGGTGACAATTGCTTGTTAAAATGTCGGTGACTAGGAGATATGAATTTGAGAATAAATTTGCATACAATTTAGTCTGGGATGTGTCAGCGGTTATGAGAATTTCTTCCTATGCAACTTCTATGCCAAATAATCACCAACATAGTGAATACAAACTGCCTGCAAACTCAGAACAGCAGAATAGTAAACTGTGTGACGAAATGTCTAATCAGCTCAAAGGGTGAAATCAAAAAATTTTGCAGTCAAATCAGGGTGGGACACTTCAGTGGAATTGGAGCAATTGGTTCTGCCAGCCTGTGGGTTTTAACACCAAATCCTTATAGCAGAAAATTCTATTCAAAAAAGTGGTTTCCAGTTGTTGCTTGCATTTCCTTGAATTCAGTTGCAGCAAGGTGTTGGTTATTTTATTGGGAAAAATGAAGTCTATGCAGGAGCTTTTAATAGAATTAATGCAAATTTTCAAAAACTATGATAGGAATTTAAAGAAGTTTCTAGAGAATCCTGAAGTGTTAAGAGTCACTTTCTGCAGATGAAGAGAAAACAAATCTAGAAGGAGGAAGCAAATACTAAGGAAAAGAAATCTTTCAATACAGGAAAAAGCGAAATCAGTTAGAGTGAGCTTAAAAGGCAAAACCGTTGCTTCGCCTATAGAGGAACTTGGGAGCCTAATCACCAATGCACAAGTAAAAAGGGGAAGAAGTTAGCATTTTTTTAAAAGACCATGTTAATTATTGAGGAGGACCCACCACAGAGAATTAAACTATAGCACTCCAATTATCCATCAGCCTATTATTATAAGATGTTAATGACATCTCAAAGGAGACGATATAGGTAAAGGAGGTCCAGCATCACATTTATTATTTTGATCTATAACTAGCTATAGCTTTTCTTACGGAAACCGTCCAGTATAAGGCTTAGAAGGGTAACTACCGTTGTTTGTAAAGAGACAACTCCATGGCCTAGCATTTCTTCCAAGTTAGCATTATATACTGTTTTTTTGTTGTTTGTGTATTGACTGGTTAATACCATTGGTAGACCATTTTCTGAACTTTATATTTTACAAGATGGGCATACATTGAATTGAAGTAAATCATATGCTATGTTACTTTGAAAATATAATGCTTGTGAGAAACCTCTATTATGTAAATTGGATGCACAACAATTATCAATACAATGGAAACAATTTGAGAACAAGTTCAGAACAGTAGGTAGGTAAATTGTTTGAGGAAATGCTTGTGAAATTGAATGGGTGAAATCAGAAAATTTTGTAGTCAAATTAGGGTGGGACACTTCAAGGATCTTTTATCTATGCAATATTGGCTTCAAGAGTTAGTAGTGATGAAGGAAAAACAAGATGAACTTATTGGACATCACTAGGAGAATGAAGAAAGTTGTCCAAATGGTCAAGGACATGCAACAGAAAGAGTTGAAAGTAGATACAAAAAAAGAGGATAGAAGACTTTATAACCTTTAGAGCTATTGTGGAGAAGCTCAAGGTTGTCACAATATGTTTTTATGCTATGGGTTGGGTTGACTAAACCATCAATAGAAGCAATAAATCCAAATCACATAGTAGTTGTACCTTCTATATTGGCCCCTCTGCAATTGTGTTGGCATTTCAATTCGCACCTCTGGAATGCGGATTAGGAACGGACAGCTATGCATAGTTAGACTGCTCTCCAAATTAGGAGGGGAAGCTCCCTCTTCGCTGATTATGCTAAAAAAGAAATACTAAACTACTGCCAATCTTTTTATTCTCAGTTTAAGAGCACAAGGTTATAAAACTCTTTGCGTGGTAGCTAAGGTTTTCTAATTTCAAGAATTTCAACTACAACTAGGCCTACACTAATGACGCTTCTGATAACTCAAGTAAATTCAAAGCCTAACAATCAGAAGTAAATAGCGAATGATTTGATTTAACACAGATACTTCTAAATAAACTCACTTCCAAAACACAGTTTAAGACTCATTGTACTTTCGAGATGTATGCTAGGATAAAAATTATGCAAGCCAAACATATAAACAAAACACCGAAAGATATTGAGACCGTAGATCAAAGCAAAGTAGGCATGAGATTTATTTCCTCAAATTCTAACAGCAATAAAACTTTTGGGACAACAAATTGTAGCAAATTAGGCTTACAATATGTGATCAAACCAGATTACACTTGACAAAAGATGAACAGACACTGAATAGCAAAGTTGCAAGCAAAATAGGTTGAGCAATTTGTTATCACAACAACGGTTAAAAAAAAATGGGCAAGGCTGCCCTTATTTATACACAAACGAAAGAAGTACGGAACCCTAAAATCTCCTTGTTTTTTACAACTAGTCTTGCCAACATGCAAGCTTTATTTCTTAGTCTAAACAAAAGACAACTAACAGTTAAATGGACTACAAACATCAGTTAACTAATTTAACTAAAAGAAAAGCTCTAACTATCTTTTTGATATTTCCAAAGAATAGATAAGCATGCATGAGAACAATCAGTTTAACTTGGAAAAGGCATCAAGTTAACTGCTGACTTTACTTGAGTTCTATCTCTAGAAATCTTTGCATGCTCCAACTGGTAGTTCACTCATTGACAACTTGGGATATCATATCCTTAAGAAAACTATTAATTGCCTCTTCATCAAGAACACTAATACTCTTCAAAACAATGTACTATCTTTCCAACATCTCTTCACCATCTATGATTAGATTTAGAAATTCTTCTCTTTTCAGCTGCTTCATCAAAATTTGCTAACATGGAAACCACATGATTCATCTTCAAGGCAACAGGATCATCAGTAAAACTGCCATGGACAAGGTTCTAGAACTTTGTCTGTACTTCACTGAAATCAAAGTAAGTGCCATCTTCATGTTGATATTGACAAGGAATTTGTGACACAAACGTGCTTACGAACTTGAGAGTACTAGCAAGCTTTTGTCTATATCTAGCCAATTCTACAGATATTCCTTGGTAGGTTTTTACTTTGAAGAGGTTCTCTCCAAGCAAAAAGCTTCTTCTTGTGTTCTTTTGTAGTGACTAAATCATAAGCCGTCCTCAAGTCGGAAATGACGATCTCATCTCTTGGCTTCCTTTCTACTACATTTTGCTCGGACTCTTGAATTCTTGAGCGAAGATCATCAGTGTTGTACCTCAATTGGTACATTTCTGCGAGTATAAATCTGCCCCTGGTGATGAATTCTTCTACCCAATCTCTCAAATGTTTTTCATAGATGACCAACTGACTTAGTTGATGTTGATCTGTAGGTGACTCCAGAATTTGCGGAAGCAACAAAGTGGCCCGTTAAGTACCATGAAAGAGGTGGGAAACATACTGTCGCAACTGCTGAATCTCAATCTTGAGGGCAGCCTTATCTTCTCCATCCTTAAGCACTCGTTCCTTCGAATTGTCTACTGCAACCTCAAAGATATTTACATCGATATGCCAGGTGCCTCTTCCAAGATTGGCCTTGACAACTTTGAAGTCATGAAATTCAACCTCATAAATGTTCTTGTCTTTAGGAGGTGTGCCAAACTCCAGGATAATCTCGCCTTCTGAATTCTTTGCCATATGAACTTGCTTCTTAAGTTTCTTTTCTAATGTGTCTTGGTAGATGTTGTCAAGCTATGCAAACTTCAATTGATAAGAAGGCTTCCTCCTCTTCCTACCCAGCAGATTCTCAAGCCAAGACGAGGAGTCTCTACTAACTTCTCTAGGAGGATCAATTCCAGCTCCAGCAACTCTTGATGGATCACTCAGTGTTTAGACGTTATGAACTGGTGAATCACCTTCTGAATCTATATGAATAGGAGAAGGCCTCGGCAATGGTGGAAGAACAGGAGATGAAGGCATGACTTCAACTTGTGGTGCTGACTCAACTGGTTCTTCTGGTGCATCTGCAGACTGTTCCTACTAATTCCCAATGGGAAACTTCATCTTTTCCTACAAATTCCCTAACATTATATTGTTCTTTGAACCTTTTGGAGGAACGCACATTGCTTTCATTCTGGGCTTTGGTCTAGAAGAAGGTAGAGATGTATGAACTATTGACGGCTCTGCAACTACCTTCCGTGTCCTTTTAATGCTTAGGAATATTTTGTTGTTCTTGACAACTCGGCTTGTTCTTTCCTCGATGCAGGTACCCTATTTGGCGAACCAATCAACTTGTGGAAGTGGATGTTGATTGACCTGATCTCGAGCATACATAGGAACTGGAACTTCCCCATCATCATCTGAAAGTCCTTCCACATCTTTTGATAAGAAATCAGCCATTTGCCGAAGGGTAAGACTAGAGTAGTTGCGCTTGTGCACTTCGAACTCATCTTCACAGTTAGCCCCAAAAATCTTCAATTGTTGGCACATGTGCCTGATTCTGACCAAGACAGGCTGCGAAGACACCACGACGGTCATATGACCGTCTCTCCTTGAAAAGCTTGAGACCAAACCCTGACATTTCATCGCTCATCAACTGCATCAGCTACTGATTTGCATCTACATATGCTCATCTCAAATGGGAAACTCAATGCAGGCTTGCGTTGTTACGCAAAAATGTGTGCACCTCATGTACTTGCCTTAAAAACTCCATGAACACGACCTCATCTATTGGATATCTAGGTAACATAACTGGATCAGCTGAGAAGCCATATACTCTTATGTAGGAAAACGTGGGGAATTGGATAAACCACTTAGCCCACTCCGCCATTGCCGATCTAGCATCTTCTGAAATCCGTATATGTAACTCATGATCAAGATCTTGCACCGTATGCACCAGGAATAGATCATTCACCCGCTTGTAATGTTGCTCAGATTATGAAAACTCTAGTTGTGGGTAATGATCATATACATGTTGAACACCCAGAGTTTCAATGACAGTCAAACCTCTAAACTTGCCTTGAAAGGCCATTACATATACGAGATAGGATATCATGTGGAATTCGTGGACTGTGAAGAACTTTGTCATCTAACGGTGGAGAAAATAATTGATCAATGCTGCCAAGTCATAGTGTTTTGTTCTGTCAACAATCTAGGAGATTAAGTAAAACATCCAAGGCTGAAATTTATTAGCCTCAGCTTGACCTGTGACTCGGTTGAGCAAAGTAATCATGACCGCAATTTCATCCTTGAACTCACTACGCCCAACATTCCTTGGCAAATTATTCTACTTCTCTTTTAGCCATTTTTGAGCCATTCTTTTTCAACACTTGTCCTTTTGCGCATACCACACCCTTTCACATTTCTCAGTAGATATGATGAAGTTTTTCGTGTATGGTGGTATTGCAAAACACTTCTCAATGTCTTTCTATTGCAGAGTATTGCATGTTTGAAAACCTTAAGTTTGACTATGAACACGCCTATGTTTGGAAAAGTTTTGCACAAAGCTAAAAATAGTTCGTTGATTTTTCTTCAAAAATAGGCAGATTTTTCGAAAACAAAGTTAAGGTTTGGGTTTTGTAGATAATCTTATTTTGAAGAAACCCAGATCGTCAGATTTTGAAAAAGATGATTTTTCCAAGAACATGCAAGATTTCGGCATCTGACGTCGTTTGATCATGATTGCAAACCCTCAAAGATGTTGACGGAGGTCGAAACGGAAGAAAACATGGACGAAGCGAAAAATCTACTATGGCATGAAAAGAAAGGTGCCCTCCTTGAAAAAAGGCGCCTAGCTTTGCCAGTGTTAGAAACCTTTTTGAGATTTTCATCTTTTTTCGCTTTTTGTGCTTCTAGAAGCTACTACCCCCTATTTGAGCATCATTTATGCCAAGTTGTGAACAACTGAGACTAAAACTCAATCAATCTAGCAAGCTTGATCATAACTGAGTTGAATGGTACCCCATACCAACCACTGTTAGTGCATTCGACTGATTTACCAAGATCCTTAATCAAGCCGACAGAAAGATTTTAACGTTTTCTGAAAAACGAGAAAAATAAACTAAGTGTTGAGGACTTGGGCACCCTCCTCGAAATAAGGTGCCCATCCTCTCTAGAGTTAGTTTATTTTTGAGGATTTTCAATTTTTTCTTTCCTTTGCTCCGTTTTGTGTGAAACGCTTCCATTCAATCTGCAATTCCCATTGATCGACAGGTCCTATAAATGATGGATTCGTTGAAAAGCATGAACATATATGATGATGACCTGCAGCTTTCCAAACCCTAAAATTGCCTTTGACTACATTTGATTGAATCTGAATTGGGCTGACGGAGGGGATTTTATGTTTTCTGAAAAACGCAAAAAAAATTCCCAAGCATGAGCTCATGGGCGCCTTCCTTGAAATAAGGCACTCAACTTCTCCATACTTAACCATTTTTTGAAGATTTTCAACTTTCCTTACCAGCAATTCACCACCTTCGTCGACTACGTCAACCATCATTGTTGATGCATTGACTGTGTTCACCGTCGCAAGTGCATGATCTGCGAAAACTAAAAAAATTGGCTTAAGGCACTGACAGCCAGGCACCTCCCTTGAAATAAGGTATTGACAACCAGGCACCTCCCTTGAAATAAGGCATTGACAACCAGGCACCTCCCTTGAAATAAGGCATTGACTACCAGACTCAGAATATTTTTCACAATTTTTGCTATTTTTAGATTCCCCTCCTACATCGACAATTTCTCGAGCATCTTTCGCCGTAGATTGATCTGTGCAACGTCTGAGACTTTGAATCTGACATCTGGCAACTGGCCATCCTCCATTGATGACCTCAGAGGTCCTGATTTATCTTTTGAAAAAGCGAAATAGACCCACCAGAGAAAAACTGGTTTTTTGATGATTTTGACTAGACCAACGTGATTGGGACATATTTTCAACAAATCAAAATCAGTTTGAGCCCTTTCTGCAAAGATTCTATTTTTAGACATTTTCCTATAAAATAGGGCCGAAAAACTAAAGTCTAGGTTTTGTAGACAATTTCGTTCTGAAGAGACCCAGATCGTCAGTTTTTGCAAAATTTGAGTTTTTTGTGAACATGCGTGATTTCCTAAAAAATAAGGACCAACATGCAAATTTCTATTTTTAGAAAAATTTGCCAGCATCCTTTTGACAACAAACGCAGAATAGCCCTATGGTCCGTTTATTTTTAGAAATTTTGACCTTTTTTTAATTTTCACGACAATTCTTACAAGATTTTGACCATTTTTACCAAAATGCCTTAATGAAGCAAAAAAAATAATTTTGGGTACAAGTTGAAGGTATTTTCCTTATCTCCTAATCCTCATACTTTCTAAGTGTTTTACAAAAGTGTGTGCCAAAAAGGACATTGACTTATCTAATGAGAGGGATAGATGTAGTCAAAATTATAGAAGTCATTTGTTTTTATTATAATTGGAATAAAAATTATTGCCTTCACACATGTCCACAAGATTAGTGTACTCAATCATGTGTATGTTAGTATGGTTTGGTACTGCGACAATTCTCACTTAGCCAACACAAACTCTCAATCAACCAAACTATATGTCAATCAATGTTCCTTAGAAACGGAGTCCCTCACGCATTGTCATACTCTCTCTATACCATAGCTCTTAGATGTATGCTACTTATATCACTAAAGTTGCAGCTATCTATCTATAATGTGTTGTATGCATTATCTAGATTCTAGAACATTCACTCTTTACAATATTTATGGTTTGTATTCTTTATTAGTATAACACAATGGTATTGGATATTGTATAATTTTTAAATGAAGCTGCTAATGTGGTATAAGATAAATATTTTCACTCCCGGGAATGTTACATCATTGAGAAAATTCTAGCAGCAAGACATATGGTTTAGTCCTCTTGTTTGTACCCATCCCAAATGGCTTATAAAGCAAATGAGAAGATTCTTAAGGATTTTTTTAGGCAAAAATGGAGGCATAAAACAACATCCTTTTCTTTCCTGGGATTTCTATGTTGTTCAAAAAGATCAAGCAGCATTGAGCATTCTAGACATAAACAATCATAAGGTCCCTTGTAGGTAAGTTCAATGTAAGAATAGTGGAGGATGGAACTCCCTGGCACATGCTTAATCACTATAAAATCATTAATTCACTCGATCTAGATAAACTTAGGGGGGGCTTTCATCTTTGTAACATGTTTGGGGTCGCCAAAGCATTAATAACTAACAGATCAGTGTCACTTAAGGGAATTCAGCTTGCTTGGAAGGTTCTCTTGAATTCAGTTCATTTGAAATTTGTAGACCCATGAGATGTCTCGAATGTAGCTGCACAAGTTTTTTGGACATTCAACAAGCAATGTAGGCAAGATGTATATACACCTAAAAATGAGGTTACTAGCATTTTGTGTTGTCAAGACTTGCAGGCCAAACAAGCTCCCAAATAGGAATTGGGATGGGCTGACTTAAGTAATTGTCAAGAGGTACATTGTGTGTCTTAACTAATTCCTTAAGTGACTTTCGCTTTGATGTTTTCCATTTTTCCTTACACTTATCCCTCAACTTCCTCATTTTGTTATCAATTGACCATCCCTCCTCATGTCCCCTTCTTTCATCTTTCCTTAGCTTCGTCATTCCATTATTGCTCCTTCCTTATTTGTCCAACATAATTAGATCAACTGATAATGTTTTCTCAGCCTCCCTTCCTATATAGCATCATTAGTCAAGGTGATAATGATGGATTTGTTCCTCTGCCTAGTCAACATCACTAGTTGGACCAATGATCTTGACTATATGAGAAATACAATAATTGGGTTTGTAACTTTATTTATAGATTTCCCTTTGCCATTTCTGAAAGAAGAGATCACCAAAACCTGATTACTTGTGCTCACACCTACCTGTAGAGAATCAGCAGAAGGGAGTATTTTCCTAGAAGAGGACAAGTTGCACACAAGGACCATTTAGCATTTAAGGATAGGAGATTCATTTCTAATGTATACCAGGTCTAAATATTTCCTAATTATAGTCTACTAGTATTTCTTCTATACACCTTGACTTCACCTACAACCAACTCTTTGTGAGTGCTTAAGTCAAGGGGCAAGTTAATGTGCCTAGAAGTCAAGAACAATTAAGTATCTTGAACCCAAAAATCTTTCATTTATGTGGATCTGATTTCTCATTGTATGTTTGTTACTTTGCATGCTATTTATCTCTTACTCTATTTTCCCACATTTAGATCCCAACCTAGCTGTCATTTTATTTTGTTGTCATAGGTACAGTACTAATGCAGAACGGACACCCTAATGCTTTTGAGAGCCACAAGTTGAGGGGACCTAAGAGACTTTACCCCATCTACGATAAGAAGATGCTAGCCATAATGCATGCATTGGCAAAGTTTGGGCAATATTTGGTTGGGGGTAAGTTTATGGTAACGACTGACCACAATAGTCTCAGGCATTTCCTGAAGTAGAGGGACTTGAATGAGAGGTAGTAGAAGTGGGTCAGTAAAATACAGGCCTATGACTTCGACATTGAGTACGTGAAAGGGAAGAAGAATGACGTTGTAGATGCCCTTTCCAGAAAACCAGCAACTTGTTCACTCACGGAGAGTTCAGCTGATTGGAAATCTCACCTCCTGGTAGAGTACTCCAAAGACAAGTTTGCATCTGAGGTGATGGATGGATAGGTACAAGATGACCAATACAGAGTTATTGGTGAAATGATTTTCTATTAGGGCACAATCTACCTAGTACCAGAATCTAAACTCAAAGAAAATATTTTGCGAGCTTCACATGACACTCCATTAGCAGGACATCAAGGTTACTTCAAAACATACAGGTAGGTTAGAGAGAGGTTCTCTTGGAAGGACCTTGAGGAGGATGTTTTGAGGAATGTCAGGGAGTGTACGACTTGTCAGCAAAACAAGTCAGAGCATTCACATCTAGCGGGGTTGTTGCAGCCTCTTCCCATCCCTGAGCAAAAATGGGACAGCATTTCCATGGATTTTATCACCGGTCTACCCAAGGTTCATGGTAGGGACTACATATATGTGGTTTTGAACCGTTTGACGAAATATGCTCACTTCTTCGTGTAATGACCCCTGCCCGGACTTATAACCTTAACTCGGCTTTCTATTGTTGTTCCAATATTAGTTATTACTTATTCGTTTTCATTGATTGAGCTTACATTCGTTGATGGTGTGATTTGAGTCAATCCATTGGAAACTCATATATGATTAAATAAATACAGTTAAAGGCAAGAAAGACAACATAGTTGTAGAGCATTCAAATTGAATAGACGAAGTGTTACAACTTCACAGCAGAACATTATAGATTCAACACAAGCTTTCCCAATACTACAGAAACAAAAGTATGCAAACAGACAACTCCAAAGACAAACTCATCGCAGTTGCATATATATGTAGCATAAATCATGTTACAGGCATCCAATCAAAACTGAATTTGCTTTTCAGGTTACTATAAACACTCATTCCCACCAAGACTTACAATAAATAACACCAGAAGGTTGTATTCTAGAATATTGCTGGAGATGTTGACATTCACAATCTGGGTGGTGTTACTTAATAGAGATAGGATGTACCAGTCTGTGATTATATGTGACTCAACCAGCAAATAGCCAAAGGTAACAGTGTGTTGGCGTAAGAGCTAACACCTCTGGAGTGTAAGTTTGTATGGACAACTATGCACACTGCGTAATGAGTGCTCTTCAAATTAGGAGGGGAAGCTCCCTCGTTGTGCTGGAATGCATGGAAAAGAAAAGTAAACTAAATCCTATCTTTTTGTTCTCAGCTGGTAGAGGCACAAGATTAAGAAAACCTAAAACGTTGCAGCTAAGGATTTTCTGGTTTCGCAGATCATTTAACTACAACTAAGCTAACTTCTTTAAATCTATCCACTTTCCTCAAGAAAACAGAGCGTGAGGAAATGGAGCAGGAATGGTTTTATACGATAAGCCAGGTACAGATTCGCAACATGAAGGCAAGGTGGGCACAACTATTTGCTCGGCTAAATAAGCTTATTATCACACACATCATACGATAAGCTTTAAGTACAAATTCTCAACATGAAGGCAAGGTGGGCACAACTATTTGCTCAATTTGAATAGGCTTATTGATAACAAAACACAAAAGATAGCCAACTAGGCAGCAAATTGCATAGGCGAGACACGCGTACAATCTACAATCAAACTAGCCACTATATCTAACTAAGGCAAACATTCACCATAATAATTTCATGGAACCCAAGTGGCATAACAATTCATTATCAAAACAAATGCTCATGAACAGATACAAAAAGACAATATTACAGGCAAGGTGGGCACAACATATATTAATCTCTCGTGCAAAAGTTCTAATTTACAAGGGTGAATCAATCTTGAGAATAGGCATGTTGTCGACAACACAGCAATTCTCTATCACAAGGAAAATTTAATTACAAATGAGCTGAAAGCTCTTATTTATAGACATCAAAGGTGTAGGCAACCCTAAAATCACCTTGAGTTAACTAGAGTCTTGCTAGCATGCAAGATCTTTATTCTCTAAACCTAATTGAATGAAACTGCGTCGTTAACTAGAAAAGATACCATCAGTTAACTAAAACAAGACTCAACAAAATGGACATGTGCAACATGCATGTCCTTATTGAAATGAAAACTAACTAATAACTCCAACTATACAAAGATGTTTCCAAGAAAGACATAGCGCGCAATGTGTAACGAGTTAACTCGAAAAGAGGCATCAAGTATAACTCCTGTGTCTAATGTCTATCTTGGAAAAGGTGGGACGTCTTGAACTAAAGTTCACTGGCTTTGATCTCAGGCAATTAACCCCTCCACGAGGCTGTTGACTGCATCATCATTTACAGGTCATCACATGTCCCAACTGTCAATTCATTGCTTGTCAGCAACTCAAGCAAACCTAGAAACCTCTACACACTTAAACTGGCACTTCACTGACTGATAACCCTAGCGGCTCTACAACTGAAGTGATGGCCACTATTTCTTGTGTAGCTTGACGCTTCTCATGTTTTTGACACTTTTCTCTATGGAAGAGTGTTGCATGATGAAACCGCAAAGTTTGACTATGAACATTTTGGTTGTGAAAAATGCAAATGAACTTGCTGCATACGCAGAAACCCAACGTTATTAACCCTCTAAACTGGCTTGGGAAGACAATCAGCTATACGAGGCATGAAACCATGCGGACTTGAGTGACTACACCTGTCAACCTTTCGAATGCACTTGATACAAATTGGTGTCAGCTTTTCTGATGAAATCATGAATTAAGATTGACTTGGTCTTGAATTCGGTCTGCGTCAACTGCATCCTGAAAAACTCGCATGTTGACTGTGAACACGGCTATGTTTTGACAACTTTCTCTGGAAAGCCAAAAATCACTCCAAATAAGACTAAAAATACCCTATCGAAGGGCAATTTTCTCATGAAAAAATTCTGAGACGTGGGTTTTGTGCAGAATCAAATTCTAAAATGACCCACGACGTCAAATATTCGGAAAAATGTGATTTAGGCCCGCATGCAAAAGGTTTTCAATTGAGATCTGAGGGGCTGTGAGGGCAATTTTTCCCGAGAAAATCTGGAACATGGGTTTTGTGCATAATTGAATCCTAACACAACCCAGATCGATAGATTTTGGAAAAAATGTGTTTTAAGCCCACATGCAAAAGAAAATCTCAAAAAAAAAGCACAGAGCTCTAGAATAGAGGCTACGGGGCAATTTTCACGAAATAATCTGAGACATGGGTATTATTGTTGATGCTGAAATACATGAACCCCCATGCTTTGTTTCTAAAAATTTTGCCGTTTCCTTGACATGCGAAGAATACCTAAGACGAGAAATGGAAGAAATTTAGACAGAAGATAGAAATTTTTGTTTGTTTGTTTTCTCTACTTCTATAGAAATTCACCTGTCTGTATGAAGTTTGCTAATGAATCTTAACCTATATCTGCAAAAGAATATTTTTGATGCCTTTGAAACTTGACTACTGAAGAAATTAAAGAATTCACCTCTGCTCAAGCTGGATGAATGAAATGATGAACGCCATGCTTGCATAACTAGAGCAGAATCGTACCATTATGCATGACTGCATGTTGAAACCCTAACTGGAAGAAAGAATTCAATTGGCCCTTTACCAGTTGAACTGCCACTGACTCTGAGTCTCAGACTAAAAATAGTATTTAATTTGAAACATGCAAATTACTAAGAGAGGCGCCAATATTTATCTCTTGAAGAAAATCGCCATTTTAAAGCTTTGGATGCAAAAATATTATTTTAATCATTTCACCAAAAATAGTGTCTGGATGTGCTCGGCAAACTTCACTGATTCTAGAAAGTCCAAATTTGACCTTCTAGGTGTCCATTTGCAAGAGTTATGAGATTTTTGAGTATATCCTACTTTATAGCTGACTGCAAAGTTACATCTGGCCATATTCAGCTTTGATTTCCGGGTGACTGAACGAACTTGCGACTAATCTGAGATACCCACTGCAAAGCTTGCATGACAAGGATGAAATGTCTGCTGGGAGCTGCAACTGCTAAGACCAACATCTGACACCTTAGAAAATAAGATGCCTTTGATTAAATTGATGCACTGATTCCAAACAGCCATTTCTCCGTATTGCCATTTAACGCTTCAAACTGTCATTGACGGTGAATGTTGAACCCTACCGACTGGATGGTAGATTCATTGCCTGACTGGAAGTACTCTGCATCTAATGACTGTATGTAAGGTATCTCAAAACTGAATCAAGAACCCCAAAAAGATGGGCACCCCTAGCCTGTGAAGGCGCAAATACCATTTTGACAAAAGTGACTTTCATCTGAACACCATACTTTGACCCCTGATACTAGGAGCTGGAGTGCTCCGATTAGCGCGTTTTCTGTCGCTCTGCATAGTTGGATCAACTTACAAGAGATGTCTTTGGAGGTGACGAAGCGAGAAAACTGCTTCTAAGGCCTCAAAGAGAAGGGCGCCTTTTTCAAGGAGATGTGTACTTGCCATACTTAGCCATTTTTCGGCTGTCTTCCAGTCACTTTCACTTTTCAGCATCACCACCCTGACCTCACACGTATGAGCATTCGCCAAATCTCAGAGTCTAACGACTGGACTCATTGGATAGCTGGAGTAATTGCACACAAATCTCGTGAAGATTGCAAATGCAAATAACCCCATCTGACAGACCTACAGGCTGGGCACCCCTAGCCTATAGATGTGTAGTTGCGTGTAGCTATGTTTCTCCATCCTCTATTTTACGTGCTTGGTAGAATCTCTGTCATGGTTACTCAAAAAGTCGGATCATCTCACGAACTAGTGCATTGCAAAGCTGAATTGAACTGAAAAAGATCTCAGGAAGACCTCAACTGCAAATTTCATCCATCTAGAGGGTCATATTCAAGGGCGCCCCTGAGCTATAGAGGCGCTCAAACCATCAACTGGCAATTTCTTGTGACATGTATCATGCTTGCAGTCTCAGCGTTTGACACTGATAACCGAAGTTCTGCACTATGTACATTCTCGCTTGATAGCTCATTGGAAAGCCAGACTGATCCTAAGAGATTGAAACCAACAACAAGCACATGCATTCATATCTGAGCCTCCAAAAAGAAGGGCGCACCTAGGCTACAGGGGCACGGATCTGCTTTCCTTGACTGTCATTTGATGTGTATAATCGTAACTTATGCTTCCGCCTTCATTTGTCGGAGTTCCGCAATTCAGACACACGTGCTCTATAACCAGTCAGAAAGTTGACTGAAAACTGAAGAGAATGAATGTATTCACAACCCAAAGCAGTTGAATCTTGACCTCCAAAAAGAAGGGCGCCCTTGGCTTGTAGAGGCGCAGATTTGCTCTGAATTTCATGTTTTCCATCATTTCGTGCTCTACAAACACAACATCAACTACTGAGGTTGACCATGTCGAGATGTTACCACTGCTGACATGAGTATATAATTGTATCTCACTATTTCCACCTATACGAAGGCGTAAAGTTGTTTTGCACGTTGATTGCGCAAGCGTCTCCCACATTACATAGTGAAAAGTTTCCAGACTTATAATATTTTAGCACTTTTTGCCAGCCTGAAAATCCCCTTCGTCAAGAAGCATCTTTTTCAACATTTTTCATCATAGAATGTTCTGCTTTGAGTTTCAGGATTAGATTTTGACACCTGGTACTGGCCAACTGCCATTGACGACCCTGGAGGTCCTAACTTTTCTCCTGAAAAAGTGAAAACTACCCATCAGGCTTAAACTGGCTTTTAACTGAAATCGACTTCACCACTGTGATCGTGATGTGAAATAAGCCAGTCAAAATTAATTTCAGCCAATTCTGACAAGTTCCTATTTTTTAGGGTTTTGACCTAAAAATAGAGTTCAGGGACCCTAATTTTCAAAATTTTCAAATTTTGCCAATATCTTCCTGATATCACACTGACCAAAAGCCCATACTTGACTTGCCCAAAAACTAAGTTTTGACCCCATTTTTACAAGGTTTAGACCATTTTAAGCAAAATGCCTTAATGAAGCAAAAAATTTGGTTTGGGTACAACACAGTGTCAGCAAAATATATGGCATCAACCACAAGAAGATGTCCCCCTTCTCATACCCATCAGATAGCATATAATGCAATCGTCAGAAACAAAGTCTTGACTCCCTGTGAATTTTTAAGAGATACTCGATAACACAAACTACTGACAAATATTGTCTTGGGATATTTCCTTCATGTCAATGTTACTCTCCATTTGCGACTCTCAGTGCTGGAATAAATTCTTGTTAGATGTTTCTCCATTTGTAGCCACTTTCGTGAATTTGACTCATTCTTTTGAATATTCATCGCTAATATGGGAAGACTCTTTCAGCATATATGTTTATCGATGCCAATAGGGGTTTTCCAATATTAATGAATGCTCCCACAACTATGTAAATGTTCAATGAAATAAACAATCCCGATGGCAACCATCGCCAATGGTGAATACGTCAATACCTGATGTCGGATCTCCTGCTTGAGCTCACGGCTCTCTAAATTCTTCAATCTCCTTACAAATTCGATGTTTCTTCCAATATTAACGCCCAATATATTCCAAGTGATTATAAAGATGCCCCTGGTTATTCCCGTGATATGCTCTGGAAGACCAATGCTCGTCTACAACAATTAATATAAATCTTACTCCCTGTTTGTATCACAAGCACCGTTTGCATTTATCTTTATGCACTAATACTCCCGAGAGAATACATATATTTGATATTAGTACAAGAACGATTGAATTTTCAGGCACCTGTAAGCATAAATGTCGTCTGAATGTCCCCAATCCTGAGGGAAGCCATGGATAGCCAACAACTATATTATACATTCTTCCTTTAAATGCCAATAGACTAACATAAGACCGCACATGCTCCAGTGCTGGTGAGATGGGTTCTTATTGATAAAATGTCTTTGTGATGAATCCGCCAATGTGATATGTGTGGTAGCTCCAAGGTGCCATACTAACTCAAAGCCCCAATGTCCTCTGGCAATCAACCAAACTCCGCACCTTCTAAGAACACAATTGCATGTAAGTAAAGAAATTATAAAAATTGGTCGTGGCTAGGTTTTCGTCCAGGCACGATCCTCCAAACATCTAAGAGTTGTCGTTCTCAAAGTTCTTCGATGTCCAAACTAAACAATATTCATTTTTCCGTGATGATGAATAGTCAGCTCATACTCCTTTTAATCTCCACCCTCAACATTCAGTTGTTGTAACTGAATTATTTAAATATAAATGGCCTAATAAAGCTTTAAATTCAATATCATAATATTTCATAAGGCCATAAATATTAATTAATTAATCAATTAATTAAAATGTCTTCGAAGATAATCAAAGACAATTTTAATATTTAATTAATTAGACTAATTCTTCTTCTTGGGCGTATAAAAATTAGGGACATCACACTTCGCCATATCATCAAAGTATAAGGCACCCCAGGTAGCAAACTTATTCTTCAGGGAGATTTTCAGGTTGCACGGTCTACCGAGATATATAGTGAGTGACAGGGACAACAAGTTCCTAAGTGCTTTCTGGAAAGAGTTATTCAGGTTGGCAGGTGTAGAGTTAACTCCGAGCACTAGTTATCACCCTCAGACAAACGGCAAACTGAGATAGTGAACAAATGGATTGAGGGGTACTTGTGTAACTATATTTCCGGACAACAAAGAGCGTGGATTAAGTGGTTGCACTTGGGTGAATACTGTTATAATACCACTTACCACATGTCGATCGGCATGTCACCTTTGCGTGCTTTGTATGGGTATGATGCACCACCTTCCATGGATTTAGCTTTTGGGGAGAGCTGAAATGTGCTAGCCAATTTTTTCAATTTATTTAACACATTAATTTTACCCATTAACATTAGTGAAACCATAAACCAACTAAATGGAACCCTTTCTCTTTCTGATCAACCCAGATCCCAGTATGGGCAAGGTGAGAGCATACTCGAAAAGGGATCGTTAGCATAAAAAAAGAACTACAGGAAAGTACAATGAGAGGAAATAACAATCAACTCAACCACTTATTCAGCGGGAGGACTGGAATTGAAATTACAATGCTGAAAGTAAATATGCAACTCGACCACTTATTTAGCGGGAGTGTATTGACGGCTCAACCGATCAGCAATATGAGAAATGCAACTCAACCACTTTTCAGCGGGAGTGAATTACAAAGTACTGAAAGTAAATGTTTGGGCGGCTAGCCGACCCCTTGCGCTTTTCAGCAGGCGGTACAAGAAAATAAATACTGAAAAGTAAATAGACGACAAAGGCAGTCTCTTCCACTAAAGTGGGGATACAAAATGTAAAGTGTAGAAAGTAAAGAGTTGATCAGTACTACTGATTCAGCATTACAATATGATGAACAATTTGCAAATACAATGAGATATAGATAACCAATGAACTCCAGAATGTTAGGAAATGAACTGCAAACAAGTACAAGCTATCCAAAATATGAAATATAGTTAAAAGGACTGAAATATAAGGTCTGATATAAAAATTGCAGCAATCAGAAATTCATACCAGCAAGCCCTAGAATCACCAAAACACTCATAACTTCCACATAACACCTTTGAATGACGTCAAACCAAGTGCAAAAGAAGCATAAGAGAAGGGCGGGCAAGATAGAACTGGGAGACTGCAACAAACTGGAGTTATTTATTTTTCTAAAACTTTCCGGCACTTCCCAAGCAAAAGTATGACTTGGGAGAAGTCGACCAGCAAGATAAAAACCAAGAGCCCACCAAGAGTTCTAAAACTTTGCAAGAAGGGGTGCCCAAGGTAGACTAAAGCATAGGGTCAATACCCAGAATCAACAAAAAATCGAGTGCGAAGCAACAAGTAAAAATGTGTTTCAGCCAAGCACCAAACCAGCAACTCCAAAATATGAAATATCACTCAAAAACCAACTTGAAGCTCAATTTGCAACCTCTGGATTGAAGAAGCAGTCTCAACAACTAGGTACTATCTCTCAAGTACAAAACTGATAAGCTAGGAGGTATGCATTCCTCGAAGCAATATGTCTGAAACCATTTTAGCAACATTTCGTTAAGATAAACAATAGATAACTGCAAATAAAAGCCAAGTCTCATATTTATAACTTCTTCACAAATTCGAATTCTTTTTCCCTCCAATTAGGGCGCCCAAGGTGAAATCCACATTTACCTTCTATAAACTGGAATTTGTATTTCATTACCTCCTTCACTTAGGCGTCCAAAAGCATATGAAGAAAATACTTTATAAGTATCCAAATATCTTCTCCAAAGCGTCCCTTTTTCATGAAGGCAATATACTTTATAAAATGCAAATAAAGTATAATATTGGCATCCCATAAGTTAAGTGAAAATAAACATTATAAATCACTTAAATAATTTCTTTTATGAAGTCATCCATTATTGCAAAGGAATTATTTCCACTTAAAACATTATCTCCTCAAATATTTAACTTGCCAAATTAAATACCTCAAAAGTTGGAGACCAAACAGAATATACTGCCCTGCCAGATATAGCCATAGTATCAAATTCTTGAACACCTACCAAAAATAGCCTTTGCATTGAACTGGTGAACTACTACTAAAAATAGCACTGCCAAAAATAGCACCAAGGGTGTTGGAGACCAAACTGCTCAAACCGACCTGCCAGATATAGCCACAGAACTGAATTGCAGAAACCCTACTAAAAATAGCACTACTAAAAATATAACTTACTAAAACTAGCATACTGCTAAAAATAGCAAGTTATTCCAAACTCATTTTTACCACAATCCGAGCAGCCGTCGTACTTACTAAAAATAGTAAGTCCAAAAAAGTTTTTTGATTCAATTGCATGTCACACCACTACATAGCTCTCTAAAAACCTAGAGGGAATCTAGAATCAGAATTGTATAACTCCAACATGCAAACCTCCAAAACAGCCAAGAAACAGCCAAAATTGCAAGTCAACATCTCGTCATGCATGTTACCACATCTCGAAGCTCTCCAAAAACCAAAAAAACTCCACAAGACATGCATCAGAAAATCTCACATGCAAGCCTTCAAAACCTCCTCTAAAATGGAAACCCTAATTTTGCCACTGACTAGCCTACGGGCATCCGAGAATAGGCTATCAATCACTGGAAAGTGTAGTGCTAAAAATGGGGACATTACAAGAGCAGAGCTCCTAAAGCTAAAGATTGGATCCAGGAAAGTCAAGACATTTTGAAGGCTCTCCAAGATAATCTGCAATTAGCTCAAAATCAACAGAAGACATATGCGGACAGGCATTAGGTTAAGAGTAGCTTTGAGGTTGGGGACATGGTTTTCCTTTGCTTGTAGCCGTACAGACAGTCTTCATTGAAGAAAAGTGGGGAAAAAAAGCTCAAGCCTCAGTTTTATGGGGCTTACAGGATAATCAAGCGTGTTGAGGAGGTAGCATATGAACTAGAGTTACCAAAGAACAGTAAGATATATAATGTGTTTCATGTTTTGTGCCTCAAAAAGGCACTTGGACAGCAGATTACTCCATCTCTCGAGTTACCCCCATTGGATGAGGAGGGACATATGGTATTGATTCCTAAGGAGATAGTGGATACCAGAGAGAGGAGATTGAGAAACAGACTGGTAAAGGAGTTTCTGGTTAGATGGAGAGACTTGCCAGCAGAGGACACAACTTGGGAGGGAGAGCAGATTTTACAGCATCTCAATTTCCGATTGCTTGAGTGCAAGCAATCTCGTGAAGGGAGGGTTGTTGTACTATCCCCTTCTCGGTAGCCCTTCAGGATGTTGCTTAGCCTTTTACTTCCCGAAGGCTAATGCCAATATTAGGGAATCATTTATTTAATGACTTGATTATTGCCTAAGTTCAAGTTAATCTTTAAAGGTGATACCAAGTAATTAATTAAATCATTTTTATAAAGTGATTATGTGAAATGTCATAAAGTGACTAGAGGAAATATTTTAAAAGGTGAACTATATAAAATCCCTTTATTTGTGTGAGTGAAAAAATACAAAAGGAAAGAAAGAAGAAATAATTTGACACTTTGAATGAATATTTTCTAACGGGAACTTTGGTCGAGCTGTTCTCGTTAGGGTTTGGAAACCCTTACAGCTCCAGCTTCGAGTGTGGAACCATCACTCCTAGTTGGGAAGAATTACTCTGATCTCGTGTTTATTTTATGCTGGGATTTTGCTGTTTTGAGGAGTTTGTATTTGAGGATATTTTACAGAAGCAAGCTGGAGATTTGAGCAAATAATGAAATGGAAAATATGGCTATAGTTCAGATTTTCGCAGTGACTGTTCATTGAGTTGTTGCTTCTTTCTAGGGTCGAGCTTGAAGCTCATTTTACATTATTTGGAGGCGTGGTTTATGGTTCTATCGCTCGGCCTATCAAGTTCCATCAAAAGAGGCAGATTCAAGTCGTGGCTTTGAAGAACTGAGCAGCAATACAGAAAAACGCAATTTTCTTGTAAGCGCGACTGTGAGATCATCATATGCTTGGACGTGATTATTCTAGGAGTCTGGGAGACAGTGAATGAGTTTCCCCAGCCTGGGTGCATCATTTACAGGCTCCAGACCTTTGCCAAAGTCGTATTTAAGAGGAGACTGAGCAAACTAAAGAAAAACGTGACTTTCAGAGGGTGGCGACTTCTGTGGTCTTTGCTGGCTGGGTTATAATTATTTTCTGAGCTTGGTGGAGGCGAAACAGGGATCTCTGTATGGGCGCACTGAAATCGAAGAGTGGCGACTGTCAAAGAGGTGTAGCCAAAGTTGCTGCGCATAAGAACCTTGCATTTGGAGGCCATCCATAGCACTTTCAGACTGGGGTCAATCTCTTTTCCAGGTCTGAGCATTTCATCTGCTTATTCTGTGGCTTGTGGATTGGTAACTGTGTTAGTCACTTGTGCTAAGTTGGGTTGAGCGCATTAGTCAAGCTGCTGTAGCTGTATCTTTGCTTGTTAATCTCAGAAATCACCATATTATTGCTGTTAGAGCCAGCACAATAGTTCTGTTCTGAGTATTTTGGTTTCATGTATTAGCACTATTTGAGTTTGGATTAAATCAGTATGTTAAACTGAAATGAAATTCTGAATATGCAATTCCATCTCATGAACTGAAACACTGTTGACATGAATTGCTACTTATGCTAGTATTGGCAGTTGTTTGCCATCAGCCTTAATCATTTCCAGTATATGCAACATATTACATGTTACTTGTATGAGCCATACATTCAAACAAATCAATCAAACCAAGGACAACTGCAAGAAAAAGTATACTCCACTAGCCAGGAACTTTACATAATAATTCTCTCTAGGAGGATGATCCGTACACTTCCAAGGGAACATTCAATGAGCATGCAAATATCCATTCGGTGAGCCATCATAACTATTAGTGATCTTGGGTATACACTCTAACTTTACATAGTAAAATACAATCATGATCTATTATTATACATTGATTGAAAAGCCAAAATGTTTCTATAGATTATGTACCATAAAACTCACTTTTTTTAGGATACCAATTACCATACAACTATGAAACTGGTTATGTTCTCCATTTTAGTTGAAATAAGAACAAATCACAAGACTTCTAAAAGACCGTCTAACATTAGATAAATAGGAAAAATCCAAAAATACCCATGTCGAATGCTTGCATTAAGGGGATCTCATTCACTAAATTGGTGTTCTTCTTCATAGTGAACTAAAAAACTACATTTACCCTTTTTAAAGAATAGGGAATGAGATGTTTATGACGTAAATTATGTTTTCTCTCCATAAGTTACTTCTCTTGAATCTCTTACAAAAGAATTCACAAACCCACAGTAAAATGATCATAGACATTCTCTAAAACTTAGCATGTTATTCAAGGATACTTTGAACTTGCTCGACATGCATGGGAATAAGATAAGCCTGTAAGGAGCATTTTTACAAAAATATATTAAAATCATAACCAAAACAGTATACAAAATACCACATGGAGATAATTATTGTAAGTCACTTACAAACTTACAGTGCATATATTTCTTGTGCAATCAACCTCTCTTCCAAATTCTATGAATCGCAACCAACCCATCACCAATCTAGAATTAAACCAACCAAACAAACAGATGTGTGGTTACATACTTTAAATAGGAAATTTCAAATTAAGTGATATATAAATAGAAAAGATAAGTACAATTTTAGAACCAAATTATATCAATAGAAAGAATGGATTACGCAATACTAAGAGTCTTACAGAAAATAAATGAAAACTAAATGTGTTTATAGATCAAGTCCTTATAGGTATTTTTGGAAAACATTTTGAATCAACATCCCTGAAAGAACTTTAATTATCACTGAAATCATGCTTTGTAAATTGAGAGGCTATTGTAGAAGGCATAATGCCATGAACAATTACAACTTGTACAGACAATTTTAAACCTGTTTTAGTCTATTTCCTCATTGGTCACAAGATACCAAAAGGCAACAGAAGTACCTATTTTAATTGATCTCTATGGCTTCTCTTGATTCTATCAACTACAAACTAAGAACAAGATTTGTGTCCGGATGCAAATCAACTTTAAGTAGATCTAAGACTTTGCTTCTAAAATTAAAATGGTATTGCTACATTTTGTATTGAGGTGTCACAATATTTAAGACTATGCATAAGCGTTTTTTACCTTGCTAAGCTCATTTTTCATTTTGATGCTAAGTGTGAAGTCTTAAATTGTGTTGAACAAGCATAAAACCACTTGTATTATGGTGAAAACCATAGATTACATACTCTCCGATTACTCTCCAAGTCGCCGAGTAATCTCCAAAAAATTTGCATGCCGAGTAATTTCTGCTTTTACTCTCGAGCAGTATGCAGATGGATTTTCTCCCGTCAAATTATCGAGTAATCGCCAGTAGCTCGCAAAAAACCCACAAACTTGGCAAGTTTGTATGTGTATAAATATGTTTGTGTGTGTATATGCATGCAAACCTGGCATCTTGTGTATGTTTATAGATATGTATGTGTGCACAGTGCAGTCTTGAGTATACACATACATAAATATCCACACATTTGCCGAGTATTTGTCGAGTATTTTCTGAGTATTTGCCGAGTTTTCCCCGAGTCAAAATTTTTGGGCTTGCCGAGTACTCTCCGATTCCGAGTATGTAAACTATGGTGAAAACTAATGGATTGATAGATAAACCAACAAGGAGATGAGAGAAGCCAAATGATTTAGGAGATACGCATCCAAGGAGCCAAGCAGCCCAAAGGCAACTAACTGGTGAGATAAAGAAGTCAAACTAATTCCTTTAATGAACGGAGAAAAATCATGCATATGAACAAAATGCAAGAACTAGACAAAGAATGACAGTTTATTTTATGACCTCAAGAAGACCATCTTTGGCTTAGACCATAATATAATTAAAAACTTAAAAGAGTATTCAGTGTCGAATTTAATTAAAATATAACATGACCCAAAAGGTTGTAAAAACTAATTGAATGGCCATAAAGTTTGGCTTGTTGTGAAAAGAGATGTCTATTTAGAAGTTGATATTTAAAAATGATCAATAAGCAGGTTGTATAAGTCATAAGATTCATAATAAAGCATTATTTCATCTTATATCAGATTTATTAATATCTAGTAATTATAAAATGTTAAAATCTTTTTTGATAGAACAGAAAATTATATTATCACAGACTTGGTTCGAACTGGACACAAGAGCATTAGCATTTCTATTGTGGAAACATGTTTAATTCATATCCCCAATGGACTGAGAAGACCAAAAAGAGATAAGGTGACAGCTAGATTTGGCTTACAACTCAAAGCAAACGACTATCTTTTCCAACTGATAACTGTCCAGACTCCATACAATAGAAATTGCATAAATTTAGTTTGAGCTGTATAAAGTTGTAAAATGAGCAAGTGTGTGACTGCATATCACTATAGAATTAAAGAGTACACTGTTGTACCCATAGCCAATTTTTAAATCATGCCAGGTTTCAAGCTACATTTTGTCTTTCTGTCAAGTCAAAAGTCATGTTTCAAAGCATTCATCACAGTCATCTATATTGATCTTATCTGTGCTTTTGTAGGAATTAGAAAGCTTTCAAATTCATTCATATAAGGCAATGAAAAAATTCATTTCAGGTTAGGTGATCGTTTTTCAAGACAAAGAAACAAAGATGGACAGAAGCTGGATTCAGAGAATTTGAAGATTTGTCCAATGCATGAAGATGAACGATTGCAAGGCTACACCAGAAAGGACAGAGTGCAATCATATTGCATGGATCGCATGTAGGAAGTGTGCCACACTACAGAAAGAAAAAAATTCAGTAAAATTGCATCTCTAATTGATGGGAACACACCCTATAATAGAGCCACCAAATTTACAAGGAAAAATCTGCATCCAGTATATAAAGGCATGTGCCTGCTAATGTAAAAACAAGTTTGAGTTTTTGAAATTTGCAGAATTTTTGCGGAGGATGGCACTCAATGGAAGTACAATTGATCATGCAAAGAGTGAATTATTTCTTAGACATCAATACTATTGATTGTGAAGTTCCTTCCCAAGACTGATGCAAACTGTTCAGGAGAAATCAGTTAATAATGCCAAGGTCGTAGCCTATGAGGAACGGTCTTAGAAATAAATGTGTACACCATGTAATGTCCCCACTCTAGTCAGTGTTCAAGAGCAGTGGAGTTAGCCTATTTCTTGGACCCTCGTGGGCTGTCAAGACTTGGTTAGAGGGTCAATGTCTGTTTTGGTGGGTATTGTCATTCCCACCCCTTTCACCTCAGTATTGGTACCAATACAGGCATATGGAGTTCAGTGTTCGTCAGTTTCTGATGGCACGAGATTATATTGAGTTTGGAGGAAGTTATGGGTATTTTAGTGGTTAAGTTATGTATTTAACTTAAATGATTAAATATAAAGTCAAATTGACTTTATAAGGAAAAACGCCACTTAATACTTTATAAAGTATTAAAAGATTAATTTATAAAGTGATATTAGAATCACTTAAAGACCTAGGAAAGTGCGCCCAAGTATTTATGCAGGAAACTATTGAAATAAATCAAAATACATTTAAATGTATTTTAATGAAGGAAATCGTACTTTCTTGGAAAACGTGCCTTTTGAGGAGTATAAGGCAAAGCATTGCAAGTCGACCTAATATCAGATTATCATTTGACATTGCAATTTCTTATTTCTCTGCGGTTTGTCTGAGGGCAAGGGTTACAAGGAAACTTCATTGAAGAACGAGAAATCTTCATTGGATCTTTGATTGTGAGACTGTGAGACACCAGCCGAATGATTGCTATTGATGGGAGCTTCAATCAGAAGTTCTTCTATGCTAATTCAGAGTATATTTGTCCAGTTTATCAATATACAGTTGCAGGAGAGGGATCACACTTGGATCGCCTTCACCATTTGTCATTTTAGTTCCAGTAGTTTGCAGCAGTCAAAGGTCGTACTTCTCCTTGCTTTGGCATGTTCCTGAGAATAGACGTGGGAGTTCTTGAGGCAAAAATGCCTCCCTTTTGGTCAGTTTCTCAACTGGATCTTTGGCGTCCCACCTTCTCAGCTCTATTCCTTCAACTACCGTGTGGCAGAATACAGATCTGAGACCCTGGCGTGCTTTCAAGTCATCTCCAACCATTGTTGCCTGGCAAGCTCAATAATTTCTTATTTAAATAATCTGGAGGATTTCAAGTACGTTTATTGTTTGTAAATTCATTGTATGTACTGCCAAACCTTATTTACAATACCAGTTGTGCAATAAATTCTCACATTTTACTTTTATTTGCAATTTATGCTTGTACGCCCCTTCTACTTCTCTCTAGAATTTCTCTAAAATCAATAAAAACACAAAAAAGATAAGCAAACACAACCGGGGTTTGAGTAGGAGCCAGTTGGGCTCATCACACACCATGTTGCAAAGAGATAGGTACAAGTGTTGTCTACTGTGGATTCATCCGTCATTAACCACTGCTGACCATAATTAAACACCTGTACTTTTGCTCTGCTGTTTTTTCTATAATCACCCTATGCATGTGGATTCTATATATAGTCAGTGCATTTTGACTTGTGTCCCTTCTTCCACTAAACTATCATTGGCATTACAGTCTTCCCTTTCTAAATTACTGTTAGAAATACATGAATTCACCTTAATTCAACACATAAAAATCTCAAAAAATGTACTTCAATTTGTACAGAACATCACACTTTGCAATAGTTTTAAATTAGATTTATATATATTAGATGAACATGGCAGGAAAAAGAGAAAGATACATCTACCCATTCTTCCATTCAAAAAGAAAAGTTATAGACCTTTTGCTTCTTGGAAATTGTAATATTCATTAATTCTAATTATAGTGTCTTTTACCCATCTTAGTACCATTATGTTGTCTTTTATGCATCTTAATACCACTAGATAAGATAAATGAGAATAAGATAAAGATATGTTCACTCTTTAGCAACAAGAGTAGTTCCACAAAGGTAGATACCCTTTACTTGGAGAAACCTGCCAAAAAGACAAACAAATATCATGCTTTAGAAAGTGCTAGGAAAGTAATTACTGATATGCAAAAATTTGAAAATAAAAGTCAAGAAAGACATAGTAACAAGTAGGTATTCCATGACTGCGGTCTTGATTAATGGTACATCATTGCCTTCATTCACATAATGCCACTTCTGTATTATTTCTACCTATCTTGCTGATTATGATTTACATTCAAAGGCAAATTTTTAACACACTCAGATAGATGCCTTTACCAATGTAGATTACGCAAGTACAATATCAAAGAAGATAAATCCATGTCAATTATAGCTTCAGAAACAAATTAGAGTGGCATCCATGTTGCTCATATGATCTTCAAACTGGAATATGATAAGTGTACATGGAACCAAAAGAAACTAAATACAAAATAGAATAAGTCACTTGGAGTGCTTTACAAGCCAATACTATAAGAAAGGCTTATACTGGAAAGTGATTGGACATATAAACTAGGTGGACCTAGCACCCCTGGATAAGTAATAGTGATGCTGTGGTGCATGCACCTGGCGAAATTTGGACCACACCCAAGAGGCACACACACCTCACATGCACCTAGTGCTGATGTGAAACAGAAACCATTCCACACCCCATACACATTAAGGGAACCCCCCTAGATGTCCCTGTGTACATACCCCAATTTCACCTGCACCTCATTAAAAAATCATAGAATAATTTTAAAAAACATCCAGAGTCAAAGACAATTACTTTGTAAAAAACCCTAACAAATGAATTGTCAGCCAATATTTCATTTCAGCAGATACTCTATTGGCATTCAGTTAAGGACTTCAAAGTGTTCTGCAGCTCTCTACTGTTGAAGATTGTCGACAGACATTTATTCATTCATTTATTAAATATGGTTTTTTACTAACTGATTTCACAAGGATGATTAACATAAAGATTGTTCCTTGGCTGTCACAGAAATCTATATAAAGGGGATTGTAGATTGTTGAAAAGCATGTTTTTTGAGATTGAAGAATCAGAAAATATTGTAGAGTTCAGATGTTCATAGCAAGAAGGAGATAAACAAAAGCAGTAAGAATGAAATTATATTAATGTCCACAAAAAACAAAACTAGATCAATTGGACTCTAGAGTACATTAGTATGCAATAGAGAGTTATGGGAAGAGAAAATCCTAGAGAGGCCCAAAAAGGATAAAGAACAAAAGCAAAAAAACAATAAAGTTGTGGACCAAAATATCATGTATTCAAGAAACCAATACAAATAGCAAAGTCAGGGGTGGTGGGGCGGAAGATCCCCAAATAGCATAAGTTGAGGAGTACTAGAGAAATAGAAGATAGGTCTCATCAAATATCTTTGTCCAAGCTTGAAATGGACGATTCGTCCATCTCATCGTTGATTACTATGAAAGGACCAATGCAAGATCTAATAGTGCTCACTGTGGAGTGTGTAAGGTCGAGGATGTAATAATCACCGTTAAAAAAAAAAATGAAAATCTTGTTAGCTCAACAATTGGAAATTGCTAAACAACTTTCCTTTCCACTTTTTGATCACCAAGTTCCCAATGTGGGCAAGGTGAGAGCATAATATGTAGGGCATTACAATAATACTTGAAAATGAAGCAGCTGAAAGTAATCCACTTATCCAGTGGAGTTAGCTTAGCACTTCCACTTTTCAGTGGGAAAGCTCATACAATACTGAATATGTAAAGCCAACTCTTCCACTTTTCAATGGTGAGTGAGCAAGAGCAACTCTTCTGCTTTTCAATGGTGAGTGAGAACCAATGAACCACTTATTCAGTGGGGTGGGTAACAAAAGCCACATATTCAATGGGGTGAGTAACTCAAAATTGTTAGTTTTTATTATCAGATGTATATAAACTGAAAGCAATCAGAAAATGCAGCACTCAAGACAATGAACACAATCAGATACCCTGGGAAAACCCTCCAACATGAGGGAGAAAAACCCAGCAAATATGTCTCTTATATATTAATGAAGAGCAGAAATCTGCATACAACTCAGCCACAACACAATGTCGATTTGATACAAAGAATAATTCGCACCTTTCCTAGATGCAAATACAAATGAATATGTTACTCCTTGAAATCGATCTGCTGTTACAAATGATGATCTGCTGCTCAGATCGAACTTTCTCTCTTCACACGAATTATGTTGAATGAACTTGATGATCAAATGAATGATCATCATCTTGAATTTATATGCAAGGGAGAGAAGGTTGTGTCTCTTCATGAAAGAAGTCGGCCTAAGAGAAAAGACATGACCCTTAATATTAATTAAGTCGGCCTCTAGAGAAGTCATGATTTTCCAAAAATGACGACTTACATAAATATTAACAATATTTAATATTTATTTTATTACTTTAATATAAAGTGCCTTTTCATAGTGCAAATCAAATATATAAATTGAATAGCCATAAGGATACATTCAATTTATTTCCTTCAGATAAATCGCGCCTAGAAGTAGGACGACTGAAGCTGTAACATTAACACTCCCTCTCAGCTAGGGAGGAATACTTCCAGCAGAACAAGACATATCACCTCATCGTGATGTCAACCACCACGGCTACACCCATGTGTGGAAAAGAGCATATCACCTCATCGTGATATTATATCACCTCATCATGATATCAACCATCATGGCTACTCCCATGAATGGTAAATGTGCACAAATGCTCATCACTTAATGTGATGTCATCATCTCATCATGACGTTCACCATAGATACTCCCAGGGGGTGAATAAACACAAGTACAAGAAAAATCATCACGAACTCTCTCACGTGATGCTATCATGGAGTCACACACATGACATCCACCTTGGCTACTCCCGGAGCGTGGAAACAAGGGCTTGCACCTCGAATCTCTCATATAGAGAGAAATGCATTAAAGAAAATCATAGAAGATCACTGAAGTTGAGACTCTCTCTCAGCTAGGGCTACATTCTCCACAATACCAAGCTTGTCTCGGAAGTACACAAACTTTACTCTGGAAAGAGGCTTGGTGAGAATGTCTGATGTCTGCTCATCAGTGCTAATGTATCTCAACTGAATTGCTTTCCTCAATACCATATCTTTGATATAGTGGTATTTGATCTCAACATGCTTGGTCCTGTAATGAAACACTGGATTGACAGAAAGCTTCACACAGCTTTGATTATCACAGTGGATGATAGTAGGCTCCAATGATTGTCCAAACAATCCTGCAAGGAACTTCCGAAGCCACATTGCTTCTCGAGATGCCATACACGCTTCAATGTACTCTGCCTCTGTTATACTTAGTGCCACCGAAGACTGCTTCTTGCTACACCAGGAGATCATAGAAGACCCCAAACTGAAACAACATCCAGAGGTGCTCTTCCGATCAGTGAAACACCCTGCCCAATCGGAATTAGTATAACCATGCAGCTTTTGTTAGTGTTTCTTAGATCAGATTAGATAATCAATTTGTACAAAAGAAATGCAACACATAAGACAATGAACACAACAAGATACCCTGGGAAAACCCTCCTCTTGAGGGAGAAAAACCCAGCAAATGCTTCTCTTATATATATAAGAATATAGTGACAGAAATCTGCTTACAACATAGCCCAACAATGGCTAATGATTTCGCACTTTCCTTAATGCTTAGATACAAATGAATCTGTTCTTCCTTGAATCGATCTGCTGCTACAGAATTGATGATCTACTGCTCAAGTATGAACTTCTTCTAGGCATGCGAGTTTCTGCTCTGCCAATAATAGGTGCGAACTTGCTTGTAATTCGAATTGTCTTTAGTAACCAAAAATGACCTTGTATATATATCACTTTTGGCGCCTCTTCATTTGGGTCGGCCTTTATACTAATAATGATAAATAATAAAATACAATTTAGGTCGGCCAATCAACAAGTAAATGATATGACACAATATAGGGTCGGCCCATGCTTTAGTTGATATTCATTTAATATATTTCTCTTGGGAAGAGCAGACCGACGCTGTAATAACATCAACACTCCCTCTCAGCTAGGGATGAATTTCCATCTGCACAAGACACATTATATTAGAATGAAAACAAAATAGAATATCACCTCAACGTGATATTAACCATTATGGCTACTCCCATAGATGGTAAAAACTCATCACGGATTCTCTCACGTGATGTTGTCATGGAGTCACACACATGACATCCACCATAGCTTCTCCCAGAGGGTGGAAACAAGGGCTTTCACCTCAACTCTCTCTCATCAGAGAATTGCATTATCAAGGGCTTTCACCTCAACTCTCTCTCATCAGAGAATTGCATTATCAAGGACTTTCACCTCAACTCTCTCTCAGCAAAGAATTGTATTAACAAGGGCTTGCACCTCAACTCTTTCTCAGCAAAGAGTTGCATTCTCAACAAGGATCACTGATTACTGAGACTCTTTCTCAGTCACGGCTGCATTCTCCACCATACCAAGTTTCTCTCGGAACTATAAAAACTTAATCCTAGCGAGAGGCTTGGTGAGAATGTCTGCCGTTTGCTCTTCAGTGCTGATATACCTCAACTGTATAGCTTTCCTTTGCACCATATCTCTAATATAGTGGTACTTGATCTCAACATGTTTTGTTCTGTCATGAAACACAGGATTGACAGAAAGCTTCACACAGCTTTGATTATCACAGTGTATGATAGTAGGCTCCATTGATTGTCCAAACAATCCTGCAAGGAGCTTATGAAGCCACACTGCCTCACGAGCTGACACACAAGCTGCAATATACTCTGCTTCAGTTGTACTAAAGGCCACTGAAGACTGTTTCCTGCTACACCAGGAGATCATAGCAATCCCCAAACTAAAGCAACAACCAGAAGTACTCTTCCGATCTGAGACACATCCTGCCCAATCAGAATCAGTAAAACCATGCAGCTCCAAATCCACGTTTGAAGAATATCTCAACCCATATCCGATTGTGCCACATAAATATCTCAGGATATGTTTAGCTGCTACAAGATGTATTTGCTTTCGTTCACACATAAACTGGCTAAGTGCACTCACTACATAGCAAATATCAGGTCTAGTGTTAACTAGATACATCAATGAACCAATCAACTGTCTATACATCGTAGAATCCACTGGTTCTAAACTAGCTGCAGCTTCTTTCAACTTATCTAAATTAGTCTCCATGGGTATAGACATAGGTTTGCAGTCAATCATACCAAACCTTTTGAGAATGTCAACAGTGTACTTCCCTTGACTTAGAATCATCTCATCTGGATTTTGCCAAACTTCTAAGCCAAGAAAGTAATGCATGAGACCTGCATTCTTCATCTCAAATTCTGAAGCTAATTCCTTCTTGCATTTTAGAATTAGATGTTCTTCACCAGTAATGATCAAGTCATCAACATATAAAACCAAAATTAATGCTTCACCATTTACTACTTTGAAGTAGAGGTTAGAATCTGCATCATTCTTTGAGAAACCCAAACTTGAAAGATACTGATCAATTCTTTCATACCAAGCACGAGGAGCTTGTTTAAGACCATACAAGGCCTTCTTCAACTTGCAGACATGAGACTCTTTCCCATGCACCTCAAATCCTTCTGGTTGCTCAATGTAAACCTCTTCTTCTATTATGCCATTCAGAAAAGCTGTCTTTACATCCATTTGGTGAATCTTCCATCCTCTAGATGCAGCAATAGCAATGATGGTTCTAACAGACGTGTAACGAGCCACAGGAGCAAAGGTTTCTTCATAGTCAACTCCCTCTTTTTGTGAGAACCCTCTAGCCACAAATCTAGCCTTGTGTTTCTCAATGCTCCCATCAGCTGCATGCTTGATCTTGAAGAGCCACTTAGAAGACACCACAGATTTGTCTTTGGGTCTAGGAACTATATCCCAAACATCGTTCTTAAGTATAGACTGATACTCCTCAATCATGGCATCTTTCCATACTTGTTGACTAGAAGCTTCTTCAACATTTGAAGGCTCTAACTCAATAATCTGACTCATCAAGGCAACATAACTAGAGAACTTGTGAGGTCTCTTGCTTTCTCTGAAGGCTCCTCTTGGAGCTGCAAACCTTTCTGCTTCCTGCATTGTCCTGCGAGCCCAAAGAGGTCTTTTCTTTCCAATCACAATGTCTAGAGGCCCATCAGTAGGATCCAAAGGCTCAGCTGGATCAATATCTTCTTTAGGTTCTGTATCCTCCTTCAGATTCTCTGGAATATGGTCAACTTCCATATCTTGAGGAGGTTCTTCTTCATCAACCTCCATAGGAGTGCCTTTGGACCTTCTATAAGCAACATCTTCCTCAAATGTGACGTCTCTACTGATCTCAATAGACTTCTGTCCTGGAATGTAAATCCTGTAAGCTTTTGATGTCTCACTGTAGCCTACAAGAATTCCTTTCTTCCCAGAAGGTTCTAGCTTTGTTCTCTTTTCCTTTGGAATATGAACATAGACTGGACAGCCAAAGATCCTCAAATGACTAACTTCAGGCTTCACGCCTGAGAATGCTTCTTCAGGAGTTTTATTCTCTAAGATCCTGTGGGGACTCCTGTTTTGAACATAGACGGTTGTTCTTGATGCTTCAGCCCAAAGAGAGATTTGTAAGTCTTGATCATGGATCATAGCTTTCATTGCTTCCACAATAGACCTATTCTTCCTTTCAGCAATACCATTTTGTTGTGGATTATAGGGAACACTGAACTCCCTCTTAATCCCTGCTTCAATACAAAAGTCTCGAAATGTGCCAGAAGTGTATTCTCCACCATTATCAGATCTCAATACTTTGATCCTCTTCCCAAACAGATTTTCAATCTGTGCTTTGAATTCTCTGAATCTTTCTAATACTTCTTCTGATTCTTTAGATCTCAAGAAGTAGATCCAAGTCTTTCTAGAGTAATCATCAATGAAAATAATATAATACAAGAAACCACTAGATGATGCAATAGACATTGGACCACACAAATCAAAATGAATGAGATCAAGAATACATTTAGATCTACTTTCACTGGAATGAAACGTACCTTTTGTGTTCTTGCCTAGGGCACATCCCTTGCATGTACCTTCATGTTCTTGATCGAATTTCGGAAGACCGGTGACCATCTTCTCCATGATAGGTAGAGCACGAAAGTGAATGTGAGCCAATCTTCGATGCCAAAGATCACACATGCTGGTACTGTTATGCACAAGTGCTTGAAGAGGACGAGTGCACAGCGTGTAGAGACATTCATGTCTAACTCCAATCACTTGAGCAGTTTTGAAGCTGGAGTTCTTTGCCCATATAAGAACTTTCCCTTTAGAGAAGGCAACTTGATAACCCTTGTCTTCTAATGCTGAAATTGAAACAAGGTTCCTCTTTATCCCTGGTACGAACAGTACATCATTCAACTCCAAAGAAATTCCAGAATCCAAGTGAAGAGTGGAATTTCCAATCCCTTTTACAGAATATCTAGCATCATCTCCAATAACAACTTGATCACTAGAGTTGCTTTCCATTAAGTTTGAAAGGTGACTTCTGAATCCGGTGATGTGCCTAGAAGCACCACTGTCAATCAACCAAGTATTAGAGTCAGTAGAAACATTGCTAGACAAGGCTGAATAAAATAGATAATCACTGGAGTCCTTTTGTGGAGTGACTTCTTCAATATCTGCAGTGGCAACTTGAAGCTTAGGTCGTTGAGGGCACACCCTCGCAAAGTGACCATACTTATCACAACGAAAACATTGAATCTTGGACATGTCTCGTTTTCTTTTGTAGGTAGGAGCATCATCATTTCCATCTTCTCAATTCCTTTTGAAGAATCCTTTCTTAAAGCCTTTTCCTTTGTTTGATGAATGAGAGGCAAGAACTTGTAATTCTTCATTCTTTGAGCTTTGACCAATCCCTCTTGCTGTTAGTCTTGACTCCTCTTGAATGCAGTCAATCCTTAATCGATCAAACTTGGGAAGTTCAGATCTTGCACTGATTCCTTGAATGAATGCCTCCCATGAAAGCGGAAGACCATTGAGAGCAAGCATAGTCAGTTCTTTATCATCAATCATGTGACCAATAGTGGAGAGCTGATCTTTTATCTCTGAGATCCTCATGAAGTATGTAATAACAGATTCTCCCTTCGCCATTTTCACATGATGAAGTTGTTGCTTCAGTGCAAGGGCTCGACTGGTGTTGTTGATTTCGTACATCTCTTCCAAGGTTGTAAACATCTCTCTTGCTATATCCAACTTGAAGACAATTGGTACAATATGATCCTTGACGGAATCAACCAATACTTTCTTTGCCCTAGTGTCTTTCTTTCTCCATTGCAGCTTCTCTTCTTCCCCCTCAGGTTCGGGAACTTTTGTTTTCACAAACTCAGCCAAATCATTCTCTTCCAAAGTTAGCATGAACCTGAACCTCCATGATGTGTAGTTCGAGATCCCTTCGAGTCTATCCTCGATTTTCAGACCGTTCACCATCTTGAGAAATTTAGAAGATAGACTGAAAAGGAATAAAGTGAGTGTTGCAAACTAAATCTGATCACGATCTTTTTCACACCCGCTCTGATACCATGTTAGTGTTTCTTAGATCAGATTAGATAATCAATTTGTACAAAAGAAATGCAACACATAAGACAATGAACACAACAAGATACCCTGGGAAAACCCTCCTCTTGAGGGAGAAAAACCCAGCAAATGCTTTTCTTATATATATAAGAATATAGTGACAGAAATCTGCTTACAACACAGCCCAACAATGGCTAATGATTTCGCACTTTCCTTAATGCTTAGATACAAATGAATCTGTTCTTCCTTGAATCGGTCTGCTGCTACAGAATTGATGATCTACTGCTCAAGTATGAACTTCTTCTAGGCATGCGAGTTTCTGCTCTGCCAATAATAGGTGCGAACTTGCTTGTAATTCGAATTGTCTTTAGTAACCAAAAATGACCTTGTATATATATCACTTTTGGCGCCTCTTCATTTGGGTCGGCCTTTATACTAATAATGATAAATAATAAAATACAATTTAGGTTGGCCAATCAACAAGTAAATAATATGACACAATATAGGGTCGGCCCATGCTTTAGTTGATATTCATTTAATATATTTCTCTTGGGAAGAGCAGACCGACGCTGTAATAACATCAACAGCTTCAAGTCCACACCAGAAGAATATCTCAAGCCATATCCAACTATGCCACGCACGTATCTCTTATATATTGATGAAGTAAGAGCAGAAATCTGCTTACAACTCAGCCACAACACAATGCCAATTTGATACAAAGAACAATTCACACCTCTCCTAGATGCAAATACAAATGAATATGTTACTCCTTGAAATCGATCTGCTGTTACAAATGATGATTTTCAGCTCAGATCGAACTTCCTCTCTTCACACGAATTATGTTGAATGAACTTGATGATCGAATGAATGATCATCGTCTTGTATTTATATGCAAGGGAGAGAAGGTCGTGTCTCTTCATGAAAGAAGTCAGCCTAAGAGAATAGACGTGACCCTTAATATTAATTAAGCCGGCCTCTAGAGAAGTCGCGATTTTCCAAAAATGACGACTTAAATAAATATTAACAATATTTAATATTTATTTTATTACTTTAATATAAAGTGCCTTTTCATAGTGCAAATCTGTCATGTCCCCAAAATGGAACACTAAAACTTCTAAGCATTGAAATACAAATACATAAATACAATACATATTAAAACATAAATGCAAATAAATAAATAACAAAGTACATATATATATACATATATATTAACAATTTTATTATAATTACAAAATATTGACACAAGAAAATAATAATATTATTGGCAAATCAATATTTTAATATTAAAATGTCAAATACTTAAATGCAAATAAATCAATGTTAGGATAGAATAGTAAATTAAATATAAATTAAATTAAATAAGATCAATAAATTATAATAATTATCATAACACAATGCTGCAGATCTTATACTTATAAAGATAAATATAAAATCATTACATATATTATTTTACAAAAATAACCATTGTAGAAACCTTCAAATACCGATTCATTGCCAAGCACAAACAATATGAAATGAGCGATTAAGACCAAAGGATGCAGCGGTTGACTTTTAAAAAGGAACGATCTTTCACAAAGTGACGTGACTCTTCCCAGCCAAAGCACGATACTTAGGAAGAGGCTCTTTAAAGCAAAGAGGGGATGATCGGGGGAAGAAATAAAAAGAATATCAAAAGCATACTCCAATGAATATATGAACCAAGAGGAATATGTGAACGTATTCTGCATACAAAGGAGATACCGAATCACAGCAAGGATAATCTGTAATAGGTAGTAAGTAAATATAGCAAGTAAGAGATCGCTGGCTAGGAAAGAAAGAGTCTGCAGATCGCTGGCTGTAGAGAAGAGGAGAGACAGCAGATCGGGGGTTAAGTCAGAGTCTGCAGATCACAATATCTGGTATGTGATTATTTATTACAGGTAAGGATAGTGAAGTCTTAGTAATATTTGATATATATATTATTTACAATGTGATGTTAATCATATTTGATATGTAATGTTATTCATAATGTTATTTGATTATTTATGATATTAAAATGTAATAATACGTGATGTATAATATTATTTAAGATATTATCTTTAGGATGTAATGTTATGTCATGAATAATATTATTCATGATATTATCATCAGGAGTGTAATTATACTTGGTGTCTATTATTATATCGTCAGTAAGATGTTAGTAATATTTGATGTATAATATAAGGTTGATCCATGTATAATTCATTTTTTGTATCTATAATTCATATATTGATAAATATATTTTTGTAATTGATAAGCATATATTTAGATATATATATATATATATATTGAGATTCATATATACCTCCTAGGTGGTGACACATACAATATATACATATAATATATATATATATATATATATATATATATATACATTGGGGATGACCCCGCAGTGTGACGGTATGTCACAAGCCCTGTTGAGAGGGTCGTCTCATGTTCGAGACTCACCGTCGCTTGCAGGTACGAAAGAAATGTGGTTCGTGGGAGTGCACGATGCTCGAGGGTTGTTCACGGATGGAGGAAGAACGGAGGAGTGAACACTGGAGGATGGCGCCCGATGGTAATGGAAGGCTGCGAGTGGAAAGGCAGGCCTGGTGTGTCCGGCAACAGAGGCGAAGTACAAGCACGGTGTCTGGCAATGCAAGAGGTCTTAGCCAGGTGGAGGAAGGGAGTCTGCTGAGAGGGATCGAAGAAGAAGGAATTTGGGAAAAAGCGGACGAGAGGCGCAGGAAGGAGCCAGGGTGTGGAATGATAAGAAGGAAATAAGGAGTGGAGTGATAAGAAGGAGATAAGATTGGAGTGATAAGAAGGAGTGGAGTGATAAGGAGAGGGATGGAGTGATAAGGAAAGGTGCGAGAGGATAAGAAGAAAGGAGGAAGAAGGGGCGACGAAGTAAGGGTGGCCTGAGGAAGGAGGAAGGAGGATGGAGGTGGTTGGAAAGGTTTCGCTAGGAGGATGGGTGGGTGTTCTTTCAGGAGCTAGAGGCACAGTCAGATCACCCATCGACAGCTGTTGACGATAGTTGTTGGAGAACAAGTTGACGAAATAGAGAAGAGGAAGAAGGAGAATGGTCTAGTGTTAATACCAGACAAAAACATGGGGATGAGGTCTCCCACAAATTGTGGCCTCTCTGGTTCAAAGCTCCAGTCAAAAGCAATCACCGATCAAAAAAATATATATATATATATAATTTATTATTTACGATTATTCGATAATGATGCTTGCAGCAATTATTGAGTCCCATAAGTAATAATAATCTATTATGAAATGGTATAATAGAATATCATCTTTGGGATCTTGATAGATGTTTAAATAACTTCCTAACGTACTTATATAGAAGAGTCATTCATAAGAGTGATAAGGAAGAAATGAGTAACTCTTTGACAAGAATGAAATGTTTATATCATCTTTGATCTTATTAGATATTATTACTGAAATTTATTGATCTCTAATGTTTCTAATATCCCTTTGAGAAACACTTTGAATGCAAGTTTCGGGCTTAAGTGCTTCCACCAGAAAGGGGTCATTACAAAATCAAATATATAAATTGAATAGCCATAAGGCTACATTCAATTTATTGCCTTCAGATAAATCGCGCCTGGAAGTAGGACGACTGAAGCTGTAACATTAACAAATATCATGAGCAGATCATTGGTGGTACTACCACTCAGTATTACAATGTTAGCTCAAAGAAATCATCTATAAAATGAAATGCGCTATTGCTGATGCAAAGTAACTATTGTAACAATGATAAATATAAGCTGTAACATCAAAACAATCACCAAAACAACAACCAATTCAGTATACCTAGAAATAAGAGTGCCGGTAGAAACAACGTTGAGCTGACTGGATGGTTCCAGGTTTGTTACTCCTCTATTGTAGGTCAAATAGCAACCCGAAATCATTCAAAATGTCATTTTATGCAACCAAGGACACTCCAAGTTGATGCCCAAAAACTAAAGACATACTCCACTCTACAAATAGCCTCCAAAAAGTGTGAAAACGGCAACATAAAGGTTTGATATTCATCTCAGATTTACCCAATTAACAATATAATGACCCAAAAATCATAAAAAGTGCATACCCCATTCATCAAAGGACAATATGGACTGATGTAAGTAGTTCCCAATGCAATTTCCTTCATCGAACAACACCAAAATCCAAAGTAAAGGACATTGCAAGTCTGAAAATCACTAGATAGACTGTTGCATATGTAGCATCAAGTCTTTTATTATAAGAAACCTTGCTATACGATCTAATATATAACAACTGTTGTAGGTCAAAATAGATATGATGAATCATCAAAATCCCTCCAAACCACCAAATATCACCTCCTAACCACATCCAAAATCTTTGCAAACATTCACCAAAACATAAATCCCAAAATCTGCAATCAAAATACTTTGAATTGTCTTCTTTTTCAAACCCTAGAACTGGAACTCCGTTGAAGCACAATGTGATTCTTGAATAGAACCACTCCACTAGCTAGGGATTATTTTTCATATGTGAAACTAGGAATCAAACGAGGGTTTTCGGCCTCAAACGATTTTTGGAAGAACTCATAGCTTCAATCTGGTAGCATATCCAAATGAGCCCCAAACACCACCATTTATATTTTTTTCGTTGCTTTTTCAACAAAGCAATTTTTTTGCTTTCTCACTACTTTTCGAAAAAAAATTTGCTTTTTTGCTTCTTTTTTTTTGAAATACCGCTTTTCATTTTTCAAAAACAATGCTTTTTGCTTTTTCGTTGCTTTTTTGAAAAAACAATGAAATTGTCTTGTTACACGACTTTCTTCTACACTCGATCCATCACCAAAGATTCTAATGAGTTGTTTCATAAATGATCTTCCATCAGAGATAGCCTTCTTCCTCAAGACGGCAAAAGAAACAAAGTTGAAGAGTGTGCAAGAACACGCCATCGAGTTGGAGGATAATATGATCACTTCCGGCTTCATGAAAACAGACTCTATCAGATCTCCAGTTCAACAACCATACCAGCCAAAGAGAGACATCTTCAGCCACGTCTGCCAACATCTCCATCAAGACCAATGTTTGAAGTTGCACATAGTGCAGTATTTTGTTGTTTCCATGACACTAATGAACATATTTGATTCACGTGTCCTGAGAATCTGAGAATGACCCAAATCATGGGATACGTTGAAGCACCTCCCAGTTCTAGTTTTGTACCAACAACAAGTTCGAACGTCGTCTTACCATAGACGGACAACTTCGATGGTGACTCTGCAACGGGATACTTTGAACCCGTTATTGAAGAAGAAAAAGAAGCATACTGTCATTATTCTCTTGGGATGAACCATGAGAAATTTTCAACACATGTGTCTACACGTGTTCAACACTTCAAAGCACAAAAAGAAAAGGAAAAAAGATGAATATCAAACGAGAAGGGTCAAGAGGTGCCTTCCACTTCTAATCCTAGGTCTTCACAAAAGAATGTTATGCCAGTTGCTCAAGATCCGTCTTCAGCAAATTTTGACATCGTAGCTTCCATGATGAAGACCAAGGTACAAATCTTTCAACTGGAATATCTTCAGGATCATCCAGAACAGCTAGATCAAATTCTCAAAGTTATAAAGAAGCAGGTTGTGCTCAAGACATCTATTCCAGCAGGAACAAAGCATGAAACGAGTCCCGATAATTATGTGACTCTACCAGAGATAGAAACTGAAGATCAAAACTCTGCATATTTTGAAAACAGACTGATAGAGGACACAAGGTTATGGAGGTTGTTCAAATACAGTTTCAAAAGTAGGGGAAGTGATCATCTCCCCTAAACGACAGTTGCACCCATCTGTGCAATTGCAATTCACTGAAGCTGAGAAAAGAGGTGCTTTTGTTAGGCCTCAAAGATGCTGAAGACATGGGAATCAAACTCGTATGTGTTAAAGGCGATCTAGAGCTAACCCATGAACCAATCAAAGGATATTTTCAGGTCAACAAAGATCACCTACGGCATTATAGAAATCGAGTTTGGAACTCGATTGATTGGTTTGAGGAGTACAACATCTCGAGGATGAACAACAACAGAACTAATGCCTCAGGGGTATCACCTTTCCCATTTTCATGATATTCTGACTTTTGTCAGAGTACTTTTGCTTGGATATACAAATACCTAGGAATCTTCATTCCAGAGGGATTGTCTCCTATAATTCCCATCAGAAGAGAAGTAAAGCCTTTCAGGAAGAAGCAGCATCGATGGGAGGCTCTTCGCGCTACAATGAAGCAGGCCATACTTCAAACATTTCGTCCCTTCAAGGATGGAGTGTTTCTTTGTAAATAAATTTCTTTTGCTTTAACGTTATCTAGTTATGTATTTCCCCATTTCGTAAAGTATCGTCGTGTTTTAGGTGATTTCTTAAGGAGTCTTGTTTTAGGTGGAATAAGTAGGAGAACTCCAATTGTTAGGTGAATTAAGAAATAAGTTTTGACTCCATTGCCCAACTGATGAGAGTACTGGTCTACGAAACTTGAGATTCTCCGTTCTCCTATGCCGTAAGTATCCGACACGGTCACCAAATGGAGCCTAATGTTGTACCCATAGTAAATTTTTGCTTCAATAAGGCATTTTGCTTAAAATGATCCAAATCATGCAAAATTGTTGTCAAAAGTATGTTTTAGGTCAAACCAAACATACGGTTTTTGAGGGTTTTTGTCAAGGAAGATACTTGCAAAATTCCGAAAATTTTAAAATTAGGGTTTCAATCCCCTGTTTTTAGGAAAACCCTAAAAAATAGGACCTTTCCAAAAGTGATTTTGATAGGGATAAATTCACTTCACGATCACACTGGTCAAGTCAAAATCATCAAAAAGTATGTTTTACTCTGGTGGGTCTATTTTCATTTTTCAGGAAGAAAGTTGGAACCTCCGCAGCCATTAATGGCAGAATCAACAATACCAAGGGGTGAAATCTAAGCTTCAAAAGCTTCGACGATGAATCCATGGCGAAAATGCTCGAAAAGATGCTCTGTCACGAACGGGATTTCCAAAAGTGAAAAATGTTGAAAATTGGCTAAGTTTGGAAAAAGAACGCCTTGATACCAAGGAGGCTGTGTAGATGAATGCCTTAGTCATTTTTCCAAACACCCATACACGCAGCATGATGAAGGTGATTGCAAGGATGCACGCGTCTGCGTTGTCAACAACAATGCTCAAGACAGTCACGATGCACGACAAACATAAAGCATGAAGTGATGAAGATTTTCAATGAAAATGATGAAACTGCAAGCTAAAAGCGCCCCTACTGACCAAGAGCGCCCTTCAATTCCAAAGGTCAAAGGCAGTCATCAACTTTTGCCAAGGCAATCATCTTCTTTGTGTTCATGTTGGCTTTCCGACACATCGTCAAGCTAAGTCACCTGATTCACCGAGCAACGACGAATGTAAACGAGGTCAAGACAATGTAAGTACCATTAAAATGATAGTCAAACATGAGAAAAACTGCCCCTGCTGACCCGGGGTGCCCTTGAATTAGATGGTGCAGATGTCAATTTTTGAACAAGCCTGTCTTCGGGTAACCTCTCCAGCATCAGCTCAGCTTCACAACGAACCTATTTGTCAGCCTGCGAGACACATCAAATGACAGCAGCTATTAATCATTCAAGCATGCAAAATGGAAGGAAAATCAATGCACATCAAGGCAAACGTGCCCCTACAAGCCAGGGAAGCCCCTCATTTTGAGTCACCGGATGAGGTCTTCAACAACTACTTTCTACAAGGCATCTGTTCAACTCCCTCTCAGCTTTGCGATCAATCCAGCTGCGCATTCACAGGACCTGTCAAACAGTCATAGGCAGAGATCAAGCAGAAAAAAGCAAAGGTGAAGGCTGAATGAAGAACATGAAAAAATTGAACAAGTGTCAAGGAAAAGCACCCCTGCTAAGAATAGGCACCCAGCTTTTTGGGCAATCAAATGTAGTCTGTAAGCTCAATAACCTCCAAGATGACCTTCTCCGTTGTGATCAATCTCAATAATGACAGCGTCGGCGAAGACAACAGATAAGTTAAACACCTAATGGCAGAGATCAAGCTGGGGCAGTTCGTGAAAGTTTACAACATGAAGATAACTGGTCAAAAGGTCAAAAGCACCCCTGCAGGCCAAGGGCGCCCATGCTTTTGAAGTACCTAAATCAAATTTCACAGTCCGCGAAGGCAGTCATCCTTTCTGGGACTGAGTTGGTATTCCATCCCACATCTCAGCAAGATCACCAGACTCATTAGTCATAGGTGATCTCAAATCAGAGCACGAAGGGTCAAATTGGAGGGATTGAAGAACACTAAAAAAAATTGACTAAGTCTGATGTAAAAAGCACCTTCTTGGGAAAAGGCGCAAGAATCAGAAGCACCAGACTCAGGTTTTGAGCTTTGCAGCTCCCAGGCACACTTCATCAGAGTTGTTCCGTCTTAGCAGTGGATCTATCAGCAACACTTCAAGATCAACTGAGCAACCAAAAGCACGGATCGAATGGAGGCATTTCACCATGAAAAATAATGAAAAAGTGTTCAACTCTTCAAATGGACGCCTAAAGTCAAAATAAGGCTCAGTTGACTGAAGTTGACTGTTTTGAAGGCTTTTACATGGCTAAAACATCCCAAAATTGGTGGAATTTGCTTCAGTGAACTGTTGATGTTAATGGCAGCCACGGGCCTCTTACTTCCAGGCACGAGTTCTATGAAGACAATAAATTAAATGTAGCCTAGCGGCTATTTAATTTATACATGATCGATATCGTATGTGAAGAGGTGCTTCACAAACAAACAATAAAATAAATATTAATTATTGTTAATAATTAATTTTATGGGGCTGACTTGAAGAGACACGAATTTCTAAAGAGGCTGACCTTGCATTATGAAGAGATGCGTCCTCTCTATCGATGGGTATATATGAGAGATCATTTACATTCATTTGTTAATCAAGTGCATTCATCATAATTCGGATTTGTAGAAGAAGTTCGTGCTTGAACAGCAGATCATCATCTTGTAACAGCAGTTCGACTTCAAGGAGAGGTGTGATTACTCATTGTATCAAAATCGGCATTGTGTTGTGCCTGAGTTGTAAGCAGATTTCTGCTCTTATTAATTCAATATATAAGAGATATATTTGTTGGGTTTTTCTCCCTCAAGTTGGAGGGTTTTCCCAGGGTATTTTGCTGTGTCTTAGTGTCTGATTTTTGAATTAAATTCTGAGTTTATATCTGATCATAAAAACTAACATGAACTCCTAATCAGCCATATTAACTCCCCAATCAGGCTTTGGACGCCCAATTCATGCTTGCAACTCCAAATTGATATTATCAAAGCCTAGGCGTCCATTACTTCATTATTTCTCTGTAGGTAGAGGAGCTCAAGAACAACATTTTTCTTCTCCACCGTTTTTTGAAGATCTGACAGAGGGTTTTTCAGTTTTCTTCATTTTTTGAAAATCAGTTGCACAGAGGGACAATCTATCAGAGGTTGCATCTTGAGGCACAATTTTCTTGAAGATCCAGAGAGGCAGTTGCTAACTTCCAATATTCTTCTTGTCTTTTTCCTCTATTCCAGTCTTAGATCTTCTTGCATGTCCAAGATAACAATGGATATTCACAAAAACTGACCTTCTGGGTATTATCAGCAAAGCTTTCCCAACAAAACCCACATGTTAGATTTTTCCAAAAAACGTACCCCTATTGCCCCTAATTTGTAGGGTTTCCGGAAAAAGTCATAATTTTGAAAAACAAACAAACTAGGTTTGTTTAGCATTGAAGCACGAACAAAGCCCATGTGTTAGACTTTTTCCAAGAAAAAATCATTTTCTGGTGCCTCGCTGCCTCTGCCACCGAAGGGCTCTTGCATGTCACAGAAAAAATAATTTTTTTGAATTTCTGATGATCTAGGTTTCTTTAGAAAATTATTCTCAACAAAACCGTCTCAAAAATTTTCATAAAAAGTTGCCCTGGCAAGGCTATTTTTAGTAGTTCCAGAATAAGTTGTCCGAACAGTATCATGTGCACAGTCAATCTTCAAGGTTTTCAAGATGCAGTTCTCCCAAGACGAATACAAGACCAAAGTGTTCTTATTCCATAAACTTCCTGAAAATGACTGACACCAATCTACGTCGGACAAACGCAGAGATCAATTTGGACAGTTAGACAACCGTAGACACAAGTCCACAAGTTCCATAATGGTTTCACCTCGTATAGCAGATAGCCTTCCAAGGCCAATTTAGAGGGTTGATACCGTTGGAATTTTGCGTGTGCAGCAAGTTCGTGGGCATTTCTCACGGTTGGAGTGTTGGTAGTTAAACTTTGCGGTTTCATCGTCAAACTTCCCAGTTTCACCATACAACACTCTTCCATTGAGAAAGATCAAGGAAAACGTCAAATAACGTAAAGCTGCAAAAGAACGCGGAAGGTAGTCATTCCCAACATATATAAATATTATATATATATACATATATATGGTATGAGTTTATTATACCTGAATTAATGAACAATTCATGACTATAACCATATATAAATTATTTGTTGCTCTTATAAAACCACTATGCTATTCTGTAATCTCTGTTAGAATAGTTTTTTTATTGCATCATTAATATAATAATACATAACTACTTATGTAGTTATGATTTAATTGATCATGTCTACCTGATCAGGTTGGTAAATAACCAGCCTTACTTTCTATATATTCTTGTCTTCCTGATTAATGAACTCGCTCGATTGCTCTCATTCATTTAAGATGGTATTAGAGCGATTAATATTTTGAGCCTGTGTGGGGTGGTTAAAATGTGTTTTGAAAGAGTGCCTATAGGATCACTAAGGAATTCTTCATGCTTTGGCATTGTTTTTTGTTGAAGATCGATTGCAGAGAAAGCCATGCTCCGTTTTTGTTTTGGAAGGATGATTGTTGTCAAGAGACGTCAAGGCATTCGAGTGTCAGAAAGATTTGTTGGATTTATCCTGAAAAGAGACGTCGAGGCGAAAGAGCTTTGTCGAGGTTGCGAAAGAAGCGACAAGGGAAAAACACGTCACGTGCGGCATTCTACTGAGAATATTCAGCAAGATCCTTTTCGAGGGAAGCAAATGAAATAACGCGAAAAAAAGCATATTGAAGTTGCGTCGATGGTAACAATGACGAAGAAATCTGAACGCGAGAAAAAAAAAAAAAATCTAGAGCATCTGTCATTTATTCTGAAAGACACGTTGAAGAAAGGAGTTTACTCTGAAAGAAGCGAACGGTGATCTGCTATAGCATTGCCAAAAACGAATTCGTGTAGATTTCAAATTATTGAAAGATGCATATTTCTTCACATTGTCTCTTTTAACATAAGGGAGTAGAAGTATTTTGTTGCACTAAAACTTTGAAATTTGGAGCATCTCTTGTTTTTATTTTCTGAAAGACAAATATAGAATTTTGAGTTAGAATGGAGTTATAAGGATAATTCAAATAAAATGGCTCCTAGTGCACCTAAATTCCTCCTACCCGACTCCCAACTCCTGAAGGGTGAAAACTATGCTACCTGGAAAACCAAAGTCCAAATGCAATTAGAATTTGAAAAAGCTTTGGGACATTGTTTCTGGAAAAGCACCAAACCAACAACAGTCGATGATGATCAAAATAAGTTTGACAAGTCCAACCAAAAAGCCAAATTAATCATCCTGTTTAGTGTGTCAGATGAGGTTCAACCTCACATTCACACTGTAACCTCTGCAAAAGATGCATGAGACCGTCTCTAGCATATTTAAACAATAGTATACATCAAACCATATATATATAGTGTACTAGCCATAAAGTTAATACTACTAAACATTTTATTTCTATTGTGATGATTCCACAATAAAACTGTAAAACTGAATATATGAAACTGTCATTTAAGTGTTATAGATCTGATTCTTTTATTTCCAATCAGCATACCAATGGTATAATTATAGTTATATATATACACATATATATACATGCATACATATATATATATGTTGTACCCAAAATAATTTTTTGGCATTCTGCTTAAATTGAGCTAAATAATGTAAAAATGTCGTCAAAAGTCTGTTTTAGGTCAAACCAAACATAAGGTCTTTGTGGGTTTCTATCAAGGAACCTATGGTTAAAATTTTGTAAAACTGAAAATTAAGGTTTCATACCCCTATTTTTAGGGAAAACCTAAAAAATAGGATCAGCCCGGAAATGATTGAAAATGATATTGATAGGGTTAATTGACTTCACGATCACACTAATCAAGTCAGAATCATCAAAAGACATGTTTTACTCTAGTGGGTCTATTCTCATTTTTCAAGAACAAAGTTAGGAGCTCCGCAGCCATTAATGGAAAATTGGCTAGTACCAGGTGTTGAAGGCTAAACTTCAAGAACTCCAACGAAGAAGCCATGGCAGAAAAAGATGAAAATAATGCCGTTCAACGAAGGAGATTCTCAAAACGGAAAAGGCCAAAATTTGTCTAACTCTGGAAGGTGGACGTTTTTGCTACCAAGGCGAAACACAGTCAACAGTTGAAAAAGGCGCCCCTCTTGAAGAAAGGTGCCCTTCGATCTTGGAGGGCAAATACAATCACATTGCATCTTCAGATCATTCATCTTCTTCACATTCGTGTTGGCTCGACAACAAAACTATCAATCAGATCATCTGATTCAGGGATCATTGGCAAAACGTCAACTAAGTGTGGAGAATCTGCAAGCAATGAATATGTCAAATCAGAGAGCTTCCTGACAAAAGCGCCCCTACTGGCCAGGGGCGCCCCTCAGTTCAAGGCATCTGATGAATCCATCAACAGCTGCTTCATACATGACATCTTTTCATCTCCCTCCCAGCTACGTGATCAATCTGATAGCAAGTTCACAGGACACGCTAAACGATCACACGTTGAGATCAAGCAAAAAAAGCCAGAACGAAAGACTGAAAGGACAAGCCAAAAATTGGCTAAGGACAGAGGAAAAGCACCCCTCTTGGAGAACGGCGCCCTTACTTTGAAGCATGCAGATTCAGCCTGATTGCTTACTACCCTCCAGGATGGCCTTCTTAGCTTTGACGAATATCGACAATGCAACTATCAGCGAGAACATCTGACAAATCAGTCATTTGATGGCGGAGGTCAAAGCAAGCAGTTCACAACATGGCCACAATCAGTCAAAAGGTCAAAGGCGCCCCTGCTGGCTAATGGCACCCTTGGGTTTGAAGGACCTGAACTTGCTATCTGAAACTAAGAAGTCAGCCATCCTTTCCAGGACTGAGCTAGCTACCTGATGCATCGTCAAGCAGAATCATCCGACTCATCCATCAACATGAACGTCAAATCAAAGCACAAAGGGTCTGAAAAGGCCAAAACGAAACCCATCTTTTCAAATTTGCCAGAATCAACAAACTTGCTACCCCTATTTTTAGGGATCTTTTCGAAAAATTCTCCAAATCAAAAATCCAAGGAACTGGGTCTGTTCAGCTTCCAAGCACGAACGAAACCCACGTGCCAAATTTTTCCCGAAAAAATACTTCTCGACAGGCGCTATTTTTAAGGGTCTCTAAAAAGTGTCAGAACAAGATCAAGTGCACAGTCAATCTTTAAGTCTTCCAAAATGCAGTACTCTCAGGTACAATACAAGACCAAGACAGTCTTGTACCATGATTATCTAAAAACGATGTTGGCGTTTCAAATCGCACCTCTAGAATGCGTTTTGGAAACGGACAGCTATGTGCAGTAAACTGCTCTTCGAATTAGGAAGGGAAGCTCCCTCTTTTGCTAAGTTGCATAAAGAAAGTAAACTAAAACTTATTTTGCCTATCTTTTTGGTTCAACTACAAGAACACAAGGTTATAGAACTCTAGATGTTGCAGCTGAGGTTTTCCCTTTAATGAAACTTGACAACTACAACTTAACTTACGCTAAAACGTTTCTATCCTCTCAAGTAAACGTAGAGCAAGAGAGTTTAGAAATGGACGAGATTGATTTTCTGACAAAGATACTTAAATAAACTTTCCTCAACATACATCTACTGAATTTCAATGCAAGTTGAAAAGGAGATCATATAAGTATTACACAATAAACGGAAATATGGGACTTTATATCAAGGCAGTAAAGCATGCTCAAGACTTTATTTCCTCACACTTCTTGGCACAAAACAATAAAAGAAAATCTCAGATTTTATATCGGACTAGCAAAGCACGCTCAAGACTTTATTTACTCAAACTTCTGGCACAGAGTTACAATTTTGGGACAGCAAGTTGTGGCAAAATACACGCAACATGCGATCAAACCAGATTACGATTGACACAAAACACATGCACTAAACAAGGATTTGCAGCTAAGGAGGCATGCAAATTTGCTCTTTACACAAAGTGAATTAACACTAATCGATAACAAACATGAAGGCATAGGCTCAACAAATATGTTATCACAAGCACGGTTCTGAACAACACTGAACAACAAAGAGAAGGCACTAAAGGCACTTGTGTCTTGTTATCACTAGTATGGCTAAAGAAAAATGAGCAAAGGCTACTCTTATTTATACACAAGCAGAGGAGTAGGGAACCCTAAAATCTCCTTGCTTGTACAACTACTACTTGCCAACATGCAAGCTTTATTTCTAAACCTCAAAAAGATAAACATCTAACCACTATGAAAACCTACAAACAAGGAAAGCGCCAACTCATTACAACTCGATATCCTTCTTCTTCAAAGAATGGATAAGAATGGAGATGAAAATAGGAAGAAAGCTGAAAGAAAGCTTCTAGAAGATCGTCGCTTTGAATCCCGGCCATATCCGCCAAAAAGATGATTTATTTCTTGTTTTTCGAGTGGAGAATGTTGCTGAAAATAGAATGTTGCTCTGTCTTTGAAAAAGCAATTTCTCCAAAAAATGTTGTGACCTAGATTTTGTAGAAAATCACGTTCTAGAGAAACCCAGATTCTTGGAAACTGAAAAAGCTAAATCCATCCTGAAAAACCAATCAAAAAGCAGTTTCTAGAAGAGGGAAAAAAATTTCAATGCTCAAGAGGACGAAAAAGCAGAGAGACCCATGTGATCAGAAACGGAGAAAGATGACTGGCTGTTTTGAAAGAGCAACGCCCTAGAAGTTTGGATTATGAAAAAGCGTTCATTTTTGCTCACTGATCTCAGAAACACGAAGAACACCGAAAAAGCATGTCATTTGGGTCTTCAAATCTTCGTTAGGAAAAAGAGAAAATGTTCATGCTCTGGACTCCAACCTGCAAAAATGAATAATGAAAGACAAAATCTTCTTTAACTAAGTTGTGGCTGACAAAAATCTGCTTTCATTTGCTTTTAAATCTTTCAGAGCCAATCCTGGACAGGTTCGTTGAATGTAGACGTTGTTTGAATGTCAAAAGATGGAAACTTTAAAATTTTGGAAAAAGTGACTAAGGCATTGAGCCTTGGGTGCCCTTCTTAGCCTAGGCGCTTTTTCCTAGTAGACTTAGTCAAATTTCTTGAATTTTCAACTTTTTTTGCTTGATTTTGAGTTCCCATTGATCTTTGATTTCTGAGTACTCAGAGTATCCTGTGAACTGACGGAGGATCTCATCGCAAAGCTGGAGTAGATCTGAGGGAGTTGTCTTGGAGGTAAATTTTCATAAAAAATTCATCAAACCCCTCAAAATGTTGGGCGCCCTTCTTCTCCAGGGGTGCCCATCTACACCAGTGTTAGTTTTTATTTCACAAATTTCAACCTTCTGTGTTTTCTCGATCTTCTGATTAATCTTCAACTTCGGGAGTTCAGGAGGTCTGGTGAACTGACTGACTGCTTCGTTGCGTAGCTTGGCAAAGTCTGACGCAAAGATCCCGGAGACTGCAACTGCCAAAACTGCCATCTAAGGTCACAAAACCCTAGGCGCCTATCTTCTCCAGGGGCGCCCATGATCACCAGACTAAACCATTTTTCACATTTTTTAGATTTCTATACTATCTCCTCCCCTTCAGACGATCTGACCATTTCAGATGATCTGAAGCTCCGATAGGCTGACGGTTGGACTCGTCGGATAGCTGAGAAGATTTTGAGGGGGGTCTCCTGGGAGTGATGTCTCCGGAAAAGTTGATTTGGATCTTCAAAAGCTTGGGCGCCCTTCTTCTTCTAGGGCGCCCAACTTCACCAGAGATAGTTGATTTTTAAGAATTTTCGTCTTTGCTTTTGATTTTCTTCATTCTGCACAATTTTACCCCTCTAATCATTTTGTGATATCTGACGATGAACAAATCTGACGAGCTCGACGTTGAATCCATTGTAGAGTTGGACTGAATCTGGAGAAAAGATGTTGGGGACTGCAAACCCTAATTTTATCTTTTGAGCACTCAAATCCTTGGGCGCCCCTAACTACTTGGGGCGCCCAACACTCCCAGACTTAGTCATTTTTTCACGATTTTTAACCTTTCCAGTTTGCTACTTCAAGACTTCTTCGTTTGATCTGAGATTCTGGTTGACTGAATGGTCAAATGATCATGCTGATTGATTCGTTGTGGAGCCGAGAGGATTCTGACCAACAACGGTCTGAAGGCAAAAACCCTAATTCTGATATTTGACTCCTTGAAAAGTTGGGCGCCCTTCTCCTTCAGGGGCGCCCATGGCTGGCAGACTTAGCCATTTTTATGTAATTTTCAAACTTTGCCTCGTTTGACGTGCCTTCCTTGTCGTTCACTATCAGAACAGAAAAAATTTCTAAGGCATGAAGGTTTGGGTGCCCAAACTGAGCAAGGGCACTTGGATTCACCAGCCTTGGACAAATTTTTGCATTTTTCAAAATTTTCAGCTTCTTTTCTCCTTTCTCTGTTTGTTGTGCACGTTCATCATTGACAGCTTATGTTTGACACTTGAACATCTAATTCCGACACCTTGCAGCGGACTGACCTCCATTGATAACCTTGATTCTCTAGAAAAAGCTTCTGAAAAAGCAAAATAGACCCACTAAGGTAAAACTGATCTTTTCGTGATTCTGATTGCACCAGCTTGATGAAGAAGTATTTTAAGCCAATCAAAATCAGTCTCAACCCTAGAAGCCAAACTTTCTATTTTTAGAAAATTTTGCAAGTATCCATTTCGAAAGAAACCCAAAAAAACCCAGAAAAAGTTTCTATTTTTAGAAAACTGCTAAAAATAAAAATTTTCCTAAATTTAGCGTTGAAAAACTGAAATCTGGGTATTGTTGATTTGGTCGCTTTGAGTCGACCCGATTGTTAGATTTTGAAAATTTCAAGGTTTTGATCCCCATGCAAGACATACAAACCCCAATTTTGACCTTTTTGACAGATTTAATAGTATTTGGACTTATTTCTTCAAAATGCCTAACTGTAGCAAAAATTTTAATTTGGGGTACAACAAACGACTGACATAGACTTATGGCAGAAAAACCCATAGGTCAATTCTGAGGACTTGGAGGGCATGAACCAAATTACGTTGCAGAACATTGAAGAGTCTGGCTTGTTCCAAGCTGCATCCATTACTATCATTTTACAGAGCATAGAGCTTGTAACTGCTTGCATAAAGCATTACAACCCCACCACAAGAGAAATCCTGTTAGTGGATGGAAAGGTTATCTACAATTTAAAGCCGAAGGACATAGAGACATGTTTTGCAATTCCACCATGCCCTACCAGTAAGGTCATATCTATGAAGGAATGTGGAAAGGCATTTGAGGCTTCAAAAGACAAGTGTTCACTAATAATGGTTGAATATTGGTTAAAAGTGAAGAAAACCAGCTTGCCCAAATTGGTTGGGCGAGGAGAATTCAGAGATGAGTACGCATTCTTAATCACTCTAGCATGGTCACTGGACAGGAAGAGGGAAATCACTTCCAGCCGTGGATGTTCTATATCATTGGCAAAATCATCAGCAAGAAAGAAAATTACGACTGGGCCTCTCTGATCACTGACACGTTCCACCAACAATTTATCAGGTTTCTAGAAGACCATAGTTTCCACATGTGTTCCTACCTAGTACACCTGATAGCCTTCCAAGGCGAATTTAGAATACTAAACATTGTGGGAACCTTGGGTGTGCAGAAAGGTCCAAGAATACTTTCCTCACCTTGAGTTTACTCAAGCGCAAAGACACTTCAAGAAGATGAATGACCTCTTCACCATGCACACCGTGCGCGAGCTAGACCATGCGATGCACATATGTATATCACCAACATCCAAGGTGGCAATGGTGGACTGGGCAAATTGGTTTATCCAATTCCCCACTTTCACCTACATATGCATGTATGGCTACAATGGTCACCCCGCCATGCTGCCACGCTACCCTTCAGACAAGGTAGTGTTCAGGGAATTCCTGAGGCAGTTGGCCGAGGTTCACTCTTACCTTCACCAAAAGAAGTCAGCTGCAAACTTTCCCATTTAGATGGGACTCTATAGATGCAAGACGACAGCCGATGCTAGGTTGATGAGCCAGGAATCAGTGAGATTTAATCTCAAGTAGCTCATCGAGAGGAGGTCATCATATGATCCAAGACGACTCTTTGCAGCACATCTCGAGCAACACTCATCACATGAATCTTCCATAGAAGATTATTGGGTCAACTGTGACGATGAGTTTGAAGTGCGAAGAAGGAATTATAGCAAGTTCAAGCTCTTGCAAATTGCAGATTTTATGTCAGAGGACGCCGAGGGCTTATCTGAGAACGAAGAAGAATTCATTCTTCCTTCCTTCTTCATGGATCAGGTGGATTCACAACCACTTGACAGAGTGGATTGGTATGCGAAAGAGAGTACATCTATAGAGGAAAGAACGGATAGAGTAGTCAGACACAATCGACTCTACCTTGATAGCAAAAGGACAAGAAAGGTAGTACTTCCTTGATCAGAGCCGCCAACGGTTCAGTCTACACTACCTTCCACGTCCAGGAAGAGACCCAAACAAAAGAAGAAGAGCATCCTTCCCAAAGGAATACGGATGTCAAGGAGCACATGGGGAAGAAAAGGAATTGCTGGTACAAATCAGCAATTGGTACAAGTGGAGACATCCACCAATTTACCTGAGATAGTTGAAACAGTTGCAGTTGAACCAGAGCCAGTGATTGAAATAATCACAACAGACATGGAACCCATTGCAAAAGTAGTTGTAGCAAAAACGGTGCTTGTAATATAACAGAGCCGCCCACTTCACCACCATCACAGAGGTCGCAAAGTCCCATTGACTTGGACTCGCCACCACGAGATATCGCCAAGGCACAGTCTCGTTCATCGAGCATTCAGGGGGCCCATGTTCCTCCTTCCAGCAAAGCTAGTCGAGATTCTATCTGGCTTGAGAGTTCACTTGGAAGGAAGAGAGAAAGGCCTTCCTATCAGCTTCACTTCACAGAGTTCAACCATGTCCCTCAAGACATGTCGATGAAGAAGTTGAAGAAGCAAACACATGTAGAGAAGAATGCGGAGAACGAGGTCATCATAGAGACTGCTGCCCCACCTGAAGATAAAGACATACATAATGTGAGGGTTGAGGATTTCATGCTATCAAAGGTGAACCTTGGAAAGACCACTCGTCAAGTGGAGGCAGACCTTCTCGGAATTGCCTCAGCAAGCATCCAAGAAAGGATGACAAAGGATGGACAAGACAAAGCAGCCTTAAAGGCTGAAAACCGGCAATTAAGAATGTACATTTCAAGCTTAATGCACGGCACTCCCAACTCCTTGGCTTTACCTCAAGAGTTGCTAGATCTCCCAGTAGAGAGAAACCATCATCAGTTGATCACATACGCAAACACTTGAGATGTCAAGTGGATGAGTTTGTTGTCAGAAGACGGTGTGTATTGGCAAAAGCATACCAGCTGAGAGAAATAACACATGGACTCCAAGCAGAGATCCAACAGTCAAACTTGAAAGCAACAGAAAAGAGGTCGAGGGATGAAGCGACTATTACTGATCTACAACTGGCATATCAGTTAGTTACAACCACGGAAAACAAACGCCATCTTTTTTATTGGAATGAACAATTGGCATACAAGGTGAAAAGCCTACGATGCCAATTCTATGGAGCTTATTGACTACAGGCATACTGTCGTGGATATTATCAACTTCGCAAGAACGTTGGTAGTATCCTTCCCCCACATAAAATATCAGCATGAGGGAGGAGAATACATTGAGCTAGGAATGGTACAGAAACAGTTCCAAGATGTCATCCATAGTTTGTTCCTTGATGACCCCAATGGTTGCAAGTTAGCCAATATTGCAGCCATGTCTGTCAATTTGGATCAAGCAGCTGCCAAATACCAAGACTATCAGCACCAACTTGAGACAAGCGAAGAAATGCTAAGACGCCACGTCGTTATCTTGAAGAGCATTAATTGCCCAGGAGTCGAAGAGGTCAACGACTGGATTGAGACATTGTTGACCAGTGGTAAAGAGGTGTAAAGCACCTAAGGAAGAACGTCCTACCCTCCAAAATAGCAATAAATATGAATGAAGTCAACTTGATGCCTCTTTCCAAGTTGACTCCAGATCTCCACAAATCATGCATGTCAGATCCCACTGATCTAAGATGTCTAATTGAATCCCATGATTTGTGGATCTCAAATCTCCTTAAAAGGTGGATGTCTATTTTGGAGACACATATGTAATTTAAGTTCACTTTTAGTTAGGTGTCAGTCAACTGAGGTAGACTCCCAGTTTGACTTTTGTTTAGTTTCAGTTAGCTGAAGTAGATTTCCAATTAACTGCTTGCTCACCTACTTTTAGACATAGGAATAAATCTTGTTGATTGGCAAGAACTGATTGTTAACTCAAGGAGATTTTAGGGTTGCCTACTCCTTTGAGTTTCTATAAATAAGAGCCTTAGGCTCATTATTTGTTTAACCTTTATTTACTACACAAAATTGTTGCGGCATTGTTGCCAGAGTTTGCTTGTTTGTATCTGTTCACTCTTGGATGAGAGTTTGTTGGTTGATCGTAATTGTGCATGTTTTTGTGCCTTTTTTTTCCCAACCTTTGTAATTCTTTGAAGAAGCTTGAAGAAGAATATCAGGTGGCGCATGGTTGCTTGATCTAAATATTTGAGTTCTTTCAATGTCTTCTTCTCAATAGTGTATTGTTTCAATCTCCTCCTCGGACAGGGGTTCCTCCTCCTTGGATATTCTGTTATTGATTACTATCGTTTGATGTTGTTTAATGAGTTGTCTTTCAGCCTACACTTTAGATAGGTGTCGTCGCCTCCTCGGGAATCCTGTTAGCCGAATCATCATACCTTGTTTCCAAGCCTATACCTCGGACAGGGGTTCTTCCTCCTTGGCAAGTATGTGATTCAATCTACCGTAAAGAGTGTTTACTTGCTTAAAACCTTATCCCAAGCGTATATCTGAGAGTTCAGCGCCTCGGCCATATTCTACGGAGACGGAGGATTCAAGTGATCCCACCCATCCATTTCACTCCTACACCCTCATGCTCTGTTTATCTTGTGGAGGTAGGATAGTCTAGAAGCTAGTTAGTCATAGTTAAGATCTGCGGAAACCAGAGAAAGCATTGTGTTTATGCACCCTTGTGTCTTGCCACTGAGTAAAAAAGATAGGAACCTTAGTACACCTTTTTTACGTAGAACATCAACAAAGAGAGATCTTCCTCTCTATAATTTGAACAGCAGTACTAAAACACTTGCAATAGATGTCTGTTTCCAATAAGCACTCTAGAGGTGCTAATTGAAATGCCAACAATATATATATGTATATATGTATTTATATATATATATATATATATATATATATAATAACTATATAAATATAATGGTGCAAATATGCATTATATGTTATGAACTGGTTTCTTATGGATTTAACCTACATAACATCAAAGATTAGTTAGCATTGCATATACATTAAATATTGCATGAAATTGAGAAATATCATTTGTTAGAGATCAAATTGCTTGTCAATAATCAAATTGCATGTCAATTATACATTTAACCATCATTATGCATGAAAGGATTGAAATAACAAAAAGCCTTCATATAATCATTTTGCATTAAAAAAAATGGGTTATTTATTTTTATGATCATTGGATATATACATGTTATATTGTCTTCATGAGGAAAGTAGTTTTCTTCTATATGTAACTTGGCTTCACCTTCCGAGACGGGTGCTAAATAGGGACTAACATAGGGGAGTAAATTTGTTTTTCCAAATCTACCTTCCGTTTGCCATTTAATTGCTTTGCCAAAGCTATGTGTACCATTGAAATAGATGGATGTTGTTGTAATAAGATTTATGGATTAAAACTGACTGTCAATTTTTACATCAACGTTTTGGATCATACTCCATGATCCATCATCATACTTCTCTCTATCTGCATTGCATCCTGATGATGGATCATGGAGTATGATCCAAAACGTTGATGTAAAAATCGGCACACAATTTTAACCCAAAAATCTTATTACAACACTATCATGGACTGTGAAAACATCATGCTTTTAATAGATAGATGTTATTTTCTTCTCTACCATATCTTGATAGTAAGGCATAGCATGCTCATATGTGAATCGCATGTAGATATATCAGGCTGCACCAGATTCCATCCTGTTAGTCGATTCCAAGTTGTTAGGCTTCTCGTGCAAGGTTGGGTATTCTTCATGTTAGGAAGAATTCCAAGGAAGCGTAAGCTTCGTGGTTGGGCGAAAAAGAGCCTAAACCATGTTCTCGTCACTGTTGGGGTTAGTGGCAGCCACAAACTCCAGCGATTATGTTTCTTTTTTATCTTTACTTGTATTGTTATGACTAGATGGGCATAAGAGCCTAAGTCATATTCTTGCACAAATTATATCTACTCTATAATGCTTGACTAAATAGTACTTCATGTGATGATGTACCTTGTTTCTAGTACTTAATATTCTGGATTAGACACTTTTACATGTGAGACATAATATGTCATTTGTATATGTTGAAGATGTTTCATCTCATTTCTATATTTATGTGAAAATAAGTTACTATTTATATTTGTGAGATAGTTTAGGGTTTTGAACCTTACACATCACAACACTTAGGGAACAAAACCTTACAACCATCACTTGATCACACACCTTAGAGGGAACACATTCACCCAATATACCAATCGCAAACATCCCCATGTCACAATTATATATATCTACAAATTGCCAAGAGATATCAATTTAGAACTATTTTATTTACTTAAAAGTTATTTAATATTACTTTGAAACTATTTTATTTACTATATATAGACACATAAATTTTATGTGCTGCTTATTTTTTAAAATATTATGTTTATTATTAAATTTAATATTTTGACATGTAAATGGCTGTCAAATTTAAGGTAAAAGGTAACAGTTTTTGTTAACACGCTCGTGCCATTACACTCCACCCCTTGCTGCCATTTGCAGAATGTCTCTCAGCATTAATAAGGCATACCTACTCTGCTTCTCCAACTAGTCTCTCCCCAAATGCTCAATCTCAAACCCCTCAGTTTCTTCCACAAAATGCAATTTTAAGAAGCGAAAAGAACCAAATCCCTAAATGGGGTCTCAAAGGAATCAGGATCCTCTAATAACATTGTTGAAAAACCCAAAATTGGTTCTACTCTCCTTGCAGCTACATTTAAAATTACTGCTACCATTAAGAGTGTCGACAAAACAATTCAAGGGGTTGATAACCCTTGGGAGATGGTTGGCAAGGCTTATCAAACCAACTAGAAAGTATTTATGCAATGAACAATTGGACTGACTGTATAGGCATCGTTATTGAGGAACATGAGCAAAAACTGAAAGTAATGAAGTTTCAACAGTCCCCTCTCTGAGAATATAACTAGAAGAATTGTTGAAATGTTTCAAGAGCAAGTTAATTTGGCTCCATTCCCAAAAAGGAAAGGTGCACTTGCAGAAAACTCAATGACTGCAAATGAAGAGCTCCACATGCTACAAACAACAATCCCAATCAATTGCCATTCATCCGGTTGGGCTAGAAGTGACAATAGCCGTCCTAGTCATCTTGCTTATGGATGACATCATAATTTTAGTTAATGTTTATTAACCGGTGTAAATGTTCTTTCTCCACATATTACAAACATGGTATATCAAGTGTATTCCGAGAGATATGATCATTGTGGATCATTAGTAAGATTTATAGGATAAGAATGTCAATTACTAGTAGATCAAAAGGAAGGCGGATCAAAGTCATGATTCCAAGGCCCCCTCATTTGATGTAATCTAGAAATATTTGTATAATTCTTCAATACCTGATTTTGGCTTTTATAGGCATTCACAAAATATAACCCACCCATTATTTAATATTTAACCCTTTTTTCAAATAAAAAGTTATTTATTACTCGGTATGCTTGTATCATATTAAGACAAATGTACTAATAAATCAGTTCAAAAAGAACTCTTGTGATATGCTTGCTTTTTCAATCAGGTAAGATAAAAAAAGGGGCCTCATAGCCCACAATTACAAGCACAACAACCTGCCTTACTCCACGAGGGCATAGAGCGGTATGAAAAGTAGATAGTTATACTGCTCTATATAAAGTTTAGAACTGAAACATGCTAGAGTCTTATATCACTAGTTGAAATGCAGATACTGGGTAAACATGGCTGCCAATCTACCTATTCCAACCCCCAACAACGTCAAAAAACTAATGAAAAACATAAATGACATGGAGAACTTAACAATCACCATCACTAGAAACTGAAATAGGGGGATTTTATTCATCTAACTACAAAGAGAACAGAGTTTCCTCAAGAAACAAAGCATCATCAGTCAATAAGGATTTCAGATTCAGTCTTTACATTTTTGCGTAAGGGATCCAACTTCCTTCCTTGGATGATCGCCTCCTTCCCCTAGGCTGGCTACAGTTTCTAGCTTCTTTTGGGTGTGCACATGACTCCAAACTCCAGGGATTAAGGGTCCTCATAAACAGCCAAAGTATTGTTAGCCCCAAACAAGATAGTTTACATCCCAATAATATTCATCACCTTCACAGTTATTTTATATAATTTCCATCAATTCCTTACATGCCTACTATAATTAGTTAGTTTGGCTTTTTAATATCTTTGCTTGTTCTCACCTCAGTCTTGATCAGGGTCCTTCATGTCTTGAAGAATAACATCCACACTTGAGCCAACTAGGCGTGAAATAAGTTTGTTGTTTTCCATCTGAGCAATTTTCCTCTTTAATACCTATGACTAAAGCATGCTTCCAAATTTCTAGAGCCTATTCTGTTGTCATCCATGTGCTTTCACCAATCACAAATCCCTCATCCGTCAAGTATCTGAGCTTAAGATCATCCACCAATCCAATGAAGGAACCATGAACATCCTTTACAGAGTAATAATTTATGAACTTCTCTTCAAGTTTTTGAACAATGCATTCAAAGGAATCCCTTCCCTTGCCTAGTCTGCTACATCTGTGAGCACCCAAGCTTTACCCTTTTTTTATGCATTCCTACGTCACGTTTGTCTTTAAGGGATTCATTTTGGACACACTCCCAAGCTGAGGTAAAGTGTTAGAGAATGGCATACACAGAAAACAAAAACAAAATGAAAAAACCTCCACTGCATCTTCAACAACGTAAACTCATGTATCAGCACCCACAACAACTTCCTTGACCATTTTCAGTTGACACTCTCTAACCAAGGAAAACATAGACTACAGCTACAAGCAATCATCCAGAAATAAAGAATCAAAAAAGATATTTATTTCCCAACTTATTCTATTCTACACAAAATGTTCACAATTTCCAGCAGATCTGGGTAAATCCCCAACAGGGCAAATTGAGGTACATTTACACCCAGACTGCTTCCTTGAGAAATTCAGGATCTCCAACAGACCAAATATTTTCCAGAATCTATCTGGGTAGCATAGATTGCTAACCCATAGCTCATCTGCATTCACTTATTTTAGAGACTGAGGGAGGAATAAATCCGTGAGTAGACTAGGCATTCATCCCTTCCACTTCGCATGGCATACTATTTGTTTTAGCTTTGTAAAGTGTTCATCTAAACGTCTAAACATCTAAAGCTAATACCCATGCATGCATTATATGCACATGAAAGAATTCCATTTCCTAGGAACACAAACACCATAGATCTTGATGAGAAGATAAAAAAGTAAATCTAAGGATTTTCAAAAATTACCAAAAAAACTTTTCTATACTTCATCAAATGTTTGAGATCCATCAGTTATGACTTTTGAAGGCTTGCAATTGTTGATTCATGATGCTGATACTTAGGGAATTCGGATTTCTTAATGTGCCTATAGCCCTTATGTATTTGTCACTTTATTTATAAATTTGACTCATGTTAATAATATCTCAATGCAAACCTCCCAATATCATATAACAGAATATAAAACTTTGTATACACACCACATTTAGATTATGGCGGCTACACTGAAAATAAATGCAGACATCATCAATTCCACGATCCACCATTGTCTGATCTGTTAGATCATAGCAGAAACATTTGTTAGCAGTAGCACTATGCAAAGAACTGCTTAAGAAGATACTTCTAGCTATTCTGCATTATGTAGTCCCTGCTCCTAGAGAAGTGAGAACCAAAAGGTGTACAATTATCATATGTTTTACTTGCAAAGCATCATAGATCACATTGCCACAGAGATGCACTGTTGAATTGTACATTCCTTCACTATTTTCACTTCCAAGGTTAACATTATTGTCTTAATCTTGGATACAAGCATATATCTTTGTGAATGATTAAGATGTTTTAAGCATTGAAAGAATACAAGAAGTAAGAAACTTAAACATACAACTTTTATCTTAGATTATTCACGTTCAATAAAATTGACAACCTTCCAGACTCATGAAACAAGCAATTAAAAATTTGTTGTCAACATTCAAAGGATAACAAAGATTCTTGAACAAAGCAGAATGCACCAACCAAGAAAAATTGCAGGATCTGTGTAAAAGATATCCCTCTTAGAAGCATGCTTGTTTTCTTGCAGCAACTCCTGAATAATTTGGAGTATCCTCAGCATTGCAACTTGCATCAGATATATTAAAAGAAATCCTGTAAGTGCTAAGTCCCAGATTACTTCAAAAAGCAACAGAACACAAGCTAGTTGTTCTTATAATTGGCTACAACAATGAATGGGTGACATTATGAGATGTAGATATTCAGCAAGCAAAAAATAAGATGACACATACCCAGCCTACGAGCTGCTACCTTTGTTTCCGTGGTTATCACCTCCTTGTGTATTACTGCCATTCGTGTACAGGAGCTGTTTCAGAGAGAGACACTTTCTTAGATTTGTGAATAATAGACTCTTCATATCTGCATTACATGTGATGATCCGGTGCTTCAATTGTAATGCATACAGATAATTTTTAGTTCTGAGCCTGGGCCCTGCACAATTATATTTCCAATTCTCACTCCTAGACTGTGCAAAACATCTCTACTAGCAAAGAATTTACAAATTTTGAACACCATAGAACATGTATAAACATGTGCAGCCAAGATATAAATATAATAGTGGAAGTGATATGTCTATGCCACTTGCCCGAAAACCCAAGGGAGTATTGAATTTAGGCACACATTATATGCGAAATTTGAAAACATTCTCCCAAACATTAAATGATATTCTTGCTTCTTCCAACAAAATATCCACAAATCCCAGACAAAAAAAATAATAAGGGAATTTATTTTAAATAAAATTTCATGGATAACATCATTAGGAAAGCCTGAATGAAATCATGAAGAGAGATTTTGTTCTGTATGTGTTGCCATTGTTTTACATAGCCATGAATAAGCAACTATTTAATAAAGGAGCAATTATATGACAATCAATTTTGAATGAGCAAATGACAAAGCGGAAGGGCAGAAACGAAGATCAGAGGCAAAGGCAGAAAGAAGGATCAGGCACTCAAACCCTATTAAACAGATAGCTTGAGTAATAAAGGAGGAATAGAGGGACGAAGACCCAATAGTTAAAATCATAGTTGGAAGACTTGCCAAGTTTTCAGTGAGTCTCGAAAAACTCGCGACTTTTTTTGCCCTACAAGTCTTTATGACTTCAACTCACCGAGTCTTTCTACCAAGTCTTTTCCAAAATCTCGCGAGTTTTTGGCGAGTTTCTGCCAAAAACTCGCAACTCGCCAAATACATAAAAGATGCGAAAAATGCAAAAAAAAAATTGAAAAATTTGCCGAGTATTTTGCCGAGTGTTAGCCGAGTTTTTGTTGACTCTCCAATTTTGGCTTGCCGAGCTTTTTTCCGAGGCGAGTCTTCCAACTATGGTTCAAATAGAAGATACAATTCTGAATCCAGAAGTAAGCAGCTTATCATGGCAAGTCCAAAACATGTAAATTCATTGGGATATAGGGTGATATAGAGACTATAAAGAAATGAATAGGATCCAAATATAGAAAATGTTGTGGCCAGACATTAAATTTTTAACTAAAGGTTTTTTCCTGGTCATCTTCCAAAGTGTAGAGGGCAAAAATCAGATCTTTCATGGGGTAGAATGTTACTTTCAAGATGTGGTCATGTACCTTTGTCCATGGGCACCCAATATCAATCTTGAACCAAACAGATCCCATGTGAACTTTGAAAGGAGGAAATTCCAAAAATTATACAAAATAAAATAGCAAATTCCTCCACATTTCCAAGCCATCATCAAGCACAACGTTATCCACATATATTTAATTATATTTGTTCGCATGACCACAAAAATGATGTCTCCTTCTCAAGAACAAAAGAATTAATCAAAGATCCATAGCCTATTTTAATTTCCTATACGCTGAGGGGTAAAATATGTGGTGTACCGACACTCTACTGATTTGTTTTCTCTTAATTCGTAGGTCTGATTTTTCGTTTCAGTTTGTGTTTCTTTTTATGCTTTGATTTTGTTTTCCAAAATTACAAGAATAATACATAAAGAGCATACGCATACCATGAAAGCTTCGATAACTAAACTAATGGAATAACTTGAAAACATTACTCATTTCGATGTCTAAATATAGTTCCTTCATTACATAAAGGTCGCTTACAATATATAACTTACATTAGGTTTGATGTTGAGTATTACATAAATCATATTTTAACTTACAGCCAAAACACACTGTGAATAGTGCCCTGCTACAGTACCCACGCCCAATGAAATGCTGATTTCTCTTCGAGGATGAACTTCTCCCACCAAAAACCGTAATGGGAAGCCTCCTAGGGTAAGGGCGCCCCCTTTAGGTGAAGTTGCAGCCTTGTAAAAGGGGCGTTTCTTTTGCTTTGGCTGAATCAAACCCTCACAAAATGCGGCTGGCTGTAGCACACCAAAAACAGCTCCAACATACCACAAAATGTGAACAGCTCTTGAACAATCGAGATTGGAGACAATGGCAACCCAAACCACTCAAACCCAAGCTCGAACAACTTGCAACCAGCAACGTAGATCTCCAAAAGAGCAGCAAAATAACAGATCAGCAACTTTAAGGTGGTGTTTCACACCCTCAAGCAGCTCCAAACGAACAACCAAGCCCCACTAGGCTCACCCACTGCAAGAAATAAGAAAACCCTAGCCTCCTTCTTCCTCCAAGCTTCACTCCCAAGTTTTTTTCAAGCCAAAATGATCATCTAATGGTCAAATTCGAATTTCCTCTCTTGCCTTTTATAAATTTACAAAGGAAACACTATTCATTAAAGTGAACACTATTCACTTAAGTTATAACATTTTTCACTTTAGTAATGAACAGTAACTTAAAAATAGAAAGTGACCCCTTCATATTAAAACACATGTTCCCTAGGCCGAGGATGGTGAAATAAAAGGTGAGTATCATTAATTTAAGCACAAGTATCATGCCAAACGCCACAATTCACCTTGCCCACCATACTTCGGAGATCCACACTACAAATTGACGACCAAGTGCCCGTTCGAGAAACCCTCTATCCAGAACTATTAGCCTACGAGGGTCAGGAAAATAGGCTAATCCCCCAACTCTGATGCACGTGAAAAAGGGGACATTACAAAATAACGGAAATAATAATAATACTTTAAGTTGGGCCCATAGTCATTCAAGTATTTATACAGTAGTTTTATCTCTTTTTGCTTCTTTGCTAGAATTTCTAACTTTCTTGTCCATATGAGTTTGATGACAAAGCTCATGTAATTTTGAAGAAATTTGGGTAAATATTGTAATTTCTTCTCATTTTTTAGAATCAAAATCTTCTATATGCTGCCATTGTTGCCTTTTGCTAATTTTGTTTACCTCTATAACAAATAAATTAAGATTTACTTGCTTTGCTGACTTGTCTTGGCATTTTATTTGATGACAAAAAAATTAATCGAAGATCCATAGCCTATTTTTATTTCCTATAGGCTAAGGGGTAAAATAAGAAAAATAATAATATTTTAAGTTGGGCCCAACCTCTTTATTTTATCATAGGGCCTAAGTTCTAACAACTTTATTTTATTATAAGGCCTAACCAATTTATTTTACTATAGGGCCTATATAAAAAAATGTTTTAACACAATTCAATATGTAATTCAAAAAGTGCTTTTATACTCTTAATGTATTAAATACTTGGAAGAAAAGTAAATTCAAATAGACAACCCAAAAAAATAGCTATAAAAGAAAGGCACTGCCCAAAGCAAATCATCAATTTTGTCATCTCATTATTCCTTCCATTTTGGAGATTGAAGCATTCAAGGATGAAAACCCTCTTGTTTTCCATATTTAGATTTGAGGAAGAAAAGCCTCTTGTCTATGAGAGGTCATTCATCCAAGGATCACATTATGCTAATTTGTTCAAGGCCGATTGAAGATTTGATTGCAAGGATTGGATTCGTCGAGTACTGCAGGAAATTCCACCTGATATCATCATCACATCAATATTTGCCGGAATTTGGAGGGTTCGATCTATTGTTCCAATCATATTGCTGCTGGTTTAGAGGTTTTTGAAACATTGATCTACTGTTTTAATCATATTGTTGCTGTCAACACCATTCCCAGCACCATACAAATTTTATCAGCATTTATTTAGCATGTGGTGCAATGTTTCTAGACATTTGTTGATGTCTCCAGCTGTCTACAGCAGTGTTGTATCATCTTTGAAGGGCTGCCTGCCAATTGGAGGTCAAGTTTTCTGTTTTGAAGGGATTTTAAGGCATTTTTGCTGCTTATACAGTACTTCCATACCACTGCTACAGTATCACTCAGCTACATATTCTGTGAGTTGGATTTGCTGGAATGAATTAATAATGAATATATTTGGCATATAATTGTTGATCTATTTATTGTTGCTGTTAAGTGATTTAAATTCTGATTTATTGCATGGAACCATTGCTTACCAACATTAATTATTAGATCTGTTGTTCATGATTAATTGTAGGCTCTACACGAGAGTTACATATTTTCATCAACTGTTATGCATCAGATTTGCTACCATATTTATCATGTTTTCATCATATAAGGGTTTTCAATCATATATCAGCTAACAACACTTAGATCCACTGTCCTAATTGATCGTTATCGGTAGTTTACGGTTTCTAAAATTCTAATCAGCATTATAAGATGTTGGATCTACTGTTAATGGTTGAATATTTTCATTTATAAAGGTTTCCTAGATTAAATGCTGCTGACCGACATCTTGTTCATTTGAGTTTGCAATCTATATTATGCATTTTACATTACTTCAGCTTGTATAAATTAGGAAAATTATCTGTTTCCTAAGGTTGTCCAATCGGAGAAACTATATTGGTATCAAAGCTTTGACATTGCCAAGCTGCAAGGTTAAATGTAACCTTTTATGCCGCCTATGAATCATAATTGGAAATCAAAAAGCAAGATCTACAAATCCATTTGAGGATATCCTTAATTGCATTCTGGAGCAAATGGAAATGAGGTAAGAAGAATGTTTGAAAGATCACGAGGCACAAATGCACATGTGGTTAACCATTAAACAAACTTGAAGAAGCTACTGAGGAGGAAAGCAAGAAGCAAGAAGAGTCAAACCCAAAGTCATAAGACGTTGCTATGGAACAAATCATTTATGCCATGCAAGTTGAAAGCAAATATCCTTTGTCAAAAGAAGATGTTTTATTGACTTTCAACAAGTGTGTGTGCCAACAAAATGTTGATGAAGTTGAGGAGGAAAAGGCATTACATGTTGGACACAAATAGCACAAGATCGAAAAAGATGTTCCAGTCCGAGAACTACCCATTGATTTTCAAAAGAGTGATTTATTGTCGTTTGTGGTTAATTTTCAAAATAGCTATATTGATAGACATGCAATTGAAGAGAATATTTTAGTTGATCCTATTGTACCCCAAATTTAAAAAATTGCTACACTTACGCATTTTGAAAAAATGGTCAAAAGTCTTGTTAAAAAACTATCAAAAGGTCGGAAAATGAAAACTTGCATTTCATGCATGGTGCTCAAAAAAACTCAAAATTTTCAAAATTTGAGGATCTGGGTCTTCTCAAAGAAAAATTGTCTACAAAACCCAAATCTCACTTTTTCAGCCCTAAATTTTAGGAAATTTTCTAAAAATAGAAAGTTTCTAAAAATAGACCTTTTCTGCATTTTCCTGGGTTTCTTCTCAAATGGATGCTAACAAAATTTTCTAAAAACAGAAAGTTTGGCTTCCAAGGTTCAAACTGATTTTGATTGGCTTAAAATACTTCCTTGTCAAATTGGTCCAGCCAAAATCGTCAAAAGATCAATTTTTCCCTAGTGGGTCTATTATGTTTTTTAGAAGCTTTTTTAGAAGCTCCAAGGTCATTAATGGAGCTTAATCAACTGCTAGGTGTCAGATTCAGAGTCTCAGGCACTGCACAAATGAAGAAACTTCAACAGATGATCGAGGGACGAAGAACAAAGGAAGGAGGTTGGAGAATCTTGAAAATTGCAAAATTTTGACTATCTGGAAAGTTCAGGCTGGGGCCCCAGCATAGTTTAGGCACCCAGGATTCTATGTCTTAGTCATTTTTCCATCCTGACAGTCGAAGCATGAAGTGGTGAACGAGGAACGAGGGAGAAAGTGACAAATGTGAAATAAAAACTATCTCTGGAGACTATGGGTGCCCCTGGCTGGTTTAAAGGTATCAAATAATGGAGTTAGGGTTTCTACATTCAAGATGTTTTGTTCACAATTCTTCTGGCTCCGCAATGAATCCAGCAATAGGTTCATCAAACCAACCAGTCAGCCGAAATCTCAGATCGATCAGAGAAGTCTTAACGAAGTGGCAAATTGCAAACCATGAAAATATCGAAAAATAAACTGTCTAGGAACTCTGGGCGCCCCAAGTAGCCAGGGGTGCCCAGCCTTTTGGAGGACCTAATGCAGAGATTAGGCTTTGCAATGTACTCACTATCTTCGGAATTTTGTAAGCTTTCCAGTGTATACCCCAGCTTGATCATCAGACTTGTCAATTGCCAACAATTACAAATCAAATGGAGGGCAGAGCATGAGGTACCGATTTGAAAGATAAAAATGAAGTAAAAATGGTTAAGTCTGGAGATTTTGGGCACCCCAAGTAGCCAAGGGCGCCCAAGCTTTTGAGGGCCTAAAAGTGCAAATTAGGGTTTGTTACCTCTAGCAGCTTTTCTTCAGATTCAGTCCAGCTCTTCAACGGATTCAATGGTGACCTCATCAGATGTGTCAAGCACTAGATATCGAAGACGAAACAAAGGGATGAAATTCTGCAAATTGAAAAAGTCAAAAGAAAAGATGAAAATCTCAAAATAAATTTGAACTCTAGATGAGTTGGCCTCGGGGTAGCCAAGGGCGCCCAAGGATTTGAGGCCCCAAATTCAGTTTTCAAGAGATATCACTTCCAGGAGACCCCCATTAGAATTCTCCAAGCTATCCAACGAGTCCAACCATCAATTCATCGGATCTCTTGATCATGCAGAAACAAGAATTCATCTGAAGATCTAAAAAAAACACAAAAATTGAAGAATGTCAAAAAATGGCTAACACTGGTGATCATGGGCACCCCAGCTAGCCAGGGGCACCCAGCATTTTGATGGATCAAATGAAGTTTTTATCAAAAGTTGCCTCCAGAAAAATCTCGTTAGATTCAATCAAGCTCCACAACGAGATCATCAGCTAGTTCACGAGATCAATCTGACATCCGGAAATCAAGAACAAACTCAGGTCAAAACTCAAGCAAAAGTAGAAATTTCATGAAAATTGGCTAAGTCTGGAGAAGAAAAATGCCCCTACGCAAGAAAGGCGCCCAAGGCTCAATGCCTTAGTAAATTTTTCAGTTTTCATCATGCATTAGTCAAAAAGTGACCACATTCGATGAACCTACTCAAGATTGGCTTCAAGAAGTTTTAAAGCTGGAGAATAAAACAAGTTTTCAACCTAAAAACCTATTTAAGAATGCCTTTGCATTCATTCTTCACAATTTTTGCAGGTGGCGTCCAAGAGCAAGAGAAGAGAAACATAAAAAAATTCTTCATCAAAGATTTTAAGGCTAGAACTTGGTGATTTTTCAGAGTTCTTCATGTTTTCTTGATCAGCTCACATAGAGACTTCCTTTTTCATGCTTTATTTTTCTAGGGCATCAATTTTCAGAAGAAGGGAGTCATCTTTTTCAATTTTCAGCAATCTGGGTCAGCTTGGTTCATGATTCTCAACAACTATGGAAAAAAATTCAATTTTCAAGAACCTGTTTTTTTCACAAATGTCTAAGAAATCTCCAATATTTTCAAAATCTGATCAACTGGGTCCATACAAAACGTCATTCTGTACAAAACCCAACTCTCAGCTTTTTTTTCAGAAAAAATTCAAAAATTAGGGTTTTTGCTTTTTCAACCACCCATCAATAATTTTCAAAAACAAACGATTTGGGTCTTCTTCCAATGAGATTCTCTACAAAAACCATATCTCAAAATATTTTTGATAGATCTGCCCGTTTGAAGAAGAAAAATCAGCAAGCTAAATTTAGGGTTTGTGCAAAATTTGTCCAAACATAGTCAAGTTTACAATCAATCTTCAAGTTTTTCAGTATGGAGTACTCTCCCATCGAATTCAAGGCTAAATCAATGCTATATCACAATTTCATCAAAACTGTCGAAACTGACTTGCATCATATCAAACCAACGTTCAATTTGTGTGCTTTGAAAGATGCAGGCTATGTTGCAGTCAAACATCTTGGTCATTTTGGATTGTTTGCAGCCTCAAGTAGTGTTGAGAAGTACTTTGGGCAAAAGGACAAGTAGTGGAAAAGAGTTGTACGATACTCTTCCATTTGAAAAATCAGAAGAAGTATCAGAAGCATAAAAGCCGTGAAAGATATGCTGAAGCAAGATGATATATTTATAAAAGGTCATCACTCCAGTTGCAGAGGCGCCGAAATCAGCAAGATTTGATAGAGCAGCTGAAGATGTCAAAGATTTTCTGAGATCAATAGCAGAAGGCGAGGAAATCCTAGAAAAGCGAAATTTTTCTATAGATAGTTTGATGCTCCAGACAAAGAAGCAATTTCTATCTTTTTGGTGGATTTAGTTTCCAAAAACACCAGTGGATGAGTTATCTTATCAAGACAGCGAAGATCTCCAAAGATAGATTTAAAGCAATAGTTAATGCAAAGCTTTCTTCGAGCTTTCTTTCTATTCTTGGCTTGTCCTTATCCATTCTTTGTGAAAGAGAAAGAATCAAGATATAATAGTTGTCACCTTCCCTATTTTTATGCTTTCATAGGTTGTTAGATGCTTATCTTGTTTTAGTTTTAGAAATAAAGCTTGCATGTTGGCAAGTCTTAGTTGTAAAAGCAAGGATATTTTAGGGTTTCCTACTCCTCTGCTTGTGTATAAATAAGGGCAGCCTTGCCCATTTTTCTTTAGCCATGCTTATGATAACAAAACACTGAGCCTACTAGTGCCTTCTAATTGTTATTCAATATTGATCACTTAGTGTAAGAGCAAGCTTGTATGCCTCTTTTAGCTGCAAGTTATTGTTCAGTTCCTATGTCTTGTGTCAATGTATTATGGTTGATTGCTAAGTTGTAAGCCTATTTTGCTACAATCCTGCTGTCTCACAAGTGTAATCTCTGTTACTTGAAATTTGAGAAAAAAAAGTCTTGTGCCTACTTTGCTGCCCTGATATAATGTCTCAATTTTCCGTTTTATATGTTTTGCTTATATGATCTCTATTTCATATTGCATTGAAAGTATAGTAGACGTGCGTTGAAATAAAGTTTGTTTAAGTACTTATGTCAAAGAATCATCCCTTGTACTAAAGTGCATATAGATTCTTTGACTCAAATTAAAAAAAGTATGCATGTGGGATCCAAGTGATAGTTTGGGGTACAAGAAGGATTAAGGTTACATGACCTCCTAAAATGAGCAAGAACAAGTATACATGACCTCCTATAATCCTGGATACGACTTGTACAAAAGAGCATATAGATTCTTTGACTCCAATTGAAAAAAAGTATGCATGTGGGATCCAGGTGATAGTTTGGGGTACAAAAAGGATTAAGGTTTTGATGAGATAAATATCATTAATTCTTATGAGTTTTCATCCCATGCATTTAAATAAAAAGAAAACTTGTGGAGAATCATAATAAATATGTTGTGAAATCTTATAGAGTTGTGAAGGTTTGGTGCTTGAAGTTTCATGGATCCCTCCTTGGAGCTCATTCTACACTTGAAGACAAAGCTATGATGCCTAATATAGACTATGTAGGTATAGCTGTCAAGACAATGAGATGTTTGATGTTGGAAGGTTCTAAACAAGACATATGTTATTTTGATATTCAAGGTTTTTTGACAAGTATAGTATGGTGTTTTTGAAACCAAACTTCAATCATATTTGCCACCCTTGGATGCAAGAAGAAGAATTTGCAGGCAATTATAAACTTTAGGATGAATTTACCATTCCTTGCATCAAAAAAGTACACCTACTTGTCATCACATTGGGTGGACAAAAATTGTGCAATGACTTCTATGTTGTGGGTCTAGGAGAGAGCAACATAGTGTTAGATGTGTAGTGGTTACATTCTATTGAGGAGTCCATTGTGGATTTGAAATTCAAATCAAAAGGAAAAGAGATAGTGCTTCAAGGCATCAAACATGGAGCGCCAGGAGTCATATTAGCAAAGAAAATGGAACAAGTAGATTGGACTGCACATCACTTGGTGACAACCAAAACTTCATACATAGGTGAGACACTTTATCATGATGACTTTGATCTATTTTGAATTTGCATAATATGGTGTTTGATGTTGTACCTCTAGGGTTGTCGCCAAATAAAGGATTTCATCAAGAGATAAGGAAAATTGTTGGAGATATCTTTAATATTGAAGCAGAAATTGGCACCACAAAAAGGATTGAAGAAGATGTTCATTGGCAGACACCAACTCATAGTAATATCAAAATAGTGCATCAAAAAACATGGTGGTGAGCTCATTTGTCACATAAGACAACCCTTGGCCTTGTGGGAGTTTGAGGGTGTACTCAAGCATTGGGGAGAAGGCATCATTTGTCATCAAATTATAGAGGATCATATTGTCAGTTGATTGCATTCCTTGCCTAATCCAAGCCAAAAATGTAAAGGCATTATCATGGATCTCATCACAAGCCTCCCCAAGATTTGCATTCGCATTGTTGTGAATAAGCTAACTAATCATGCACACTTATTTGTTATTTCTCTTCAAGTGGCCAAATTATTTTTCAAAGAAGTGATTAAATTAAATGAATTGCATAAAAATGTTGTGGATAGAGATAGTAGATGTCAATACTTTTCGGCAAATAGGCATAGGATCTAGGATCTCTAAACATCATGAGATTTTGAGAGAGATTAGGGTTGTTTTTGAGTTGGATTTGTCAAGAAGCAACATGATACATTGTAATGACCACCCCCAAATAGAAACCAATTTTTCCCCAATACCCACAAAGATTCCTAACTTCTATCATGCAGGCTTTTCGTCAAACACTTTGCATACTGACGGTTTCCAATGTATTTTCCATGTGTTTTAGTATGGCATCATTCATAATGCAATTTGAGACAATATTTGTTTAAATAGTAAATCCACAATGCATAGAAATATCATAGATATTTCATCAAACAGTTGTCATGCATCACTTTTATAGACATATTTTCAAACAAATGGCCAACACTTTATATATGTGAAATCAATTGATACATACCATATAAAATTGACACAAATAGCATACTTGTTGGGTTATTTGCAAAAGCATTGGGACTGCTATAGCTATAAATCCAACTGGAGAAATTCGTTGTATACTGAAATATAGTTATTGACCACATGTGAACAACTTCAATTTGCTACTGTGCCCGAAGGATGATATAAATCTTGTTGTTATTGTGCAATGGCCATTAGCTGAGGAAATTTAAAACCTGTAAACCACTGTCCCAAACTATTGTGGACTGTAGCTGCATATGACTGATAGAAATTCCTATATATATACTGCTATATCTGGTCATTGTCATAGAATTTTATTTAAATCTGCTAACCTTATACCTGTGTTGGCTTTTGGGAACTAAATACCAATTAAGTTTGTTGGTTGTTGATGTTTAAGAGACTTATACCTGAAATAGGAGTCTTCCAAATTTGGGTGATTACTTTCTTTTGAAATTTTCAAACACCACCCTATATTGTACGGCAGACCCTTAGAGTCCTAAATAGGTCCGAACTCTTCCAAAAAGTCCGACATGTAATCCAAAGTGGCGTTGCCTTCTCCCAATGTTCCTAAATAGGCAAATCGAACATGTGGTAAAGTCCTAAAGATATTTGAACTCCTCCAAAAAGTGGCGATTAGATTTTTCTTTGGTTTTAAATCCTCCTAAAATCTGAGCAGCTTGGAGAATAGAGTCCCAAAGGCATAAGGACTCCTATATTAAACCAACAATGATACTTAAACTTTTCCATGCCTCCTTAACTCCCTTATAAACGATGGCATCCAATAATTTCAGACATGGGAATTTATTTATCAAATGACCAGCAGCACAATATATAATATATTTTTTTACAAATTAATCTTGCCTACAAATCCAGCAAAACCTGGGAAGATAAATCGATTTTCTCCCAAAACCCTTATCGCAAACATTCAACACAAAGACAACTTTTGTATGAATTTGCTCCAACGGAATCTGAGGGTTTTCGTCCACAAACACCAAATCTTCGGCACATTATCGATCCCTAGCTATAATAGCATTGCCTTTAGGGTTTTAATCCGTCAAGAAAATCGTTGGGATTTTCATCCTTCCGGTGAGAAATCTGGCCACAAACACAAATCTCCAAAGAGAAATAAACAATATACAGAATGATTCAAATGAGCTCAAAAAACTCCCTTTTATAACCTTTTTGGAAACGTTTTTGAGAATATAATATAAAATCACTTTATAAATTAAATAAGCCTTATTACTCCAAAAAGTGATTTCTTTTGTTAAACATTCTCAGTGCATAAAGTCACTTTATCAGCATCCATCATTTAAACCTTTTCATCCTCTTTCCAACGAAATATTATACTAAGGAGCCCATTAAATTATTTTAATGAAATTAGCAACCTTTGAAAAAATAATTAAATTATAGCTCATTAATACACCCAAGTTGCGAAAACTATCGAAAAGCATCAGAATCAAAATCCGATTGCACTAGAGTGATACTAATAATGAATAATGAGAATTGGACCCAACCAGGTGACTTAAACAGATGCTCTCTCGAAGAATCTTGGAGAACACACCAAAGCCGAAAATATCTTCAAAAAGTGTCATCTGAGTCTTCTAGATCATCTGAGCTCATTGGTAACATCATATAACCCCTCTGAAAAGATTGACACACACCAAGAAGGTTAGAGCCAACTGCAATGCACAAGAATCCAAAAATGGGGTCATTACAACCCTCCCTTCCCAAAGATTGCTTGTGCTCAAGCAATGCTAACTCAACCCCAAAATCACCAAATGGATCCCAACTTAACCCAAATATGATCCTAGGTCCCAAGTAAACTTAGGAGGTCTGTAGTTCCATCTAATCAAGGCATTGTCTTGTCAGACACCTACACAAGTGACCTCTTGAAATCCACCTGCAAGAAGAGCAATCAAATCCTACAAAAAATCAGTCAACTCCTCAGAGAATTGCTCTTCGAAAAGTCCAATTCGAGGCAGCATAGGAGTAAGCTCAATGAGGTTAACATTAGTTCTCTCATTTCCAATACCTTGCACTCCCATATTATAACAGCCACTAAAATTTAATCTGTTGTCTTGAACATAAGTGCAAGTTGAATATAAGAAATAACAATTATTTGGTGCCCAAACACCTAACCAACACCGAAAGTGGTTAGCCAAACCTATCATCCTCTCCATCTGAGACCCCAAACTCACCCTGTCAATGAGCTGATTGGACTGAAATTGCTCAAATTTGCAGTTGTTCAAGTCTGATTTTTCAAAATACATCACTTGTAAAGAATAACAATTGCTGCAATACTTAATAACCTTGGCCAAAATGAAATTTTTTATCATTCAGTTGGCTAGAAATATCTCCCCCCAAGTCACCAACTCGGTAGAATACAAAGTTTTACTCATAATCTCTCTCCAGTCCACTTGCAAGAACTCAAATGGACTCATATGATCACTGAGTAAAGAGGTAACAGTATATTATTATCACCTTTTAGGTCCACAACATCCCATGGTATGCTTCTTCCATCATCATTAATCACCAATAGCCCATGAAAAAGATCTTGAGCATAGATACTAACCCAAAGAGTAACTCCACCATGCTGATATTGCGCTACTCTGATTTCCATGTGGACCCCATCAAGAGTGCATTTGATGGTGCTTGTCGATTCGACACTAATGGTATCCACCCCATCGAACTAAAGACCACAATAAAACTCCATTCCTTGTTGTAACCCAACAAGGTCAACCATTAGCCCATGACAATCCAATCCATAATAGTCCACTGTGGGAAGTAAACCATCAATGATCCTAACTGGTCCAATAGGAAATTCAACTGGTTTCACCTCATAATTACACACCACACCTGGATCCCACATCCTATGATTACCACAAGCATTATAAGAAAATTGCTCCTCTTATCTCATGAGATTACACTCTTGATGTTCTTCACATAAACTATCAACATTTTGAATCCCTGTGGTACAAAAAACGCTGAAATCATTATTCATTATTCCAACACTTCTACATTCTTCTTCATGTTTCCAAAGCTAGCTTGGCTCCAAATTGCAATCCCTATGAAGCTCATCAATTCCTTCAATTATTTGTTTGACTTCCATAGTCCTTGTGCTAGATTCTTGTTCCTTGGGTGTAGCTGCAATAGATGACTGATTTTCAGCTTTGTAGAGTAAAAAATGACCCAAACTTAACTCTAGGTTGAGTTCATCAACCTTTTTCTCCTTCTCTTCAGCAAACTTGATAGCATGTCCATATCTGAAAGCAATTGCAAGTAATCTGACTTCATTGTTTCCAAAGCTTCTTTAAATATATAGAAATCTGCAAGAGTGGATCCTCTTTCATCCCCTTTCTATATTTTCTCAACTTGGGCCTTCCAACAAAGATTTTCAATGAACTTGTGTGGTATCAAAATGTATTAAGGCTGCAACAATCTTATGCTCAGTAATTTTCAATTGTTCCTTCAAATTACGTGACTCATTCGGCCCATGATCAAAATCAACTTCACACAATAAATTTTCTGATTTGTCTTCAAGAACATGCCTCTCAAAATCAGCTACCTCTATAACAACCTCTTTGAGTAATTTATGCTTTGAGGTTAGGACAGCACTTGTTCTGAACAAATTTCATCAACTATTGTAACTTCATTTTCTATACCAGCAATAATCTCAAGTTCATTTGATAAATCTCCTTCTCACAACCTGTTGATTCTACTCATTTATGATTTCATTAAGAAAGTATCCTCATTCACACCAATCCCTTCTTCAAATTTGGAATTTCCAACTTCGTTATTTTAGCTTCCACAACTTCATTTTGAATGGCATAATCATGCATTAGTGAACTGCTGCTAGAAAGAATACCCGAATCATCATACCTTTCAAAGTTGTTCTCAGTGACACCATAAGCCTCATAACCCTTACTACATTGATCTGAGTTTGCAGCCAAGGCTGTTGTTCTGCCATCTTCAACAAACAAATCCTCAACATATGAAGATACATGTGCTTCAATGGAGTCATTTTTTTAATCTATTATACATACCAAAGCAGCAAAAATCGTTTGGGGAAAAAATCGGCAAACCAAAAAATCAGGATTTTTTGAAAAATCGGGAAAAAATCGGATTTGAAAAAAAACATAAAAATATGTTGAAAAAATAGTCAAAACCTACTTTTTTTTAAAACTTAAGGTCATTTCCATAGCATAGAGATATAGAGAGCAAATAAAATAGAGATTTTAACTTGTGAATTGTAGAAATTAGATCTTTTTTGTTTATATTCATATCACTGATTACATTGCATCAATGCATTGCACAAAATATACTTCATAGATAATAAGTAGATGTTGACATATGACAAAATGTCAATTACAATATAGTGTGTAACTTTGTACAAAATCAACCTCTAATCTAAGTACAAAGTTAGAAAAATCAAATTTAGCCAATGACAATTACGCTAGAGGGCAGCAGGTCCTGATGATGAAGCTCCTCCTCTAGTGCTTCTAGGCACATGTTCAAACACCTGACTAGGCACTTGAGCCTCTTCTAGTAACTCGATATCTTCAAAGTCATAAGAAAAATCATCAGCAATCCACTCATTATCTGGATCAATCTCATCAAGGTCAATTGGCTTGTCATCCTCAACAGTACCTGTTTTTGTCCATCTAGAAATTAGTCTTGGCCTTACAAGTGAATAAGATAATGAATACAAATTCAGCTAAGTGAAAGTATAGTGAAAGTCTAACCTTGAGCTTTCCTTAGCTTCAAGCGGAGGTTGTGGTGAACAAACACCAAGTCGTTCATTCGTTGTTGTGTTAGCCGGTTGCGTTTCTTGGAGTGTATGTGTTCAAAAACACTCCAAGTACGCTCACAAGCGGATGAACTGCATGGCTGGCTCAAAATGCGTCTCGCCATCCATCTAAGGTGTTTGGTATCATGACCAAAATACTCCCACCATTGTGCTGCAAAAACACATTACATGGAGATGATATAATGTAAGAATATCTTAAAATCAACTTAACACTTAATGATCATGTCCACAAAATAGAGAGACTACCACAAGTTTATAGAGTCTACCTGGTAGCAAGGTATTCTTGCCTGCGATGGCGGCCATAGATGAGAGAAAACTCCTTGCTTGCTTGTACGTTGCTAACTCTCCCATAGCTACCTGTAATTGTTCTCTGGTATCAAACATTTTTTCCATGCATATGAAAAAGCCCTGTGTTACCTCACCATCATCACGTCTAAATGAAGGGTTATAGAACAAACTCGGATTAAGATAGTATCCTGCAGCATGGAGAGGAGAATGCATCTATTGATCCCATCTTCTATCAATTATGTCCCATAATGGCATATACTTGTCCCTGTCATTTTGCATCCTACCCCTCATCACCTCCTTGGCCCTATCCATGGCCTCATACAAATAACCCATGGGGGATTTATCCCCATCCACTAGTCTTAAGACTTTTACTAGAGGCTCTGAAAACTCTACAACTTGTTCAGCTGCATCCCAAAAAGTAGAAGAGTACATATAGCCTACCACTGCTATGCCATCTACTAGATTTGCGAAACCAGACTCCATCCACTCATTTGAAACAAACATTCGTTTCAAATTCATTTTTTGTTGGCATAGAGTCTGTAGTGCAAGGAATTGTGTTGCAAATCTTGTCACCCCTGGTCGAACCAACTCCCTGCCCTCTGTGAAAGTACGCATCATGCACAAAAGCCTCGTGTGATTATAAATGAATTTTGTAACTTTGCGGGGCATTTTGCAATACTTCTTTAACCCATTCAAGTTTTCCAATGTCCTCAAGGGTTAGATCAAGGCAATGAGCTGCACATGGGGTAAAAAATATAGAGGGGTATTTGTCTGTCAAGAGTCTACCAGCAGCTACACAAGCAGCAGCATTGTCTATAATAAATTGAACCACATTTGGTGGCCCAACTTCTTGTACCACACAATCAAACATCTCAAACAATGCAGCTACAGATTTGATAGTATCCGATGCATCCAAGGATTTTAGAAATATAGTGCCAATTTCACAAAAGACAAGGAAGTTGATGAGGATTCGATTCCTTCTGTCTGTCCATCCATCTGACATTAAGGTGCAACCAGTCTTTGCCCATTCTAGTTTATGCTCTGTAACAACATCTATAACATCCTGTACTGCATCATTGAGCATACCAACCCTCAATGTCTCGTAAGATGGGGCTTTGAACCTAGGACCTGCAGCTGCAATAGCATCCACCATACCTTGCCAATATGGTGATCTAGCAACATGAAATGGCAAGCTAGAGTAGTACCAAAAGTTTCCAATCGCCTTCCTTGCTTGTTCATGGACATTCTTCCTCCATCCTATACTCTCCAAAGTGGTTTGTGATCCTAGTGTAGTACGACGTGCAAAGAAAGCATTAATGTTTCCTCCACCTGTGTTTGGGCCATGTGCTGTAGAAGAAGGTGTTGACCCTGATTCCTTCAAAAACTCACTTGCACCATCATCCTGAACCTGACTCCCTCTAGTATTTGTAGAATTAGAACCTATTTGAACCCCAGTTCTTGCCTTTTTTGCCTTGTTCTCAGGAATTGCATGAAGAGCCTGTTGTGCTTGGTGTGTGACAAGGCATGCTATACAAGGAGTGTTGTTATTTCCTGGCTCCTTTGCCAAGTGCCATTTGAAACGACAAATGCCCCTATTGATATCAATCTTACACCAGTTGCATTTAACCTTTATTGTACCTGAAACTGAAGTACAATGTGTCCATGCAAAGTCTTTTTGACATGGCATTATGATCAAATCTGCAATAAACTTTTTAATTCAGCCTACTTCGCCATCAAAGGCAACATAAAATTTTGAACTTATAACTTAAAGGCATGAATAAAGATCAAAAAGTGAGAATGCTGCCCAATGTATGAGTGTGTTTGATCAAAGACTTGCTGAATTTTTCAAAACAAAAGTACTACTCTTGATATAGGCACACACCTATGTGAGATTCAAGCAATTTTTCAAAATCAACAAAATGCAAACCTATACAATGGCGTGCATTTTTGGGTTGAGTAACTGAAAATAAACTACTTTATTTTTGGCATGCATTTTTGGGTTGAGTAATTGCCGTTGTGCAAAATGAAGGCAACCTGAAGCACTTTATTTATCAAAATAAGCTTTTTCAAATGTTTTGAAACCTAAGGAGGTAAAAAAGTTCAATTCCTTAGCATGTTATTTATCACAATAAGCTTTTTCAAATGTTTTGAATCAATGAATTATGAAAGTGTAAACTTAAATTTTGATGTCATAGAGAATCTGATATACTTGTAAAAATCTTGTTGAATTTCTCTAAATGTATTGTAGATTTTTTAAAATTTTCATTTTATATCTATATTACTTGTGCTTTCTGAGTACACTCTAAAAAACTTATATTATTTAATAGATTTATTTAATTATATAATATACTATATGTCAGAAAATATTATTTAATAAATTTATATAATTATTTAATAAACTATATTTCATAAAATTGTATAAACTTAAATTATTTAATATTTAAATATATTATTTAATAAATTTATTTAATTATATAATATACTATATTTTAGAGAGTATTATTTAATAAATTTATATAATTACTTAATATACTATATTTCATAAAATTGTATAAACTTAAATTATTTAATATTTAAATATATTATTTAATAAATTTATTTAATTATATAATAAATATTATTTAATAAATTTATATAATTACTTAATAAACTATATTTCATAAAATTGTATATATTCATATATAATTATATTTTAATTTAATAATATATATAAACTATATATATTTATATATGTATAATTACATTTTATAAATTAATAATATTAAATATAATATTTAATCATACCATTTTCATATATGTATGAAATTTAAATAGCAGGAAAAAAAATACGTCCAAGATGGTCGCAAATAGGCAAAAATCATAGCATTGCAAAAAGCACAGCAAAAAAAAACGTCCAACCTACTCGCTTGAAGATTGTTGACAGCCAAAAAACGTGTCCAACTGCAGTCGCAACAAGTTCGCGTGTGTTTCAGGCCTTTCGGCTGCTAAAAAATGCGTCCAACCTAGTTGCAGCAAGTTCGCGTGTGTTGCAGGCAATGAGTTAATCACTGGCGACCTCGTATTTATTAAAAAACGTGCATTTTTTAGGGTTTTTTTGACGCTTTTAAGGTTCGCGATTTTCCACTATTTTTTGCCATTTTTTTAACGATTTAAACTTGATTTAAACCCAATTTTCAACAATTTTTTGGGTGGTCAACACAGCCCATAAAAACGCGATTTTCAACCTAAAAAAATCGGGAACACCAAAAATTTTTTAAAAATCGTGATTTTTGCGATTTTTTGCAAATTTATGCTTCTATGATACATACTTCTTGAGGTAAGGTATTTACTTCAAGTTCTATAGTCTCAGTTTTTTCTTTGTTCTCATCACCACTTGGTTGCAATAAACATGTGGTAGGAGTCATCAACTCACCACCTTTATTTCTCCCACATATGTGACTAGGTGAGTCATTAACTCACCTTGGCATGTGAAAAAACACTGCTCTCTTCTCAATTGTTCTTGCTCATTTTAGGAGGTCATGTAACCTTGTAAACCCAAAGAAATTAGATAGCAAATGCTTGGAAATATTGTAATGTCCCCTTTTTAGCCCTATGCTTTTAAGTGCCCATTAGCCTATTTTCGGAGTTTCGTAGGCAACTTGGAGGCGTTTTTAGGGTTCCCAAGATTCTTGGAAGTTTCTCGTCAACTTTTCAGGAGGTTGTTGCAAGAGTTTGCCAGAGGGTTTTTTGGGTCTTTCTAGGTTTTCAGAGATCCTTGGTGCGCAATCACTACTATTTTTAACAATGTTTATTTTTAATACTTCCTATTTTTAAAAAGTCGCAACTGCATTTGAATGTGCTTATTTCGAGTTTGGACTCACTCACTATTTTTACCAGTATGCTATTTTTAGTAAGTACTATTTATGGCAATGGTCTTGGCAGCAGTTCAATACAAGGTTACTATTTATAGCAATGGTGGCAGTTGCAATAGTTGGCATCTTGGTATGTTTAGCAGTTGGCTTCTCTACCATTCTTAGAGTTCGAAAATGGGAAGGTCGGCAACTTAAGTTTATTTTATTGTTACATCCCAATTGTGAAGTTGCTATTTACTATTACTACACAGGGTAAATATGAATGTAATGTGAAATTTGGAGATGCTTGTACCTTGTTATCAATATGAATGTTATCTCATTTGATGTTGTTTCATTTGATGCTATTCCAGTTGATGTTATCCATGGTGAAATACTGCATATATTTGAATAGATGGTTATTGAATTATTGTTATTCTAACTTTGAAGTTGTTTATATATGTTGCTTATTGTTGTCAACAATTGACTACCAAGTGCATGTGTTAGTGGTTGCAGGTAAATGTTCATTCTCTACGGGGAGGGGAAGTATCACTTGGGAGAAGATCTTGGTCGAGTAATCGATAAAGTAAACTATCTAAGCATATACACACACCACATTAGAGTGATTGAACTCAGTCAATTTGTGGGTTATAGGTAAGTTATCCTTAGCCGATAGGTTTGAATTAGGAGTCATGTTTTCTTATTTATGCTTTTGCAGGTGATGTTTATCTATTTGGTTTCTGAGATCTTTCTTGTTCTATTACGATCATATGGATAAGTGGGATCTAGGTGGAAGTATGTTTATATGTATAGATATACCACACGTACACACGTATCGATATGATGGTAACGTGAATGGATGTAAGTGAATTAGATGTGAACATATATATATATATACGTATAGTATATACACGTATCCATATGTATATGCATATTGATACAAGCGTATGTTGGCAAATGGACAAGCTCATATGGGTGCATCGATATGGTATACCTACATCTATATGTACATAGAGGTATATACATTTATACATATATATGCATACATCTAGTATAATGTGTTTATTATAATTATTTTTCCTTTAAACTTATATATATATATATATCAGATGTATGCTGACTGACTTACGATATATGTGTTTATTTAATATATATATATGTATGGACTTATATGTAAATATATATTAAAATATTATATATATATATATAAATATTTAGTAATATATATATACATATATACGTATATATATTTATACAAAGGTATCTAAAATATATATATATATATATATGTGTGTCTATATATTATATATAACATATATATATATATATAATAACAATATATATTACATATTGATTTTATACATTTGGAAATCGACTTATTTCCTATTTAAGTAGAAGTCGACTTAAATGGAGACTTCTTTTACAATATTTCATCCTTGGCTTTAATATGTGTTGTACCCAAAATAAATTCTTGGCATTTTGCTTAAATTGAGGTAAATTCTATAAAAATGTTGTCAAAAGTATGTTTTAGGTCAAGACAAACGTAGGATTTATGTCAAGGAAGATGCTTGCAAATTTCTGAAAAATTGAAAATTAGGGTTTCAAACCTTTGTTTTTAGGAAAACCCTAAAAAAAAGGACCTTTCCAAAAATCATTGAATAGGATAATTTGACTCCATGATCACACTAGTCAAGTTAGAATCATCAAAAAGTATGTTTTACTCTGGCAAGTCTATTTTCATTTTTCAGGAAGAAAACTGGGATCTTTGCAGCCATTAATGGGAGAATGGCCAATACCAGGTGGCAAGATTTAAGCTTCAAAAGCTTCAACAAGGAATCTATGGCGGAAATGTTCGCAAAGATGCTCTGTGATAGAAGGGATTTTCAAAAGTGAAAAATGCTGAAAATTGACTAAGTCTAGAAAATGAACACCTTGCTACCAAGGAGGTTGTGTAGTTGAATGCCTTAGTCATTTTTCCAACACCCGTACATGCAGCATGGTGAAGATGATTGCTAAGATGCACGTGTTTGCGTCGTCAACATCGGTGATCAAGTCAGTCGAGCTACAATTGTAAAACGCGAAACGCGAAAGGATGAAGATCCTAAAGCAAATGATGAAGCTGTAGTCAAAAGAGCCCATGTTGACTAGGGGTGCCCATGAGTTCAAGAGGTTAAAGGCAGTCATCAAGTCTTTCCAAGACAGTCATCTCCTTCATAATTCGACTGGCTTTCCAACGCATCATCAAGCAAGTTCACCTGATTCATCGATCACCAACAACGGAGGTGAACACAAAAGATGTTGAAGGTAAATAGCATCAAAGATAGCAGTCAAAACATGAAAAAAGAGCCCCTGCTGACCAAGGGTGCCCCTGAATTAGATGCTTCAGATGTCAATTGTTGAACATGCTTGTCTTCATGTAATCTTTCCAGCATCAACTCAGCCTCACAGTGAACCTCTTCGCCAACCTACGAGACATATCAGACGACAACAATTGTTAATCATTCAAGCATGCAAAATGGATGGAAAATCAATGCACATCAAGGCAAAAGCACCCCTGCTGGCCAGGGGTGCCCTTCATTTTGAGTCATCTGATGAGGTCTTCAACAACTGCTTTCTACAAGGCATCTGCTCAGCTCCCTCTTAGCTTCTCGATCAATCCAGTTGCCCGTTCACAGGACCTGTCAAGCATTCATAGGCCTATCAAGCAAACAACACCAAAGGTGAAGGCTGAAATTAAAACATGGAGAAATTGAACAATGTGCCAAGGAAAAGCGCCTTTGCTGAAAATAGGTGCTCAGCTTTTTGGGCAATCAAATGCAGTCTGTAAGCTCAGTGATCTCCAGGATGACCTCCTCGGTATTGATCAATCTCAACAATGATACTGCCAACGAAGAAAACAGACAAGTCAAACACCTGACGATAGAGACCAAGCTGGGGCAATTCATGAAAGTTTACAACATGAAGATAACTGGTCAAAAGGTCAAAAGCGCCCCTGCAGGCCAGGGTCGCCCAAGCTTTTAAGTTTTAAGGCATCCAAATCAACTTTCAAGATTTGTGAAGTCAGTCATCCTTTTCGATGTTGAGTTGACTTTCCATCCCACGTTCCAACAAGATCAACAGACTCATCAGTCATAGGTGATATCAGATTAGAGCACAGAAGATCAAACTGGACGAATTGAAGAACACTCAAGAAAATTGACTAAGTCTGGTGGAAAAAGCACCTTCTTGTCTTGGGAAAAGGCACCCAAGAATCAGAAGCACCAGACTCAGGTTTTGAGCTTTGCAGCTCCCAAGCACACTTCATCAGTGTTGTTCCATCTCACCAATGGATCCATCAGCAACACTTCAGGATCAACTACGCAACCTGTACCAAGGATCGAACAGAGGCATTTCAACACAGAAAATAATGAAAGTGTTCAACTCTTCAAAGGGACGCCTTAAGTCAAAATTAGGCGCAGTTGACTGAAGTTGACTATTTTGAAAGCTTTTTTATGGCTAAAATGTCCCCAAATTGCAGGAAATGAGTGTTGTGAACTCCAAATAAGGCAAAAAGACTCGTCTATCATGAGTTGGCGCCCAAACTTGATGCCTTCAACATCAATCATTATATATCAAGCCTAGGCGTCATAATCAAGCATCGTTCTTTGTAGGTTGAAGCCAAGAACAGTATTCTCTTCTCCAAGACAGACAAACTGGGTTTGTTCAACTTTGAAGCACGAACAAAACCCATGTGTTAGATTTTTTCAGGAAAAATAAGTTTCTGGTGTCCCGCTACCTCTGCCACCGAATGGCTCTTGCATGTCATAGAAAAATTCATTTTTTCGAATTTCTAACGATGTGGGTTTGTTTAGAAAATTATTCTCAACAAAACCCACATCTCAGAATTTCTCGTTAAAATTACCCTCGGCAAGGCTATTTTTAGCAATTACAGAAAAGTTGTCGAAATAGCATCGTGTGCACAATCAATCTTCAAGGTTTTTCAGAATGCAGTTCTCCCAAGTCAAAGAACAAGGCCAAGACGGTCTTATTCCATGACTTCCTAAAAACGACTGACACCGATCTGCGTCGGGCACACCCAAAGGTCAATTTGGACAAATTGACAAGCATAGACACACAAGTCCACAGGTTCCATAATGGTTTCACCTCTTATATCTGATAGCCTTCCAAGGCCAATTTAGAGGGTTGATACCTTTGGGATTCTGCGTGTGCATTTCTCACGACCGGAGTGTTTGCAGTCAAACTTCATTGTTTCATCATCAAACTTCGCAGTTTCATCATACAACACTCTTCCATTGAGAAAGATCAAGGAAAACGTCAAAAACCGTAAAGTTGCAAAAGAGCGTGGAAGGTAGTCATTCCCAACATAGAGCCGCCACCAGTTAACACTACACTACCTTCCACGTCAAAATGGAAACACAGATAGAAAAACAAGGAGTAACCCTCCTAAGGGAAGCAGAATGAAGGAGATACATACATTAAGTTGCTGACAAGCGGTAAGCTGACAAGTTGAGGCATGTGATGATCTCCATATGAAGAAGTCAACGACTTGATAGAATTGTTGACCAAAGGTGATGTGGTGTAAAACACCCGATTTGGACGTCCTACCCTCCAAAATAGCATTAATGGCAACGTGAGCTAACTTGATGCCTCATTCCAAGTTAACTCACTGTCCCACTGATCATGCATGTCAGATCCCACTAATTATGGATGTCTATTTCTAGATCTCCACTAATTGTGGATCTCTATTTTGGAGGCACTTTTGTAATTGGAGTTGACTTTTAGTTTAGTTTCAATTAACTAGAGTAGATTTTCAGTTAATTACTAAGTCACCTACATTTAGACATAGGAATAAATCTTGCAGATTGGCAAGTACTAATTGTTAATCCAAGGAGATTTTAGGGTTGCCTACTCCTTTGAGTTTCTATAAATAAGAGTCTTTACTCTTTATTTTGTAACTTTTATTTACTACACAAAATTGTTGGGCCATTGTTGCCAACAAGTTTGAAAGTGCATATTTGTTCGCTCTTGGATGAGAGTTAATTGGTTGATTCTAATTGTGTATGATTTCGTACCTCTGTTGTCCCAATTCTCTGTAATTCATTGAGAAAGCTTGAAGAAGGAAATCAAAAGGCACATGCAGTTTGATCTAAAAATTTGAGTTCTTCCAAACATCTTGTTCTTATAGCTTATTGTTTCAATCTCCTCCTTGGACAGGGGTTCCTCCTCCTTGGATATTTTGATATTGATAGTTATCGTTTCATGTTGTTTAATGAGTTGTCTTTCAACCTACACTTTGGACAGGTGTCGTCACCTCCTCGAGAATCCTGTTAGCCAAATCATCATGCTTAGTTGTTTTTAGTGAGTTGTTTCCCAACATATACCTCGGACAGGGGTTCCTCCTCCTTGGCAAGTCTTAGATCCAACTTACCGTAAAGAGTGTTTGCTTGCATAATACCTTATCCCAACATAGATTTGAGAGTTCAGAGCCTCGGACATTTTCTGAAGAGATGGTGGATTCAAGCGATCCAACCAATCCATTACAACTCCTATGCCCTCATGCTCTATTTATCTTGAGGAGATAGGATAGATTAAAAGCTAGTTTAGTTGTAGTTAAGATCTGCAGAAACCAGAGAAAACCTTAGTTGCAACGCATTGTGTTTTTGCACCCTTGTGTCCTGCCGCTAAGTAAAAAAGATAAGAACCTTAATTTACTGTACTTTTTACGCAATACAATTAGCAAAGAGGGATCTTCCTCTCTATAATTCGAAGAGCAATACTAAAACACTTGCAATAGCTATCCATTTCCAATAAGCACTCTAGAGGTGCTAATTGAAACGCCAACAGTTTTCGAGCACCCACTGTGTGGCAACGAGGCATAAAACTTCAAAGAAAAGCTAACGCTTTTATGTCATAGGAATGGTCCTTTGGCATTCGATTGCATGATCCATACAAGAAGCAATGGATGGTAACAACAATAATACTAGTAAGAAACGTCCACCTTCATTACCTTGGGGTAATAACATTGGCCCTTTGACTTTTCAGGTAAATCATAAGTTACCTAAAGGGTCAAGGAAGCACTTTCCCCAATTTCACGACGATGGAAGTCAACACCAGATGAACATTTTGCTGCATTCACAACGGCCTGTGCCGTCTTGCATGTTCCACATGAAGACATCGCAGTGTGTCTCTTTGTGGAGACTCTTGTTGGGAATGCTGCAGACTGGTGTAATCACCTGAAGCCAAGCGTTATTACAAGTTGGGCAACTATGAGCGAGAAGTTTTTGGCGAGATTCAAGCCCACCGAAGACAGTCATTTGTTGTTCGTCCAACTTGTAATTTCAAAGATGGAGCACAACGAACACATAAGGGAGTTTGTGGCATCCAAATCAACTTTCAAGATTTGTGAAGTCAGTCATCCTTTTCGATGTTGAGTTGACTTTCCATCCCACGTTCCAGCAAGATCAACAGACTCATCAGTCAGAGATAGCCTTCTTCCTCAAGACGGCAAACGAAACAAAGTTGAAGAGTGTGCAAGAACACGCCGTCAAGTTGGAGGATAATATGATCACTTACGGATTGACGAAAGTAGACTCTATAAGATCTCCAGTCCAGCAACCGTACTAGCCAAAAAGAGACAATTTTCAGCCACGATTGCCAACACCTCCATCAAGACAAACGATTGAAGCTGCACACCGTGCAGTATTTTGATGTTTCCATGACACTAATGAACATAATGGATCCACGTGTCCTAAGAATCTAACAATGACCCAAATCATGGGATACTTTGAAGCTACTCCCAGTTCTAGTTTTGTACCAACAACAAGTTCGAACGTTGTCATACCACAGACGAACAACTTCGATGGCAACTCTGCAATGGGATACTTTGAACTCGTCAATCAAGAAAAAGAAGCATACCGTCATTATTCTCTTGCTGTGAATCATGAGAAATTTTCAATACTTGTGTCTACACGTGTTCAACACTTCAAAGCACAAAAAGAAGAGGAAGAAAGACGAATATCAAACGAGAAGGGTTAAGAGGTGCCTTCCACTTCTAATCCTAGGTCTTCACAAAAGAATGCTATGCCAGTTCTTCAAGATCCGTCTTCAGCAAATTTTGACATCGTAGCTTCCATGATGAAGACCAAGGTACAAATCTCTCAACTGGAATATCTTCAAGATCATCCAGAACAACTAGATCAAATTCTCAAAGTTGTAAAGAAGTAGGTTGTGCTCAAGACATCTGTTCCAGCAGGAGCAAAGCTTGAAACGGGTCCCGATAATTATGTGACTCTGCCAAAGATAGAAACTGAAGATCAGAACATTGCATGTTCTGAAAAGAGACTGACAGAGGACACAAGGTCATGGACAACACAGTTCGATGGAGGTTGTTCAAATACAGTTTGAGAAGTAAGGGAAGTGATCATCTCCCCTAAACAACAATTGCACTCATCTGTGCAATTGGAATTCACTGAAACTGAGAAAGAGGTGCTTTTGTTAGGCCTCAAAGATGTCGAAGACATGGGAATCAAACTCCTATGTGTTAAAGGCGATCTAGAGCTGATCCATGAACCGGTCAAAGGATATTTTCACATCAGCAAATATCACTTACGGCATTATAGAAATCGTGTTTGGAACTCGATTGATTGGTTTGAAGATATCAACATCGCAGGAATGGACGACAGCAGAACTAATGCCTTAGGGGTATCAGCTTTCCCATTTGCATCATATGCTGACTTTTGTCAGAGTACCTTTGCTTGAATAAATGAATACCTAAGAATCTTCATTCCAGAGGGATTGTCTCCTACAATTCCCATCAGAAGAGAAGTAAAGCCTTTCAGGCAGAAGCAACATCGATGGGAGGGTCTTCGCGCTGCCATGAAGCAGGCAATACTTGAAACATTTCGTCCCTTCGGGGATGGGGTGAGTTCTTTGTAAAATATATTTCTTTTGCTTTAACATTATGTTATGTGTTTCCCCGTTCGGTAAAGTATCGTCGTGTTTTAGGTGATTTCTTTGGTAGTCTTGTTTTAGGTGAATAAATAGGTGAACTCCAATTATTAGGTGAATTAGGAAATAAGTCTTGATTCCATTGCCCAACTAATAAGAGTACTAAACTACGAAACTTGAGATTCTCGGTTCTCCTATGTCGTAAGTATCCGACATGGTCACATGACGGAGCTTAATGTTGTACCGAAAATTAAATTTTGGCATTTTGCTTAAAATTGAGTTCAATCATGCAAAAATGTTGTCAAAAGTATGTTTTAGGTCAAACCAAATGTAGGGTTTATGTAAAGGAAGATGCTTGCAAATTTCCGAAAAAATTGAAAATTAGTGTTTCAAACCCTTGTTTTAAGGAAAACCCTAAAAAATAGGACCTTTCCAAAAATGATTGAAAATGATTTTGATATGATAATTTGACTTCACGATCAAACTGGTCAAGTCAAAATCATCAAAAAGTATGTTTTACTCTGATGGGTCTATTTTCATTTTTCAAGAAGAAAACTAGGATCTCTGCAGCCATCAATGGCAGAATGGCCAATACCAAGTGGCGAGATCTAAGCTTCAAAAGCTTCAACAAGGAATCTATGGTGGAAATGCTCGAAAAGATGCTCTACGACAGAGGGGATTTTCAAAAGTGAAAAATGCTGAAAATTGACTAAGTATGGAAAATGAGCACCTTGCTACCAAGGACGTTGTGTAGTTGAATCCCTTAGTCATTTCCAACACTCGTACACGCAGCATGGTGAAGATGATTGCTAAGATGCATGTGTCTGCATCGTCAACAACAATGATCAAGTTAGTCGAGCTCCAATGGTAAAACGCGAAGCGCGAAGGGATGAAGATCTTAACGGAAATGATGAAGCTACAGTCAAAAGAGCCCCTGCTAACCAGGGGCGCCCATGAGTTCAAGAGGTTAAAGTCAATCATCAAGTCTTGCCAAGACAGTCATCTCCCTCGTAATTTGGCTGGCTTTCCAACGCATCATCAAGCAGGTTCACCTGATTCATCGATCACCGACAACGGAGGCGAACACAGAAGATGCTAAAGCCAAATAGCATCAAAGATAGCAGTCAAAACATGAAAAAAGAGCCCCTGCTGACCAGGGGTGCCCCTGAATTAGATGCTCCAGATGTCAATTGTTGAACATGCTCGTCTTCATGTGATCTTTCCAACATTAGCTCAGCCTCACAGTGAACCTCTTCGCCAACCTGCGAGACATATTAGATGACAGCAATTGTTAATCATTCAAGCATGCAAAATGGAGGGAAAATCAATGCACATCAGGGCAAAAGCAATCCTACTGGCCAGGGGCGCCCTTCATTTTGAGTCACCTGATGAGGTCTTCAACAACTGCTTTCTACAAGGCATCTGCTCGGCTCCCTCTCAGCTTCTCGATCAATCCAGTTGCACATTCACAGGACCTGTCAAGCATTCATAGGCAGAGATCAAGCAGAAAACACCAAAGGTGAAGGCTGAATGAAAAACATGGAGAAATTGAACAAGTGCCAAGGAAAAGCGCCTTTGCTGAGAATACACGCCCAGCTTTTTGGGCAATCAAATGCAATCTGTAAGCTCAGTGATCTCCAAGATGACCTCCTCGGTAATGATCAATCTCAACAATGACACTGTTAGCGAAGACAACAAACAAGTCAAACACCTAACGATAGAGACCAAGTTGGGGCAGTTCGTGAAAGTTTACAACATGAAGATAACTGGTCAAAAGGTCAAAAGCACCCCTACAGGCCAGGGGCGCCCAAGCTTTTAAACTATGTTCCACAGCATTTCGGGGACAAGGACGAGGGGACGACAGGGGGCGCGTTTCCGCGACATTTCCTATGGGGCAATTTTTAGGGGACAGCAAGGGATGAAGACATACAAAATACATATATATATATGATTTTTTCAAAATTTATTAATATATTAGAGAGAGAAAGGGAAAGAGAGATAGATATGTCAATAAATTAATAAATGATAACAACAATATCAATATGTAAATAAATCGCGATAGTACTATAACACCATAAGAAATGTCATTAAAGCATTATAAAATTTATCACAACAGTATCATTATTTGGGATGAACAATAACAAGCATGGGGATTTCTTCTTATTATTTACTTGAAATTGATGTGTTTTCTATGTTGCATGGAATGTCTTCTTTTTCAATTATAGAAGTATTTAATATTGCTTTTGGAAAAAGAGATTTGAAGCCTTTAGGCTGCTTTTATAATGTGTTTTCAAGTACCCCATGATATTATCTACTAGATATGTCAAAGAGATTGCTTGACATAGGTATTTAACTATGTTCCATGTGGTACAACATAGGTATTTAATTATACTAGATATGTTTGAACATGGGATGCAATGTGTTTATATTAACTCCATAGTAGGAGTTGGATGTGTATCTTAGATATTATATACTAGGCTTGATTGAATGCAAGAGTCACTTGAGGTACACCCAACTAAGTTATTAGATTAACTCAAAAAGCTTGCGTTACTCCTAGGATAAGCATGGGAGTGGGCTTGTGTACTTACTTGCTAAATAGATTCATTACTAGTAGATTAGTATGTTGTAGGTTAGTCTGGGATAATGGATTTATCCATTGAAGGACAATACCTATGTGTAGTGTAAGATAGCCTTAAGTCAAATCGGCCCTAAGTAGTGTATGTGACAAATGACCCTCAATAGAACATACTGAATGGAACACTTTGGCCAAAGTAGTGCAATGTACGAGATTCCACCTAGTTGTGTGACACTTGAGACTGTTAGCTCACTGTGATCCCATATTACATACTAGTTCAAGAATGTCGGGTTACTAAAGGAACTAGTTATGTAGGACACAGCACTATGCTCAGTTGGTTGTAATTATCGGTTACTCTACCAATCTTTTCTTCGAAGGGAAGGGCCATCTATCGAATGATAGATGTGTGAGGGACCGCATTAAGAGTTCATGGTTGGTGGAAAAGCTCTTGAGTGATACTTCTCCTCCACAACAGGCAACAAATGAACCAAGATTTGAAAGGAACGATCCTAGACTGTCTTACTACTATTTGTTCAAAAGCTCCATGAGCTATGTATGTATTTGTATGCTTTTTTACATTGAAGTACTGTTCAAATGAAAAGGAATTCATATTGTAGAATGTTTTGTATCTTGTTTGGAAATTATTAATAAAAGAAAAGAAAAATTTTATTGCAATGGCTTAATTACTTGTTTTCTTTATTTGTTTGGTATAAAATAGGAAATTTGTACTTCATGAAAGGGTTAGTATTTACATGTGGTATCAGAGCTACCAGGTTCTGCACTGAAACCTATGAGCTCATTACACAACAATGCGTAAATCTTATCAGAAGATAATGGTTGAAAAGTTCTTGTGCCACAATGGCAAGAGAAAGAACATACAAAAGTGAAAAGGAAGATGAGATCGCTAGTAACTTTTGTAAATTGGGACTAGTTAAGAGTAGTCCCTGGAATAGGAATTTCTAAACCAACAACTCATGATATTACAAGAAGATTATGCAATCAGGTTATGTAGGAAGGGTTAGGAAGATTAACCAGTATATACCTTTATCCTAAGGAATAGTTATATGACTCTAAGTGGATGAGAAAAAATGAGATAACCCTTTTATAGTTGCAAGCTATAGTTGTAAGGAGTCAAGAATTTTTGGATTAAGTGAAAATGCATACGAATCTATGTGTATGCAATGTCAGCATTAAATAGATCAAAGTAGAAAGTAAACGAAGGAGGTATCCACAAGGGTTGGAGAACTCTTGACATAAACCTAATTCTTGTGTAAAGATAGGATCTTGCAAGAAAAGTGTTTGTATCTAGCAAAAGAGAAAAGATCGGAATGGTCAGAATGAAGTAATCAATGACGTGGGCAAGGTTCCACCAACCAAAATCGATAAGATTATTGGTGTTGGGATTAAGATGAGAAAAAGAGACCAAACAACCTTGGGATCTCTAAATGTTATGAAAGAATAGGATTCCAAGAATTGGGATAAAGTTACTTGGAAAGGTGATTATAGGAAAGAAACTTAAAGTGGTAAATCAGGTCGGTCTGACAAAGGTTTGCATAGTACATAGATCAGTTGGAGTATAAGATGAACTCACCAACATGTCTGCAAAAAAAACAAAAATCAACATTCATTTAGAGGTTCCAAAAGGAGATGGAATACAATAAGACACTCTGTGTCAAATTAATAGAAGTTGTAAGGAAAGCCACAAGTGCATCAACCAACGAGGCTTTGTGGGTACGGATATTCCTCCACCAAAAAGGATATTGGAAAGAGAATTGGATTATTAGAGTGTATCTTAACTTGTAAAGTTGTTGATTAATCATTAGATCTCCTATTGGATGATCCAAAATTTGAATCTATGAGATAGAAAACAAGGACGAATCTAACTTTGGGAAAGAGTATATTCAAGGTATGCCATGAGGCAAGGAAAAGGCAATGGAAAGCCAACAACAAGGAATGACAAATCCTTTTAAAGAAGCAAGTATTGCTAGGAGATCAACTTTGAGTAGATCGAAAGTTGTGGAAACACTAAGGGGGGAAGGAAAAGAGTGGATTGACTCGAGTTAAGTACCCCACCCAATGAAAAACATAGATATGTTTTCAATTTGGAAGAACTAATGACTTCTTCGCATGTCATAATGTCAATTATGTCATACATCTTATGACCACAAGGAAAAGGTATTGGGATTTTGGAGAAAGATAAATGGAAAGGATTACAACCTATTATCATCCCATACTTTATATTTATTTGATTAGAAATGGTATTATCATTAATGCCTTAGAAAAGGATAGGCGGATAATTTGATCATGATAAGGAAAATCATTGCCTATGGGATTAGCAAGGGAAGATTGAGATACTCGTGATTGGAAGAAAGTGTCTCTACATTCCTACATACCTTATATGGAGGAATTAGATAACGATGTTATTCTATACGTAAGTAGTAATACTACATATTGTGAAATATATCCATGTCGTAAAGTGACTTGACTCTGAAGCTTACTATGCTAAGAGACCTGGGGATGATAAGGTTTAGCTAAAAAGCCAGACATGGAGTGAAAGATAAGGTAGGATGTCACGTTATGTTAACCACATCAAAATCTCTTAATGAGAATGATTATTTGATCATACTTTATACTTGAATGAAACCCTAGGTTTAGAATAACCTATTTGGGATAAGAAGTTCAATCAAATAAAGAGAGAGATCTTAGGTTAAGTTTTAACCTATTGATTTGGGTTATGAACTAGACTACGCATTAAACACTTTTAAGTTTGGAATACCTTACTTGATTGAGTTGTACATTTGGTTTTGATTGGGACATATAGGGGTAGAGAAACCTATAACATCGGATTAGTCAACAATTGAGGACTCTATCCTAAGAATTGGAAGGGAATATTGAGATTAAGATTCGTCCATGGGAATGTGTAAATCTCCTAAGCTTAAGAAATTCTATATGGATGGAAACATAGGTGGGATGCCTAGTGAGTTAAAGTAGTTGCTTAGTTAACTACTTTACACTCTAGAAACGAAGTCATATTATTGGTAAGACTCTATTTGAGTGGCTCTTATATTAAAAGGGATACACTCTCAAAGGAAAGCATCTATTGTTATTTCGGAACATCATAGAATTTTCATTTAGCATGAAATATTGGAAATTTTACCAAGTAGAAAACCGGGGTTGTTACTTGTACTCAAAAAGGTTATACCGAAGTTGGGACTCTCCACTTTGATTAAGAGAAGCAATGGAACCAACGAGAAACGTTCATGCTTGATAATTAAGTATGCAATTAAATTTGATATCTTCTAAGGATCAACATGATTAAACCAGGGTTAATACTCAAAACTAGTACCACTTTTTATCGGGAAAATTAGATTGAGTTAAAAGATGGATTACATCTTGAAAATAATCCAAGGACGGAAGAGATCCAAGTTGTGGATGTCCTAAGACAAATGGGATTTATCTCTACAAAACTTATAACCATTATTACATGGGAATTAAAAGGTAGCGTGAGATCAAAATAGATTATCACTTAGTCAAAGAATAAACTATTATTGGATATAAAATAACCTACGTACCCAAAATTTTGGAAGATTCAGGAATGGAACGAGGGAATTAATAACAGGGTTAGGACATCGGAACGACAAAGGGAATTGTCGAATGAGAAACCACTATAACCTGGGAAAAGATAGAGTAAGAAGCCGCACAGAATGTGGCAAGATATTGTCTATTATGCCAGGAAATGAAGACCGGATGTCATCATCGGTAGGACATGTATACTCTCTTGAGATTCTTGAGGGAAAATGGTAGAACACAAGACAGACCAATCTGTCTATGTTAGTAGAACTAGCATAATGTTCTAGTGGACAAACTCATCAAAGTAACTAATGCTATTTGGAAACTTGACTTATAGGATTTCGGTCCTAAATAATAAATTGTGGAAAATAGTTGCTTAGTATTCCTGAGAAGGTTATTTCAGTTTTGAACAAGAAAATATTGATAGGGTTGTGTAAACCATGATCATACTATGAAACATTCAGTTGAGCGAATGTGCAATATATTATTATAGTCAAATAAGCAAAAATGCAAAAACCAAATCTTGAATGATTGGTAAACTTCTAACATTGAAGTTTAGACCATTATATGAAAAGGAAAGGAAGGTTTGAAACTCTATTAAGCTGAAATAGGCTTAGAAATAGGGTTAACCATAGACTTGATAGAATGTCAAAAAGGAGTAATAGATCGAAATGATCGATGAAACTTTGTCGATAGAGAGCTTAAGTAAGAAGCAGTGTCGGAATTTGACAGATGTCCAAGAGCAATGTTATGCTCAGGATGGACAAGTAATCAAGAACAAGTACTTTATAGTAAGGAAAATGAATGTGTAAGTGATGGACGGGCTCAATTCATGAGTTGTCTAAAAGTGTAAAGACAAAAGGGGAAGGATAGGACCCACAATGTAGGGTGCAATACATCGTTATTCCTTTTCTATTTGGATTATACTAAGGATAAATTCATGGGCCAATGATTTCCAATCACTAAGTGTTAGGTGTTATGTATAGTTACTATTGTATCTAAGTTGTGTATGTGTAATAAAACACTTTGGGAGAGTAAGTATGTGTAAGGCATACGAAATTTCCCTATGCGATAGTGAGGGCACTCAAGGCAAGGTTCAGGAAGGACAAGATTGCTGCATAGGATGAATGTTTTATAAATCTTAGGTATGGTAAGTAAAACTACATTTGACTTTACTATTACTACATAGGGTAAATATGAAGGTAATGTGAAATCTGGAGATGCTAGTACTTTGTTATCAATATGAATGTTATCTCATTTGATGTTATCCCAGTTGATGTTATCCATGGTGAAATACTACATATATTTGAATAGATGGTTATTGAATTATTGTTATTCTAACTTTGAAGATGTTTATATATGTTGCTTATTGTTGTGAACAATTGACTACCCAATGCATGTGTTTATGAGTTTTTTGTTGTTCGGGTGTGCTTGGGGTTGCTTGATAGCTCACCTTGGACACCTCAGCTTGCTTGTTGAAATGTGCTAGCCAACTTTTTCAATTTTTAACACATTAATTTCACCTGTTAACGTTAGTGAAATCACAAACCAGCTAAAGGGAACCCTTTCTCTTCTAATCAACCCAGATCCCAGTACAGGCAAGGTGAGACCATACTCGAAAGGGGATCGTTAGCACAAATTTGAAACTACTGGAAAAGTACATTGGAAGAAGATAACAATCACTCAACCACTTATTCAGCAGGAGGACTGGAGATAGAAATTACATTGCTAAAAGTAACAATCAACTCAACCACTTATTCAGCGGGAGGACTGGAAAGAGAAGGACAATGTTGAAAGTAAATATGCAACTCGACCACTTATTCAACAGGAGTGTGTTGACGGCTCAACCGATCAGAAAAATGCAAATGCAACACAATGTAAACTGAGCATGACCAGTCTCTTCCACAAGCGTGGGAAAGCAGTGTAATAAGACAGATGACAGTACTATTGTTCAACTTTACAAAATGATAGAACTCTTCCCAATATCAGAGTATTACAATGTCTCAATGCTGCAATTATAGAATATGCATCTCCTATCATCAAACGACTCAACCACCACTAAATCCCAACTCCAAAGACAACTTCTACAATCTGATTTCTGACAGACCAGCAACTGAAATGCACAAACCAGCAACTAGACAACCCACTAAAATACATAGAACTCACTCAAAACTCATCCCAAAGACACCAAACCAAAGCCATAAGCTTTCTAGCGAATAGGCGCCCAAATCCCAAGCAACAAACTAAAACCTAAACCCATGAATTATTTTTGCACGAAATCCAAAGCACCCCAACATAGTACGGCCCTCAAGAAGGGCGATTTCTTCCTCAAAAATCACACACCTAATAATAAAATCTGAAATTCAACATAGAGGGGTGCCCAAGGCTGCAAAACTCATTTGTCAAATACCCATAACCAAATAAAATTCACCCTAAGACATATGAGCAAAAACAACAATCAGTTGTACCTTACCAGCAACTCCAAAAAACTGAGAAAATGCAAGAAACTCAACTACCATGTGCTCAATCTGTTCTCAAGGATTAAAAACACCAATATCTCAACTAGTTGCTATCTTTCAAGCAAGAAGTCAAGCCAAGCTAGGAGGTATCCATTCCTCGAAACAACTTACTAACCATTCCGGCAGCATAACTTTACTATATATATGAGATAATGAACTAAGAGCCCAATTCTCTTATTTATAACATTTCCTGCTCCAAATTCAAATTCAATGTCCCTCTGAATGGACACCAAAACCAAACTGAAATTCACAATGCCCATTAGTGTCATTTGCATTTCATTTCTCCAAGTCATCCTCCTCCAAGAAGCATTATACTTTATTAAAATGTCAATAAAGTATATTATGGCGTCCAAAATAATAATAAAATGAAACACTTTATTAAACTGATTTAATTCCTCCAGGCTAGGCGTCAAAACAATAAAGTGAAATATAAATATAATTGACCACTTATTTCTCCAAGGCGTCAAAACATGCCTTTTAAATATTTCACTTAAAATAATATTCTCATCAAATATCAAACTTGCCAAAATAATCACCTCAAATGTTGGAGACCAACTGAATATACTGCCCAGACCGAAATAGCCATAATACCAAGTTGTTGAAACACTGCCAAAAATAGCACCAAGGGTGTTGGAGACCAAACTGCTCAAATTGACCTGCCAGATATAACCACTGAACTGAACTGCAGAAACCCTCCTAAAAATAGCACTGCTAAAAATAGAACTTACTAAAAATAGCATATTGCTAAAAATAGAAAGTTGTTCCAAACTCATTTTAACCACAATCCGAGCAGTCGTCGTACTTACTAAAAATAGTAAGTCCAGAAAAGTTATCTGATTCAATTGCATGTCACACCGTCGCAAAGCTCTCTGAAAACTCAAAAGGAATCCAGAATCCGAACTGTAAAAATCTAACATGCAACCGTCGTAACTTACTAAAAATAGTAAGTCCGGAAAAGTTCTTCGATTCAGTTGCATGTCATACCACTCACTGTGAAGCTCTCTGAAAACCCAGAAAGAATCTTGCAACCAATCTGCAAAACTCCAACATGTGAACCCTTGAATCCTCAAAAGAAACCTCCAAGTAGCTAGAAACCCTAATTTTGCCTTTGACTAGCCTACGAGCATCCAGGAATAGGCTAACAATCACTGGAAGGTGTAGTGCTAAAAATGGGGACATTACACTTGTTCATTTGCAAGTGGTTTGTTGAGTTTATACTCAATAACAGAGGAGTAATGCTCATTTGAAGATTGTTGGTTGGGGTTTCAGACCTGTTGTTTGTGCATATCAGACCGCTGTCCAAGTGCATTAGACTTGTTGCAGCAGCTTACATGACCTTCTACTGACCTCCGGTGGCCCTATCTTGAGGTATACTTGTTCTAGTTTGAAGGGGGTGTTCTCAATCTTCATTATCTCATCTTGAGAGGGTGTTTACTTCACATTTTTGTCATTTACCTTTCATAACAGCAGTATGTAATGGACTAATATGATTATGTTGAGCTCATTGTAACACCATCAGTAGTACCATTAGTGAATGCTCTTGTAGTTTCATTTGATACTTAACTCACTGAACAAGTGGTTGTTCCCGCTGAATAAGTGGTTGACCTTTACTTTATGTTACTTGTTACTCTTGTTGAATAAGTTGTCGACCTTTACTTTATGTTACTTGTTACTCTTGCTAAATAAGTGGTCAAGTTCTTATTTGCTTTCTTATTATGCCCGCTAAACAAGAGGAGGTTGGTCAGCTCACCGCTAAGTGCATTTTCCTTTCTTGTGTTCCTGCTGAATAAGCGGATGGTTACTTTCACGCACTTGGTTATGTTTACTCACCCCATCGAAGAAGTAGTAGAATAGAGGATTTCAATATTGTAAACCAACCACCATATGCTCTCACCTTGCTGAAATCGAGATCTAGGTGATCAAAAAGTGGGAGGTGTTCATTTCCAGTTAGCTTGTCTTTCCAATAATCGCAAGATCCCCTTTTCATCATATGCTCTCACCTACCACTCTGGGATCTAGGAAGTGTTGGGTTGCTTATTCAGATGCTTATCTTTGCATTTTAGCTAACGCTAACGGGTGAAAGTTGTGAAAAAAATTAAGGGTGGGTTATTAAAGTGGTATCAGAGCCAAAGTTCTTGCTAGCCTGTTGGAAAATCAGTAAAATTCAGAGTTATGACAATGGATTTCAGCAAGGTTGAAAAATAGATCAAAAGGAGTTATGAACAAGAGGCTACCCAACTCTTTAAAGAGTATCAAAGCATGTCTGATGGGTTTAGAAACACGGTTTCTTTTTACTCTGTCTTGGGTGTTGTTGTGATATTGAGACCTGGAAAAATGGGCTTTTTTAAGAACATTAGAAGAACAATGAAAGAAAAATCAGAATTTGCCATTGAAAAAGGGTCAGAGAAAGAAGAAGAATAAGTACTTGTTTGTTGTTTACAACCAACAACTAAGCATGAAAAAGGAAAAAAACAATCAACATCCATTGATGATGGGACTCTAAGTTCTAAAGAAAATGAAGCTACAAAGTGGAGACCACATGACACTAAAGATGACTGCGAGATCGAAGAAAAGTCACCTATTGAAATTGCAAATGAAGAACACATGGAATTTGAGGAAGATACCGCCATGGATATTGTCAAACCTTCCATGATGGATCAGTTTCAAGGAGGTAGGAGTTCATTGGTTATTCCTTAAAGGGAGCCTAGCATTGCTTCATCACCCTTACCTTGTCTTAGCAAGGAATCTAATGGTGGCTTGGATGACATTGAGTTGGATGTTGTTCATACATATGATGGCAGCCTAGAAAGTCCATTATGTGGTGAACAAAGAGGTTTGGTTAGGACTGATTTGATATTGCAAGATATGGAAGTGAATGACGACTATGATGCTAGTACCGGGGAGTTGAAGAGTGACTTATTCACAAGAAAATTCGATCATGAGGAATATAGTGATCACATTTTCCTTGAGTCGAGCAATCAGCCCTTTAGCACATGGGATCCGAGTGTATTGTCACCTAAGCATAATGAGGATCCTACATGGGATGAATTTCCCTTTGACCCGAATGATGCTCAAAATTTAGAACTTAATGTGAACCATGAGATTGTTGTTGAAGAAGAAGATGTCTTTAATGAAGAAGCTTGTATGGTGAAGCTCCCGAATGATTTCTTTGAGAAGGTTCCAAGCACTAATGTAGAGTTTGATGCTACTGAAATTTTCAAAACAGCACCTATTGGGGAGCATCTTCATCATTCGAGTGATAGTGATCTAGATTTTGAGTGGGAATCTCCTATACATGAAGAACATCAGTTCAACTTCTCAAAGAATCCGGTAGAGGAGCATGACGAAATGGAGCTTGATGAGGATTTCAAATCAGCATTCAGTAGTGACTCATTGCTTGAGTTGGGGGCTACCATGACTTTTGATCAAAGTGATAGTGAGGAGGAAGTAGAGTTAGAGAATCATATGGTTCCCGATAATGAAGATATTTTCATATTTTGGTTACATTGAGAACCAAAAAACTTGGTTGAACAAAGACCTAGGGAGTTGTGTGAATTGAAGAATCAACTCTTGGTCACCAATGAGAAGGAGATTCGGGTCCTCACAAGGTTGGACAGCACTCACAAGATCCTTGAAATCCTCATGCAAAACTATGTTGAGGGAAGAGTTACTTCTTCAGACTTGCATTTTATCCAAGACTCTTTGGAAACAGTGAAAAAAGAGTACTTGCACTTGATTAGAGATCGAGATAATGCCATTGAATTTGCAAAGGAGGCTATTAGTGCATTCAAAGAAAGGGAGAGGAAGGTTGATGAGCTTTCTCCTAAGCTTGTTTCAACAAAAGACATATTAGGGAATACTTGGATGGCACTAATGGAGGTAGAAGATCAGCTAACTGATACCAAGCTTTCCAGAGAACAAGAGAATGAACAAAGGGCTGAAGAAATCAAGCAAGTAATTGATAAGCTTGATAGTCTTCGAGAGTTGTTTGGCTTACAGGCATTCCAAAGAAAATCAGAAGTTGCATGTGTAGATTTGGATCAACAACTTGGATTTGAGCAAGAGAAAAGGAATGACTTTCAAATTCTTGATAATCCTCTCTTTGAAGTGGGTGCAGAGTCAATTTATTATAATCCACTCTTCGTGATGGAAGATGAAACATCTGGTGAAGTTTCCAAGCATGAGATAGAGTGTGGTTTCCAACTTATTGATGATTTGATATCAAACCATGAGGACGTGTCAGACTTTGTGATTGGTAATCTTCCAAGGTTGCTTGATAGTGAATGCATAAGAGGGGTTGAGGATGAAGTGTCCACATGGGAAGCGTTGTATCATGGTGATTTCAACATCTTTGACATCAAGGTGTTATCAAAACATAGTGTGGTAGCTGTTGGGAATTTCATTGCAGCAACAAGAAAAGGAGATTTTGGGGTTGCTACTTATGAAGATAAGGTGATAGAAGAACCATTATCTCGAATTGATTTGCTTCCTATGATGAGGTGTGGTGGATTGGATCCTTGTGATAAGGAGGTTGGCCTTGTGCATGTACTGCAAGGAATGAAGTATCATCTTGTATTTGATAACATTGGTGCGGTGTGCCCTTGTGAAGAGGTTTCAAATGTTCACAATTTTTTTGGGGTTACGTCACACAAGTTGATGAATCATTCGCAGCCCCAACATGATGGAGTCACTTGGGGAGAGGTTTCTTGTGACGAGGATCATATGCATGGTCAAGTGGTTGTTGCTACCTTTCTTTGCAGCCATCTTATGAGTCCATTGATGTCCCCACCAATGGATTGGAGAGAGATTCTGAGCAAAGAATGGCTCTGTGGCGAGTTGGTGACACTTGAGAGGACATTCCCAACTATGCACATGAGCAGATGTATCATTATGGTTGATGTTTTTCAGTATTGCAGCGGCTGTTTCTCTCCTTGGGTGCTGATTTTTCAAAAATCAGACCTCAAGTTGACCATTTCAGACTTGGAGAGCTACAGATATGCACGTCTTCAGTCCACTTAGCCCCTTAGTAGGATTGACTTGTGGCTTCAGATAAAGGGGTTATTGAGATTGAGCAATCAGGATCAGTGTGAGAGAAGTGTACAAGCACCAATCAGCTATTTCTGTAATCCATTCACTTGTACTTATGATTGGGGCAGCGGATTAATTTTCGGTTGTCTTTGATGATGAAGTGCAGGAAGCTGAGAATGAGGAAGTTAGCATTAACTTTCTCAACTTGACCTGTACGATGTCGTAGGGTGTTGATTGTGAGGAGCAATTCTCCAAGGAGTTGACTGAGATCTTGTTGAGATTGATTGCTTTTCTTACAGGGGAACTTCAGGAGATTACATTTGCAAGCACCCAGCAGAACAGTGTTCCCAGTTAGGGGAGCTACTGATTCCTTAGAAAGCAATGAGGCCGTCAAGGTAGACAACAATTAACTTGTTCTTCAAATCCCCAAATGCCAAATCCATGGCTCTTTGAAATGTGGCACCGGCGTTGATAAGGCCAAAGGGCATCCTTTCATAAGCAAACGTACCCCACGGGGTAGTGAACGTCGTCTTGATCTGATCCTCTTCAGCCACTGCAATCTGATTGTGTAATATCCCACCCCTTTAGAATAATTTTTTCTGATTTTGGTCTGATATTTTCAATTTTTTTGATGTCCCACTTTAATCAAACTCGGAACATTGATATCACTTAGAACTCAAAAGTAATCCCAGCAAAGAGAATGCTAACAACTAGATGAAACTGAAATTACTTAAGTCTGATTTCCATGAATACATTGCTCAGAAATGAAGATAAGGTTTACACATGTTCAGAAATAATACATTTCCAGATTACCACAGCCCTTGAGAATATAAGATGACTGATTAAGCAAAGAGTACTACCCAGAACCACTTAACAAGTCTGTACTAACTCAGATAATAACTCAGTGATTGCAACAACAGTGAAACAACAAATATATCACAAGGTCTGAGCATTAATATGGCTGCAACAGAACTATAGATTCTCCTCAAATATATTTCAGATAAATAGCAATTGCAAATACAGTCCAGATTTTACTCTTTCAATGCAATGTACTAACAATTATCATTTCAAAATGTGAACAGCTAACACCTTCTCAGAATGTGTATGATTTGAAGCATAACAGTGATACCCATAAATCTGAGAACACACTTACAAGCAGATTTATTTAACTGTAACTTTCAGTAAGATATTCAAGTATGCAGATTACAATGCACAGTCTATAAATACCAGTCCTTTGATGGGTTTCCAGGCAACAGTAGCTTTCAGCAAGTATCACAACTGGCAAAGGAGTTTTTGTTTGCAGAAATAGAATGTCTGTCATTGTAGCAGCAGGGTTCCTCTCAAGAATCACACCCAGTACAGCCTCATACACCCAGCATAACATCTACAGCCTCCTTGGACACTTTCTAACTCCCTTATTGAGGCGTCCAGACTCAGAAACCTCACAGCCAGGCTTATATGAATTGCTGCTGCAGGGAATTACCACATCCTGAATGCTCTTAATTCCTGAATGAAACCCATGGCCTGATTTTGAATGATACCTCCTTGATGGCACTCTCAATCAATGCCCATCTCAACACTTAATCCAAGGGAAATAATCCACAAACCCTTGCCTGGTAATGATGAACAATTTATATGCAATATTCTGATAAATTATCAAACTCCTGATAAATTCTTCAATCTTCTGATTTTCTGAGAACAAATGTGACCTCCATTTGAAGCCACCAATCAGCAAACCTCAGATGATCTTTCACACCCTCGGTAAGCTCAATTCAAGAAGCTACGCTCTCCAAGATCGTTGCAGCTGAAAACCCTAGGTCTCCACCTCCAAAATGCAATGCACAAAGCCAATTTGATAAAATGATCAAGAATAATAATGAAATGTTTTTCAATAGCCTTTATATAACTTCAATTTGCATTTGACTCCATCTCTTTTAATTTACTTTAATTTCATCTCCTTTTCCCTCCTTTTTGGTGCATAACATTAAAATATAAAGTATACTTTATTAACCACTTATATCTCCCCCTCTTTAATAACACTTTAACACTTATAATAAAAGTATACTTAAAAATCATTAAATATAACTTTTTAATAAAATCCTTATGTCTCCCTTTATGTTCTTTAATAATGACTTTATTATTGACTTTATAATCATTAAATATCCCTTTCGTAATAAAGTCAATAAAACATTTAATGTAGTGCACTTTATAATAATAATTAATTATTATTAAAGCATCACTTTAATAATAATTAAAACTTCATAACTCCAATATTAAACCTCATAAGTGAATTTCGTCTGCGCCAGAATAGCCCACTTCATTCTCCGACCATCTGGATGCCTTACTAAAAATAGTAAGGTGCATCTCTAACATCCAACTGACTTACTATAAATAGTAAGTGTATACACATAAGGCCAGAAACCCCTGAATAACAATGCCTCAGAACATACCAAAGATCTGGAGATGAAAACACTGTCAACTACCAACTGGAGAGCCAGGTAACTCCACAACAGGGTCCTCAAATCACCATCATTAGCCTACGAGGACCCAGTGATAGGCTAAACCATCAAACACTGGTGCTTGCTCAAAATGGGGACATTACAGATTGTATCCGGAAAACCCATCAAGTAATGATAGCATCTTTGAACCGGTGATTGTCTACAAAATGTGTTCCATAATTAGCAAAGGATAATTATCCTTGAGGGATGACTGATTTAAGTTCCTGAAATCTACACAAATTCGAATTTCTCCGTTCTTACGTACATGAACTATGTTTGATAGTTGACACCCAAGTGGAGTGATGGATTGGAAAAATGATCTTTGCATTCACCATCTTCTAAATCTCCGCATAAATTGTATCTTATTCGCAGATTATAGTGTTGTTGCTTCTGTCTGAAGGGCTTGGCATAAAGTTTCAGGGGAATTGTATGAGAATTCTCTGGGTGTGAAGACCTTCAAATCCTCGTATGACCAAGCAAAAGCATCTCTATATTGCTTGAACAAAGAGATGAAAATTTCACTTTCCTCTATAGTACAACACTTGCCCAAATTAACAAGTTGAAGCTTGTCTTCAGTACCAATGTTTACTTGATGATATTCATAAGAGGTCTTATTAGCTGAGTTCCTCTGATCTTGGACGTATCGGTCATGCCTATCAAATATATTCCCCAAGGATACTAGACCCATGGGAATTTGATTGCCTTTCAGCTGAATGATACCTGATTTCGTTGCTTCAGAATCTTCTATTATTGATTCTTTGAAGGGAGAAGCACTGCCTTCAAAGAATAGTCCTTTAAAATTGTCTTCCATGCTAAGAAATTCTTCAATGTAATCATCATCATCAAAGACTTGCTAGTTGTCACAGTTGTCGGGGACAACAGGCCTGTATATAAGTTCAATAGCAAAGGAATTTTGACAAAAATCAGAATGTGGCATGAAAAGAGCAACTCATACCGCAAGGGCATCTTCTCTGCTATTGTCTGTACGAAGGATGAATTTGATGTCGAATGCCTCGAACCAGTCAATTGCATTCCACACCCTTTGTCTATAAAACCGAACGCGATCTTTTCTTACTTGAAATTGATCTCTGATCTATTTCACGATCAGCTCTACATCACCTTCGACTCTGAGTAGTTTGATACCCATATCTCTTGCATTTTTGAGATCTAGTATAAGCGCCTCCTATTCCACTGTATTATTTGTGCATTCAAATTGCAAACGGTATGCAAATGGATGTAAACGACCTCCGGGAGAGTTTATCACAACTCTCGATCCTAAACCTATTGTCGAGCAACTTCCAACAAATTGCATGGTCCACATTTTTTGATCTTCTACTAACATGTTTGTAGAACACACAATGTTTTGCCTTTCTTCAATTACTTCGGATAGCATAACGTACGTACCAAGACCTGTTTCTTGATATAGCACTTGTGCTTGAGGATCCTAGGACTTCACCACCGTAAATCAAGATTTAGCCTCAGGTTCCAGCTTGAAATTGCCTTTCTTTAATGGAATTGTTGCAAACGACCAATCTAGTTGAATTTCTCCTCCAAGGTCTTTATAGAAGCTTCTACTTAGTAATATCCTGTAGCTGGTTGGAATGTCAGCTAGTAGGATGGTCATCATTATTTTCTTCTCAGGACAAGCTACCAACCTCACTTGAGCGTCTTTCAATTGACCAGCCAATGGCATCGACCTAGATTCAAGTGAATAACACTTGTCATGTGCCTTAGTGCACAAATTCCTAATGCGTTCATTACTTGTAGAGGCATGACATTGTTTGAGGCTCCTGAGTCTATTATGCAATTGCTTAATTTAAATTCTCCTATATACAAAGATATATAGAAGGGTTTTGGCTTTTCTTCCATTGGTACGGATGACTCAAGCAATGTGGGCTGAATTACAGCATGCTTCTTTACAACCTTGAGAATTCAATCCAGTTGTTCTGAATGATCTTGAAGATACTCCAGTTGAGAGATTTACACCTTTGTCTTCATCATGGAATCTACAATGTCAAAATTCGCTAAAGTCGAGCCTTGAGCAGCCGCTTTAGCATTCTCATATGAAGGCTTAGGATTAGAAGTGTAAGGCACCTCTTTATCCTTTCCTTTTGATTTTCGTCTATCCTCTTCTTCTTTTTGTGCCTTGAAATGCTGAGCACGTGTAAACACAGGCGTTGAAAAATCTTCATGATTCATAGCAAGAGAATATTGGTGATATTCTTCTTCTTCTTGATTAACAAGTTCACTATCAAAGTATCCCATACCAGAGTCGCCATCAAAGTTGTTCGTCTGTGGTAAGACAACATTTGAACTTGGTGTAGGTACAAAACTTGAACTGGGTGCAGCTTCAATGTATCCCATGATTTGATTCATTCTCAAATTCTCAAGAGATGTAGAGCTAGTATGTGTGTCGATCTCATGACAAGAGCAAAACACCGTAAACTTCTCAGCTTCAACTGTTTGTCTTGGTGGAGGTGCTGGAAACCGCGGTTTGAAATTGTTGAAAGACTGAAAATTATTCCTTTTCAGCTGGTATGGTTGTTGAGGTTGATATGGTGGTGGTGGTGTGGGCACTACAAGCTACCCTTGATTAGGTGACTGCCTTTTGAGAATAGTCGCCTCATAAGCTACCTTCTGTAGTAGTGGATCTGCAAAACCCTGAACAAGAGGCCCGATAGCATCAGCCTTTATCTTCTCGAAAGTGATCATGTTATCCTCAATCTCGATGGCTCTTTCTTATGCAATATGTATTTCCATTTCATGACCTGATCTTAAGAAAAAGGCTATCTCCGATGGAAGAGCGTTTATGAAACTGCTCAACAAAATCTCTAGTTATGGATTGAGTGTATGCAAAAGACGTGTGACCAAGCAGTTAAACCTTGCCACAAACTCCCTCATAGGCTCAATTAGCTCTATCTTCGAATTTGAGAGTTGAGCAAACAATCGATAACTATCTTCAGCAGGCTTGAATCTCGCCAAGAATTTCTCACTCATAGTTACCCAGTTTGTGATAATGCCTGGCTCCAAATGATGAAACCAATCAGCAGCATTTGCCTCAAGAGTCTCTACAAAGAGACGTACAGCAATGTCTTCATGTGGTACATGCAAAACAGCACAAGCCAATGTGAATGCAGAGATATGTTCATCAAGGTGTTGAGCCCCATCGCCGTGAAATCGAGGGAAATGCTTTTTTTACCCTTTAGGCAACTCATGATGTCCTTGTAAAGCTAACGGTCCAATGTTATTACCCCAAGGTAATGGGGGTGGACATCTGTGATTTCCGTTACGATTGTTGTCATCGTTGTTGTTGTTGTCGCCCATTCCTTCTGGCTGGATCTCAGGTTCTTCTTCAGGTTTTGTGTTGGATGCTTCTCCAACTTGAGAGGTTGGATCTGCAATGGTGATTCTCCTCCTTGTATAAACCCACTAAGCCAAGATTATCTATTCCCACGTAGGAGGTGGTAAAACTAGCCTTCCGACTGAGGGATCAAACTTTTAGTTCTTCTTCATCTAAAGTAGTAGCCGCTACAGATAAAACTACAATGGATCACCATTAAAACTACTACGGATAAGGCTTTGAAATTATGTCTGTACTTCATCGAGATCAACGGAAGCGCCATCCCCATGTCGATACTAACAAGGGATCTCTGACACATACTTACGAACTTGAGAATGCTAGCAACCTTTTGTCTATACTCAGTCAATTCTACAAATATTCCTTCATAAGTCTTTACTTTGAAGATGTGTTGATCCTTCCAAGCAAAAAGCTTCTTCTTATTCTCTTCTGTAGTAACTGAATCGTAAGCCATTCTCAAGTCGGAAATGAAGATCTCGTCTCTTGGCTTCTTTTCCACTATGTTCTACTCTGACTCCTGAATTTCTGAGCGAAGATTGTGGGCATTGTACCTCAATTGGTACATCTCTACAAGTATAAATTTGCCCTTAGTGATGAATTCTTCCACCCAATCTCTCAGATGTTTCCCATATATAACCAACCGACTCAACTAATTTTGATCTGCACATAATTCTAGAATCTGTGGAAGCAAAGCAGTGATGTGTGAAGTCTCCTGAAGTAGATTGGAGATGTACTATCGGAGTTGTGGATTCTTAGCCTTGAGGGCTGCCTTGCCTTCTCCATCCTTGAGCACTCTCTCCTTCAGGTTAACTGCTGCAACCTCAAAGAGTTTTACATCAGCTTGTCGTGTGCTTCTACCAAGATTGGCTTTGACCAATGTGAAGTCATCAAAACTCAACCTCATTGTCAATATTCTTCTCTACGTCCAATTGATACGAAGGTTTTCTTCTCTTTTTGCCTAGGATGTTCTCAAACCAAGACGAAGAGTCTTTACTAACTTCTCTGGGAGGATTGAGTGTAGTCTCATCAACTCTTGATGAATGAGTTGGTGTTGTGGTGTCACGAATTGGTGAATCAAACTCTAAATCTATGTGAATCAGAGAAGGCTGTGGTGATGACGAGTGAATAGGAGGCTTTGCTTAAACTTCTAGTACTGATTCAACTATATCTTCGGCTGCATCTACTTGTTGTTCTTGCTGATTCCTAATAAGAGACTGCATCTTTTCCTTCAAATTCATCGACATTCTGCAATTCTTTGTACCCTCTGGAGGATTGCTCATTGCTTTCACTCTGGGTTTCCATCTAGAAGAGGTAGGTAGTGATGAATGAACCATTGGCGGCTCTGTTCTTGGAATGACTACCTTTCGTGTGATCTTGCTATTCAAGAATAGTCTGATGTTCTTGATGACCCGACTTGTTCTTTCCTCGATTGAGGTGCTTGCTCTCTTTGGCATACCAATCAATTGGTCGAAGTGGTTGTTAATCAACCTGATCTCTGGCATATGTGGGAAGTAGGACTTCTCCATCATCATCTGACAAACCCTCCACATCTTCTGACAAGAAATCAGCAATCTCAGGAAGACCAAATCTACTATAACCACGCTTGCACACTTTGAACTCATCTTCACAATTAACCGAAAACTCTTCCATTGTAGGTCTATGTGAAGTATTCTGACAAAGATGAGCTACCAAGAGCCCCAAGGGTTATATGAACCCCTTTCTTCGAGAAACTTGAGATTGAGCTTTGACATTTCATTGCTCATCAACTTAGCGTCAGCTGCTGATTTGCATTTGTATATGCTCATCTCAAAAGAAAAACCAGCGGCAGACATGCGTTTGTTACACAAAAAGGTGTGCACTTCATGTACTTGGCTTAGTAACTCCATGAATACTACCTTATTTGTTGGGTATCTAGGTAGCATAACTGGATTGCTTGAGAAGCCATATACGCATTTCTAGGAGAATGTGGGGAATTGGATAAACCAATAAGCCCAATTCACCATTGCCAATCTGGCATCTGCTGAAAACCGTATATGCAACTCATTGGCAAGATCCCACACAATATGCATTAGGAAAAGATCATTCACTCGCTTGAAATGTCACTCTAATTGTGAGAACTCTAATTGCAAGTAATGCTCATCCACCTGATGCACACCCAGAGTTCCAACTACATTCAAACCTCTAAACTTGCCTTGAAAGGCTATTAGATATACGAGGTATGAAATCATTTGGAATTCTTGGGCTTTGAAGACCCCTATCATCTGGGTGTGAAGAGTATCATTGATTAATGCTGGCCAGTCATAGTGTTCTCTTTTGTTAACCATCTAGGACATGAAATAAAACATCGAAGGCTGAAACTTATGTGCTTTTGCTTGACTTGTGACTCAGTTGAGTAGAGTTATCATGACCGTGAATTCATCCTTGAACTCTCCACGTCCAACGTTCCTTGGCAAAGTGTTTCGCTTCTTTTTCAGCCACCTTTGTGCCATCCTTTTCTAGCACTAATGCTTTTGCGCATTCCACGCCTTTTCACATTCTTAAGTTAATACAATGAAGTTATCCGCATATGGTGGAATGGCAAAACACCTTTCAATGTTTCTCGGCTTGAGGCTGCAAATAATTCGCCCATCTACTGAATGGATTTCTTGTGAGGTAGGATTGTAATGCTTGACACACGCAATCACAAACTCAATGTTTTGCGCTGAGATGGGAAAAGAAGCTGCTGCAAGCAACCCAGAATGATCAATATTCTTGATTGTAACATTGTCTACACCTGTCAAAGTGTTCAAATCAACCACTGGATGTGCTTGATGCAAGTTAGTGTCACATGTTTTCAAGAAATCGAGAAGCAAGATCAATTTGGTCCTAATTTCGATTGGAGAGAATTGCATATCTGAAGACTTGAAGAATGATTGTGAACAAGACTATGTTTGAACAACTTCTGCACAAAAGTTAAAAATAGCTTCGCTAAAAGGCAGATTTTTCGAAAAAATCTGAGAGATGGGTTTTCTTGAGAATGTTGCTCTAAAAAGACCCAGATCGTTCGTTTTTCGAAAAACTGATCTTTTCATGAACATGCAAGAAACCCTAAAAAATGGAAGAAATAAAACAAATTTATTTTCAGAAAAATTGTGAGATATGGGTTTTGTAGGTGCTCGTGTGCTAAAGAGACCCAGATCATCCATTTTTCGAAAAAATGAGTTTTTCCTCTAAAAGATAGATCCTCTAGAAAAGTGGAAGCTGTAGAAGCAATTTTTTTGAAAAAATCTAGGACATGGGTTTTGTAGCCAATTTTGTGTTGAATTGGCCTAGATTGTCAATTTTTTGAAAAAACAGATTTCTCAAGAATCCCTAAAAAATTAGGGCTGAAAACTTGCATAAAAAGTCACCAATCTTCAAGAGAAGTGTAAAATAGGAAGACCCAGATCGATGAAATTTGGAAAGGATGACCTTTTATTTCTGAAAAATGATGCCCCTAGATGAACAAATTCAGAAAAAGTGTTCTTCTATGCAACCTGTATTCAAATCTATGAAGAACTCTGAAAACCCCCTTTGTTTGATCTTCCAAATGCTGTTGAGAAGAAAATTTTGTGTTTGTCTCTTGAAGCTAACCTGCAAAATAATGAAGTATGGACGCCCAAATGCTTCTTTAATAAAGTTTGGAGGTGAAAGAAGCAGTTAACGTGCGAAAACCCTAAATTTAGGAGTCATCACGTGCAAATATCTATCAACTCGAACTCTCCCTAAAAAATAGGGCAACCTAAGGAAGAAAGACTTCGAAAATTTCTCGCCTCCTTGAGATAAGGCGTCCAACTTCATCAGTGTTAGAATATTTTTTTGTATTTTCAAATTTTGCTTGTTGAAATGTCTCTCCAGTGACTGATACCCCCTATTTGAGCATTCTTTTCCGCCAATGTGTGAGCAATTGAGACTGAAAGAGAATTGATCTAGCAAGCCTGATCAAATATGAGGAGATTGATACCTCACACCAACCTCTGCTCCCGTGTTTAATTACTTTATATCCTAGGTGCCCCTCGCTGACTGCGGCGCTTTGCATCACCAAAGTTAGAAAATTTTCAAGATTTTCATCTTTTCCTTGATAAAATGCCTCTGTTTGATCTTCCATCCCGAACGTCTGTTTGATCTCACTGCAAGAATCCTCATAAATTTGATAAGTATTCAATTATGATAAATGCTTTTTCAAATGCCTTTTATACCTCTCTCGAAATGCACGACTCCCAAGGCACTTTTTGTTCATTAAAATACAAATAAATATATTTGCTTTTGTGACTTTATAATATATTTTTCAAGTGGGCACCCAAACTCAATGACTTGATAATTTGACTTTATATTATTAAATTAGCCTTATTATAAAGTCAAATGAAGTCATTATAATATCCACTTTAATAATTAATTATTATTAAAGTATTATTAATTAAATACCATAACTCCATCAATAATCAACATTAATCAATTCCATCAACTCCAGAAGGTAGCCCACTGATTACTCTGCTCACCAACGTGCCTTACTATAAATAGTAAGACTAGACTCCAACATTTGAATGACTTACTAAAAATAGTAAGTATGCATAAACTAAGTCCAAAACACCTCCAGAAGGCAAACCCTGAATATCACCATGTAGTAGAGAAGAAAACACCATTAACGACCATCTGAAGAACCAGATAACTCCCACACAGGGCCCTCTAATCACCAATATTAGCCTACGAGGACCTGATGATAGGCTAATATGTCGAGATACTAAAGATAGCTAAGAAGGGGACATTACAATCCACCCTCCCTGAAATTGTTTGTCCCCAAGCAATCTCAACTCTAGATGTTGCAAGATATCCTCTCTCTCCCATCTAGCATCCTCTACCGAAAAATCCCTCCACTTAACCAAAAATTCTTTGATGACTTTGTTTCGTAAACGACACTCCCTGGAATCAATGATAGCCTCAGGAACTAATATCAACTTCCCCTCCTCATCAAGGGGTGGCAATGTTGTAGAAGGGATATCATTGTGTCCCAATGCCTTCTTGAGGCGTGACACGTGAAATACATTATGCACTGTAATGTCCCTTTCTAGGTTTACCATAATTCTTGCCCTGATTTTTTGAAGATATCCTTTATGATGGTTTACTGTTCAAACTATGTTCTTTTTCTCCTTTTCCTGATCAATCATAAGATAAAAGCATTCATAAATTTATTCATTTTTATATCAAATAATCACAATTACTTATAAGGTTTAATAATTGCAACAATCATCATTAGTGCATAATTGTATAATACATATACATATATATATATTTATTCTTTTACTTATATCCATTAGTATTCATATATATATATATATATATATGTTTATATAATTATTCTTTCCTTATTTATTGTATATTATTTATTATAAAATTTATCTATATCTATGCATATATACTTGTATGCCTATTAGATAATATATATATATATATATATATTAAATGACTATATTCCAATGCATAACAATCATTGTTGCTGCTATTCTGAATTGCAGATCCTATTTATCCATGTCTTTCCCCCTCTTTATTTTCCTTCCTTCTATTTATACTATTCAAGGTAGGTGACTCATGGGGAGAATGTATTGCTTGGTGAAAGAGGTGACTTTTCATAAAATATATCCTTTTGTTAGATTTAATTACTGCCTTTAAAGGCTTATTATCACAATAATATCTATTTTTGAAAATAATATATTATTACTAATAATTATGATATTTCAGATTATATACTTATTTTATTATTTTATTTTGATGTTTTATTGAATATATTTTAACATTAAAGTATAATAATAAAACAAATTTTCTAATATCTTATTATTATTTTATTCTAATGTATTACAATCTTTGATGTGTAATGATTATAATATTTATTTATTATTATTATTTTTGATATTAAGTTATTTAATACTGGAATGTAATAACAATAATTTGCCTATATATTATTATTATATTTGTTATTTCATATTTATATATTGATATGGTACACATTTATTTTATATTTAACATTAATATTGCTATTTATTTTATTTATTAATTTATTTGTATTTTAACACTTGGTCTTTAAGGTATTGTTATTTCGGGGACATGACATGCACTCTACTATCTGCCAGTAGCTCTAGCTCATAAGCCACCTCACCAATGCGCTTGGAAATCCTGAAAGGACCATAATATCGTGGCTTGAGCTTCTCAGCTCCACTCTTCTTGAGAATGGATTGCCTATATGGTTGCAACATGAGGTAAACCATATCACCAACCTCAAAAGATCACTCCACCCTATGCTGATTTGCATACTGCTTCTGCTGATTTTGTGCCCTCTAAATATTATCTCTCAAAGACTGCATAATATCCTAACTATCCTGCAAGAGATCTCTAGCACTCGACACTCTACTGTCGTCAAAGAGCAGATCCAAAAAATTAGGAGCATCATAACCGTATAGAGCCATAAATGGTGACATGCGGATAGACATGTGATAAGTGGTATCGTAACAATACTCACATAAATGAAGCCAATTCACCCATGCCTTGTGCTGCCCTACTATATAATTCCTAAGGTATCCCTCCACCCACTTATTAACATTTTTTGTCTGCCCATCTGTCTATGGGTGATAGCTAATACTCAGAGTAAGCTCAGCGCCACAAAGTCTAAACAACTCTTGCCAAAAAGGGCTCGTGAATTTACTATTACGATCAAAGTTGCTCTTAATGTTGGTGATAGGTTTGACAATCTATTATATTATAAGTATTAGTGTTGTAGGACACAAAAGTTTTGTTTTGGAGATGGGTGTGGATGTGGTTTTTGTTTTCCCTTCTCAGGGATACCATTTTCCAAGGCTAAGCATTTCATATGCCTTTGATATGCATGACAATTTTCAATGAGATGACTAGATGCCTTGTGCCATTTATAGCATAGGAGGGATCATGTAGAAGCCTCTTTTGACTAGGTGGAGTGTGAAGCATGTAGGTGTCAAGGTTGGAATGTTGTTGGTAGAAATAATATTAATAAATGGAGTTCCAATGTAAGGGAGCAATGCAATATGAGAATCATCTAATGATATTTCACTAAGGATGCTAGTGTCACAAAAAAATTGTCCTCTTTCTCACTAGAACAAGGGGAGAAATTGATCTTGTCGATGCTTTGGTTGAAAGTGGTTATTTGGTGTTGTTTGTTGGGGCAGTCTTTATGTCTTAGAGTCTCCATGTGCTTTACGCATGGCTAAACAAGTATAGATCCTCTAGTGTGTAGCTATGTCATACTCCAAGGTGAGAAGATCAACATAAAGTGACTCTATCATGATATCATTAGGAAAATAAGTATTATTAGAGGATTTCCTCACCAAGGATATTGTCACGAGGACCTAATCAATTGGTTTCTTCAAAGATCTTGCTAGGTTGAGAAATAGTGGATTGATCATATTTTTAGGTGAATCATTTATTTTGACCTAAAGGTGATCTCATCAAGTTCATCATTGTCAAAGTCTAAGAGGTTGGAAGAGGTTCTTCCAACTAGTTCTAATGACCATTATAACCTATTAAGGAAATTTATGAGATAGTTAAAGTGTTGACATTTAGCAAAAGGAATAGGAGGTAATTCCTCTAAAGTGGGAAGTTTGTAGACTCCTTTCTATCGAAATTGCTCAATGTTCTAGGATCAATATTGCCTTGGACTTTGTATATAGATTGAGGTGAGGAAACTAAACACATTGATATGCAAAATATGCTACAGCCCTAATTCGATGAGTCTAAGGATGGCCAAGCAAAATGTTATAGGAGAGTGTAAAGTTGAAGATTGTGACTTTTACTCTCACTATGCAAGAAGGGAGAATATGAGAAGCCAAATGCATTTCATTGGAGGCAATCCTCTTCGATCAAACCCTTGACAAGTATTGCGGGTGGATTTTAGGTTTGTAGTTAGGTATACGAGTGACTTGATGAATTCTAAGAAGGTGATACATGTGTCGGATCCTTCATCATTAAGGGCTCACTTGACATGGACGTTGGCAATTTTTATACTTATGAACAATGGAGAGCCATCTACATAAAATAGGATTTTTTTAGGATCATAAAGTGAATTGAAAATTATAGGGAGTGGGATTTGTTGGGTCCCAAAATCGCTGCTCACACTTCTAGAGGGATCAATCCGCTTCAAGGTTAGAGATATGTCATTCCTCAAGATGACCAAAACAAATGCTTGGGGATTCCATGGAAATGCATGAGGATGGCATAAATTATAGATTTGAGGGGAAAGAAATGGAGGACTAGGGTTTTGTGAGAGGATTTTTTTTATTTAAAATTAAGAGGGAAAAGAGAATTAAATGCAAGTGGTTCGTGGATGAAGGGCTAGGATTGACTTGATTAGAAGGATGGTGAGGATTAAAAAGTTAATTTGGATTTGGAAAGAAGGTAGTTAGAGATGGGTGGCTAGGATTAGTCTGGTTGATTTGATGGCTAGGATTGAGTATTAATTTCATTTTGGATTAATGAAGTGGAATTCAAAAAATTTATTTAAGAATTAGTAGTGGAAATAGACAACCGGGATTATTTTGGTTGCTTTGATGACTAGGATTAGATGTTAGTTTGATATTCCATTGGTGATTTGGATTTATTTTAATTTTAAATTGTAAATGTGACATGATTATCCCATTAATGTGGGATTGGACTAGGCTTTGGGGAATTTTGGCTTATTAATCAACTAATTAGATTATTTAATCAATTAGGGGAAATGCATGTAGGATGTTAGTTTAATTAAATTAATATGATTTATTTAATTAATTGCATGACGGAAGGAATGTTAGAGGATAAGCCCTAGCTAATTAAATAAATATAGTTTATTTAATTAATGTGTTGAGATGACGAGAATATGGTTACAACGGGCCTAGTATGATGTTGAAAGTCATGAAAGAGGTGATGTTAGGCATGTCATTAGAACATGGTTAATTTTAGGTGTCTACAAATGAAGTTGCCTAGACCTTTTTCAAGTAGATAATGATATTGAAATTCTTTGACTAGAACATTAATTAGATCTTCTTTGTCAACTATTGAAGGGGCTTTGAGTTGATTATACCACTCCAAAGCATCTCCAGTTAGAGTGTTTACTAATAATCTAGTAGCAATATAATTATTGATTTTAAGTTGTGTTACCCCAAGTTTATGGGACGGGAACAACAAGGAACAGGAGAGAGGCCATTTTTTAAGGGACTGTAGGGGATGGCTATTAAAAATATAAGGAAAATTTCAAAAATATATAAAACTTCAAATATTCATATGATAGCATTGATAAGGCAATCATCAAGTACATCACAAAACCTTAATACACTATACTAGAATTCAACTGAGATTTTCATTTCATACTTCATAGAAAGCAACAAACAAATTAAGTTTTAACAAAATTTAATTGCATTAATTGACAATGTGCATATATATTATATAAAAATTACAACAAATGCCCAAAGGCTGCAAGTTTCAACTACAAAATGACAAAAATATAGAAAATATGCAACTATCCCTAATCAACGTCCCCTAACACTGCATCAAAATTGAAAACTCAGTCACTACCACAATGATAGGCTATCTCATCTTGATCCAATGAAACCCCAAGAAATACATCATGTGCCTCCTCATCATCAACCTATGTAGTATCTTCAAGTTCAACATCCCAACGTGCAACTGGATTCTGACGATAGTCAAAAATCTATCAATTTTGAAGCCACAAGGCACTATGCACAGCCACCAACTTCTTCGACTAGAGGTAAGCCCATTACTCTTGATTGATTGGATGAAGCTATATGTAGACCAATTCCTCTCTGCAACAAAGGAACTAGCAACTTGTGATAGGAGACAAGTGGCAAGCATCCTCAACTCCGATGCATCCTTGTCATGCCATGTCCACCATCCAATGGGGTCGGTTTGAGCTAATATAGCTCTATCCATCCTCACCTACGATCTACTAAGTGTTGGGCCATGAAGATTCACAAAGGCTAGCCACTATGCTCTAAGTTTGCTAGACTCCTCCTTAGTAGACATTTTCCCAAGAGCCCTCATGAAGCCTTCTTTCACCTCTTCATCATTAGATGGAGGCACTCTCCTCGGTCTTGTTGCATACCATTTGCAATTTAGAGAGTAGGTTGTCAAATGAAGTGGGACGTTCATAGTGTCCTATCGCTGCATCACAATGGGCCTAATGTGCTCCTCATAAAATCCCAAATTAGGGTCCCTGTTATGAATTGCTTGCTTTATCTATCCAAGCATGTTGTCAAATGTCACATAAATTCCTCCAAGGCTAAGAGAGTATGTATCAACATATCTTATGACCCACACAATAGGTGAGGTGATGGAGCAAATATATCTGCAAAGAATGAAAATAATTTAGTAAATTTACAAGTTAAAAACTTAGAAACAATAAAAAATATAAAATCAAAAATTTAATAATAAAATTAGCAAAATTTATTAGTTAATACTAAAATCAGAAAGTTAATACTAAAATGAAACCACAAATAATAATAAAATCAGCAATCTATTAGTCAACAATAAAATCCAACAATTCATTAAAAAATTTAAAACAACAATCTCTTACCTCATTGTGGACCACCAATCATTGTTGAGGATTTTTTGTTTAACAATTTTTCCTTCAACTATGTTTGCCTCTCCCATCTAGCCCAACCTAAATTAACCACCATTGAGGCTTATACACCTCAAGCATCCTCTCCAACAAAATAAAGTAACTAGCATATCTGGTATCCACAGGCTTGAGGAATTCCTTCCTCGAAAAGGCTCTAAACAAAGCAAGTGATGTGTGATGATTGCAAATGAACATTTGAATGCCTCTAGCTTCTAACACTACTACCTTCACCCAATCTATTTTCCCAATGTCTTTCAATGCATTGTTCAACGCATGAACACAACATAGGGTCCAAAAAATGTGCTTGTAAGCACTCTCCACCATCAAGCCAATTAACTTCCATACACGGGCCGAATCAATCACTACTTGTACAACATTTGAGGGTCCAACCTCTTCTATGACATCCTTCAAAATCTGAAATTGGAAGCTTGCATCCTTCCTCTTCCCTCAACAATCAATAACTCTAAGAAAATAAGAGCCCGCTAAACATGTGGCAATGACATTGATAAGTGGCTAATGTCTAATATCGGTACACCATACATAATAATAGAGCAACCATCCCTTAGCCAAACTTGTCTCAACTCCATCACTATACTCACCTTGGAATGCTCCTTATCAAGGAGGGAGGTGTGTAGCTTATGATATCTAGGGAGAACATATGAAGGACCAACAACAAGTGTATCTTTGAACATTTGTTTAAAATATGGAAAATGTGTCCCATGAAATGGTATGACATTAGCATAGAAAAATTTTGGCAACAAAACTATTAGCTAATGTAGACACTTAAATTTGACTAACATATTCCTACCAAAACATCATCATTTTCCATCATTAGGTACCATCGATCCATCTTCTGCATTTTATTATTTAATTAAATTACCTTATTTCACCAATTTTCATCTATTAATTAAATATTTTATATTATTTAATTAATTTACTAATTATTCTTCCATTAATTAAATATTTTTTTATTATGTAGTTAATTTCCCACTTCTCTAAATTAAATAATTATTATCAATTATTTAAATTATTCATTCCCACTAAAATAAATAAAACCATTTATTTTATTTATTTATCCACCTTGCACATGTAATTATTTATTAATTACCCATGCAATTCCACCTCACTAGTTAACTGAGACTGACATTCAGTCCACCCATCAATCAATCCAATCAACTTCCACTCACTCCAAGTTCACTAATCAATCCAATCAACTTTCACTCACTCCAAGTTCACTAATCAATCAATTAAGTCCACTAATCCATTTATTTTGTGTCACTCCCACTCAATCTCACTTATCTCTCCAATCAAATCTCTTAACTGACTCATGTATCCAGTTAACTATTCAATCAAATCCTCTCATCAACTGTGACATGTTGATCTTCTCAGTCTATCCTCTGATCTTGACCATTCGGCATTGATCGATGTCACCAAATATCTATAAATTGAACCATCCTATCATTTATTCCCTATCTTAAATCGTGCAGAGAAACTATACTCGAATTATTATAGTGTTTTACTGCTATTATGCTACTAAAAATTTGAGACCAAAACACCATTCTCCAAGGTGAATAGATGAAAACAATGGAGCTATGCTGGGCAAATTGTGTATTTTTGTGTGTGAAGGTTTGAATTTCATTTGATTTAGTTTGCTTTATTTGCTCTATTGATACGATCATTTGATTGTGAATGCTTTTGTTTAGTGTTTAATTTTTAGTTTCACAATTAGATTTCTAGGTCATACAACTGCATCTCATGATTGCATGTTAAACACGCTTGCAACACTAGTGGACCTTTTCTTTCCTCTTTGACTCTCAGGCTCAACACTTTTCAGTTCAATAGAAATAGTACTGAACAAAGACCCACTAAGCTACAAAGACTCCATAAGCAATCCTTTTTTTTGGCTTCTGAAATATCCCTTGCTAGATATAACCCAAAAAACTCAGTTTTGAACATTTGACATTTCATCAAATGGTTGGCATGTAATTTGGTCTGAGACTGATTTCTAAGTGTGTATGTGTTGTTTGAAGCCTTGTTGGAGTGCTTAATGTTGCCAAATTAAAAAGAACATGTATAGAAGTGATAAACAAAGATTGCATAAACACATAACATGAATTCCACTTCAAAAGTTGCCTTTATTAAATCTATATCATGTTTGTTTTACAATAATAACAGGTCTGATATAAAGTTATCAGAGCTGTAACAGCACTATTACACCCCATACAAATGAAAGATTTATATTCCCAACATGCCAAGAACATACCCGATGATAGTTTGATGGTTTCTTTTGACAATACAACTCCAAATAAACTTGATGTGGCTAATCCAAACCTTGAAACAAGACCAATATGAACTTCAGTAACCAGCTACAGGCATGTCAACAATGGCTGAACTGAAATTGCTCCTTAGTGGTCTGAAAACCCTAATTTTCAGCTAAGGTTTGATTGAAAATGACACCGAAATAGTACAGCCAACTAGTGAATGCACTGAAATGATGATATCTGCTTATAAGAAGCCCCAATCTGCAATTATATTCTGATAACCCACTGCTGCAATCAATTCTAAATGCAAATTAACCTATGATGAAGACCAATGATGCCCAAATGGAAACCTTAGGTAGATTTCCCTGTTTTGTGAACTAGGTTTTCGTCCAATTCACTATCCTCCAAGGGATTTCGTCCTCAGAAGACCTGTATGTTGCTGAAACCCTCTTCCAGAGCTCAAACCTACAATTTGCTTTTGTCAAAATGAGAATAGAATGCCCAAAAATGGGCCCAACATATTGCTTTATAACCACCCATGAATTTTTTTATAAAAATCAATAAAATAATCCTCCTCAAAAGTATTTCCTCATCAAAAAAAATGGCCACTTTTAAAAACAACTTTGAATTACTAGGATGGGGGGCACTTTTCACTATTCTTTTTATAATTTTCTAGTACTATTCACTTTTTACTATTCCATTAAAGCAAACTTTAATATTTCCAATTTATCCCTGAATTCATCAACTGAACTTCAAACTGAAAGGCTCGTAAAGCTCTCAGCTAAGCTCCCAACCCTCAGTTGGATCCCCTAACCATTTTGCTGACCTATGGGAACCTTAATAGTAGGCCAACCTCCGCTATAGTCTGAGTTGCCTAAGGAAGGGACATTACTGCTTCACTCTCCATGTACAACCTAGTTACCTCGGTCTTCTCAGCTAATGTTATGGTTTTCCATGCTTTTACCCCTTTACGAGGTATGCCTAAAAGATGGGAGTAAACTCTTGTGTAGCTGCCCCTATAATCCTCCTTGCAAATATAGCACAGCCATACTTTACAGTTTACTCCCTCTTGAATTTTTTTTCTTAGTGTCTATGGCTGTTGCAAATTGCAAAAGAGGTGTTTTTAGGTTAAATGGGCCCTTTGCATAATTTTTCAAGAGGTTAAAGGGGCATTAAAATGGATTTTTTGAACTAGGTGTCCTTGAAACACTCACACTCCTTGAAGAACTTCCATGGCATACTTGTTCAATTGCAATTTCTTGACCCTCACTACCCTCATTGTTGCTAGTGCTCATTTTTTTGGTTGAAAATGTAAATGACAACTGCAAATGCAAACATAGAACACAAACAAACAAAAAATCCTCCTAAGTGTTTGAAATTTTGGCAAAAACAATAACAACACAAAAGAATTTGAAAAAATAAATAAAAAATAATGAACTTACCTCAAATGAAGGAAACTTGGTCTTCTTTTGCCCTTTGTTCACTTCTCCTTCCTTCTATCACTTGGTTTCTCACAATTGTGCTCTTCTTTTTTTCCTCTTCACAATTTGCAAAATGACACAAATGAGCTACGAATTCCTTTGGTAGGTTTTGGAGTAATTTGTTATGAATTGTAGGTTGTGCGATTGGTCTCCCATTAGCATCCATTAGGGGAAGAGTTGGTGCTCATTGATTAGGTGACCCCCATTAGATTTGTTGAAGTTGATTTGACATTTTTTTATTTGAGTTTGCAGGATATAATTCTAATCTATAGCAATGCATGAACTGGCGAGAGCTGCTAAATTTACACCAAGGAACTTCCCAATAGAATATATGCAGCTAAAATAAATCTTCATTAAGTATATTTTAAGAGGTCACAGCAGGGTTATTGTAGTGAGCATAGCCCAAGCTGACTCAAAACTCTTCAATTGTCTGTCCTTGTAATTTTGTCAAACAATTTGAGTGCGAATATTGTACTTGCTCCCCTAATGTTCTTCAGTTTGTTTTGCTTGTTTGGAATGGTCTCAAAGATTATAAATGCTTGTAACTTGTCACTATTGAGTCTATCAATGATCTAAATGAAGATGCAATTCTTTCTTTGTCTTTGATATGCACGAATGCAGATTTAATATTAAAAAACGTGCACCTACAGCCAACTGTAATTATGATAAACATCTAGTCTGCATACTACTGTGCTATCAAATGATCATTACCTTAAATTTGAGACTCCAATCTTGAACTCCTTTATTGAAAATGCAATCCCACAATACATGATAAAGTAATCATGCCAAGACTCTTGGCTTACAAATTATATGCAATTACAATATAAATTCCGATGTAAACATCCATCTACAGCAGTAACCATTTTCATGACAAATATTATCATGCGATCCAATGCAACTATGTAAGACTAAGATCACAATGTTGAATACTATATGATGAATTATTATCAATGACATGAAGTGAAACCTGGAAATGATTGCTGCCTTGTGAAAAAGACTCGACCGGAATGATAAACTGATTGCTCTTATTGAGATCTGGAAATGATTATCAGCAATGTATATGTCTGATATTAATGAACAATCTGGTACTGTTCACGTGGAGACTGTAGCAGCGGATGAAAGCTTGCAATCTGCTCTTTAATGGCTGCCAATGATGAGCTACAGGTCTGCAATAGATGAGTCTTTAGATATGCTCAAACCCTTGATGAATTATCAGAACTTCTGGATGAAACTCTCCTCTACCAATAATTTGGCTGGTATCTCATAGCCTCAAAATCACATTACCACTTGAGAGTTTTCGTTCTCAATGGCCAACTGAAACAACTGCAGAAGCCCTTGGCTCCACAAGAGAAATTATCAAATATCAATATCAAATCTGGATGCTTGAGAATGAGCTCTTAAGCCCCTTTTATTCTTTTCTTGTGAGAGCTCAAACACTTTACTGGCTAATGTGGGATAAAAGATATATTCCCACTTTTAATTTTCACTTAACGCACTTTATAAAATTAAAGTGACTATTATTATAAAGTTACATTATAACTTTATAATAACATTTAAATATTTTAATTATTCCTTAGTCACTTTAAAAATCACTTAAATGAGGGTCATGGCCCCATTGCACATTATAATTGCACTTTATATTTAATTATTAATTAAGTATTACTTTATTAATAATTAAAATAACATAACTCCATAAATACTCATTATTTCTCGATTATGTCCGAACCAAGGAGTTAACCACTGCATCCACTGTGCATCCAACTACCTTACTAAAAATAGAAAGGGTCCTTCTCGACCAAACTCTGATTTACTATAAATAGTAAGTATAGCAAACGGAGTCAGAAGAACACCAAACGAAAGCCAGAATTGGAAACCACTGAACTCTAGAGAAGATAAAAGCCTCTGCTGACCAAGACTCTGCCTCAGAAGAACCCCCATCCATCTGTGTTAGCCTACGAGGGCCAATGATAGGCTAAACCATCTGCAAGACATGATCATGCTAGAAAGGGGACATTACAATTATCAAAAGTATTGCCTGTAATTCAGATCGCAAATTTATGTGTCACAGAAAATCTCATTAAGTCATTGCAATTTGTCACTTACGACTTTTGAATGAAAGAAGAGAGTTATTATAATGATAAAAGGCTTGATGAGAATGTTTGTGATGGGAAACGGGGAACAACTTTTATTGTCACGTAGAGTGATTACACTAATGAGTTCATATGCAATTTACCATACGCCCCCAAAAAGCTCTCTATGGGTGTCACAACGAAGTATAACACCCAACTGCAATGGGAGAATTTGCAAGAAGAAATTTCCTTTAGACCCTAAGTTGATGAGGATAGAAAACAGATGGCTAGAATCAGACAAAATTCAAAAGTGAGACATAATATCAGCAAATGAGTCCCGCAGATAACAAAATATTATATAAAAATTTAAGATTCGAAATTACATCAGCCAAAAACTCTTTGAAATGGGCCAGTGTAAATTTATAGCTTAAGGTGAGGTGATGGTCGTGTTGCTTCCGCCAAATTTTCAAGTCAAGATATGTCTTCACTCTCAAAGTCTTTATCACCAGGATAGGTGATTCGTCATAACCCATATAATTTTTTGCAACGACCATCGGCTGTCCTCAGTGCCGTATCAAATCATCCCCACTCCTAAAGCACACCGAGAGTGTAACCCTACCACTCCAGTTTATGGGCATTTGGATTTTCCATCATTTCCTTGGGTTTTCGCACAGAATCATAATGAGGCAATCGCAGAAATAATAACATACAATATGTTTAATGCTCATATATTGACCCCTTTATTGGGGACTTTCGCGTGAGCTCTCAATATTAAATATGTCATAAATCGCAAGAAATTAGATTTCCAGTCAATTATAATAATAATACACAAAGCTTGTGGAGAGACCTGTGTTTCAAAGAAGGTAAATTCATCAACATCTTGAATTACAACGCACATAACAGAGTTCCTTCAGAGTAGAAATTCAACTATTTGATTTAATAATTAAACGCTGCATAACAATACCAGGCTTGGTGGTGATGATCAAGAGTGCAGTAGGCTTGGTACTTATTTATGCCAACACAAGGCACGCTTCCTTCCCATAACTCCTTCAACAGCTTTCGCGTAAAATCTAACAATTTACCATGTTAGTGTGTAAACTATTCAAGTTTCTGAAAAAATGAAAGTCACCTTTGATGCTGTCGAGCAAACCCTGCGGCGTTACCTCTCTTCCTTCCATTCTCTTCGCTTCTCTTCGCGTCCCAACTATCATCGCTAATGTTTCCTCGTGAATTTAAATTTTAAATTTTTAGATGGCATACCTACGTGTATAGATATTAATCGAGTATTTAAAATTAATCGAGCAATAATTGGAATCAGACCTAAATTAAATGATAAAATTATAAAAAAACATAGGTTAGAAGGTGAAACTCGTACATATATACCTAGTATGAGATGAATGATAATTTATTATTTTATAGCGATTGACGATTAACAATAAAGATTTTTTTGAAGTTTGTGAAAAAAATTGATCGTGATTAAATTGATATATGAGTTGGATGTGCACATAGTCTAGTTTGGGGTGGCAGTACTTCAACAATGAAGTGGAGACAAATTAAAAGACTACAAAAACATCTAATCACAAGTAGCCTCAAAATAAAAAAAATTGTTCCCTATGAGATTGTCCTAGCTGAGATTGGGGCCTTACCTGTGGAGGCATCGATTATGATTTGTTTACTAAGTTATCTAAAGAGGCTGGAGAATGTGGAGTTGTCCCATTGGCCCAAAATGGCAAAAGAAAAGAAATTAAATAAAAGGAAGAACACATGGATGAAGCAAAATAACAAGTGATTGAATAAATGAGGTATCAGCATAGATAATTACCCAAATAACATTAAGGCAATCAAAATGAACATGCAACAAAAAGTTAAAAAAAGCATGTGGACAAGGGAGTTATCAAGGAAAAGAGAGTATTACATCAAGCACTTTAATCCCTCATATGACCATACTCAAAAAAACTATATAGGAGCAAAAATGCTAATAGTTCAACTAAGGACTAGTTCGCACCAACTGAGATGTGAAATTGATAGGTGGACGACACCTAAAAAAGAATGGGTCGATAGAATATGCAAGTTGTGTACTTCGAGCGGGTAGAGACTAAATGGCAATACATCATGGAATGTCCAGCTTATATGGATATTCGGGTCAATTATATCGAGATTCTAAATGTGGACACTTTATACAATTTGTTTGAGGCAGAGAAAATATCGAAAAGTGTTGATTACTTGATAAAAATACATAGCAAAAGATTCAAGATCTAGAAGGAAAGGGAGATCAAGTAATTATCGGGCGGCAGTTTCTGTTTCATTTTGTTGTTGATCTGTGGGTCCCATAGGCTATTTGGCCTCGTAGACATTATTAAAAGTCTTCATTCATTCATTCAATCATATAATATGACCCACCTTTTGTAGATCAATCATGTGCTAAAGCGTAACAACCTGTAAAATGAAAATCCATTTGTTTATAATTTTGTAATCTACATTACATGGCAAGTATAATCTAAGTATAGTATATATGTTTCAAATGTAATTTCATTATAGGTCACAACATTTATGTATGACAATGGTCCATTTATAAAATAATCCTCATTATCTATTATTTAGAAAGGTGTAAGAATATGCTTCATGCACTAATCGGTGATAGGATGTTTGTGCAAATAAGTTAAATCTTTGTAGTTACAAAGAAAGATACACAACAAAATATTATACCACACCATAGTAATTTACATGGGAAAAATCTTTTTGGAAGAAAAACCCCATTTTAAAGTCTCTCAATATATTATTTAGTAATCAATGGTTACAATGCATTTCCAAAGTCTAAATCTTTACAAGAGTATCACCACCAAGAGAACTAAAAAATTAGAACAGCATAACAATACCTACAAAATTTGCTATCAAAACCCCCATCCCATGAACCTAATAAATAGGAAAAACAATTCATGAAACCATCAAATGATAATTAGGAAATGATGAGCTAAAAAACACTTTAAAATGTGGCACCTAAATCCTTAGTTAGAAATCTAACACCCAAATCTCAATGAGTCCACAAGCTATATTCCTTTTGCTTGCCAGATGCCATAAGCTCATCATAGTCCATTCACCAACTTGGGCACTATATTTTGGCTCCATTATCTTCCTTCAAATATATATTATAACATGTCATAAGTTGGTCAACAAGTGTAACTCCTTAGATCTCATGCATGTTTTAAATTTCAATGTAGGAGAGCCAACTTTGAAAGGTCATAACTTTTGATATGAGAAATAAATTGAGTCATTTTTATTGAAGTGTAGAGCTTGAAGAGGTCCACATCTAAAGCATTTAAAATTTGATGTTAGCTCATCCAAAAATGAACTCTATAACCCCAAAATTGAATTTGTTTGTTCTATCGTCCGAAAATAGATTTTTTTCATTCTATAGCCCAAAAATTACAATTCTTCGATTATTAACATTAAGATGCAAGGTAGAGACGCATTTTCTAACATAAAGGTACATCACACTATAATATAATAATAATGGCCACATGCTAAACATATTTATATCTTAGGCATATATTGTGTAGGGCCTAATATAAACCCAACATTGATGGTCAAATATAAATTGTATTCAATCCATGTAATAATTAATGGGTTTACTTTTAAAAATTCATATATTAATATTATTTAACTTATATTCACACTATTTTGTTTCTAGTGCAACAACTAGACACAAATCAATTCAAAAAATCACATCACAAGATAATATGGTACTCCGTGATACAACCCAATACAACACACAAGACTTATAAATGCCTTTCAAAAATTTACAATAGTTAAATAAGATATTTTTTAATATTCACAAGGCATCCCAACATGACACAAGACTTCATAACAAGACAAAAATAATATGCACTCAATGGATTGGCTTAAATCACACATCAAATCCAAGCCTACTAACAACACGCTATAATTAATTTCCCTCAAAGTTTTCACCTATAACACTTAGAACTAGGCAATACTGAGTATTCCTCTATGTATAATGGTGTCAATAATCTAGGTGCAACTCCATATGATCAATATATAAATTGGCAATATCACCACAAATATTACTATAATTACTATAATCTATATAATAAAATATTAGCATATATTTGTCACTTCACAAAGCACCCCTACCACTATGCATAACACCATTAATAAAACTCCATAACAATTGGGTCATAGAAATTTATCATAATTATATATTCTATGAGATAGTGGTAGAAGTATGCACAATGTAGAAGCATACTTGTTCTCTTTATATTCTCTATACTATGTCCTTATGTGATGTGCATAAGTGTGATATATAATCTCTAGTTGTGCATCTTGAGGAACATCGCATCCTAGGTTCACAACATATATGATCATCATTTGTGGTTGTAACATAAATATTTATCATCCCTTACAGGCTCAAAAACACACACAAGAAATGCAAAACAATTATTTAATCAAATATATGTCACAATATCCAATTTTTAGTTAATAGAAAGATACATAGAAATCAATTTCAACACATACTTTTCCAAAATTTTCCACTTAAAGAAGTACTCACCATTTTACAATTAACAAAAAAATCATCATCATAAATCAAATAATTGAGACATCAAAAATATGCATTTTTATACTATTTTTAGTTAAGGAGCATTAGAGACCTATGTTGGAAATATTGATGAATAATGAATCCAAATTAATTTGCGGTCTTCAATGGATCAACCAAGAAAAAAACCATCCAGAAGAAAGTGTTGCAACATGAGCATGCAAGAAGATTGATGATTGACCAAATGATGGTCTATTAATGACACCTAGAATCTCTAGATTATATGAGATACATGAGATTATTTACAATGAACAAACACCTTGTATATATAGGCAAGGTGTGAGAAGGTAGGATAAATACCCTTGATACAAATATTAAATACCTAATGCAAGTAATAAATGCATAGGAAAAGTATTAAATGCCAAGGTGACTAAAAGTAAATAATAAGACATGGCCCCATTAAAACTAAATTCTAGAAATGACAACTAGGATAACTTACTCCCAAGTAAACTTATTAATGTGAATAGGTCCTTGCTAATAAATAGTTGGGAAATTACTCCATTCACACCAACACCCCCTATAAGTGCAACTGAGAGAGTGTAGTTTGGGGAGTGTAGTTATTATACAAATAATGATATATGCATTATGCAATATGCAATATGGGTCCCGAAAATGAGGACATGTTAGGTAAAAATGTACAACTAATCATGCAATTAATCTCTCACAAACAAAGAAAAGGAGAAAACACTCTGAGAAAAAACTCCTCTCCAAAAAAGAGATGCAAATCAAATCATGTACAAGTGATAGAAGTGATGTATGGAGGTCTCAACATCAATACCCCCCAAGAGCTACGTCCATCACAAGAATACAATATAATCAATATCGCCAGAGGGAAATAGAGAGACTATATAGCCCCCCCATATTGGATAATCACCTACAAAAATGGTAAGTGCCTATAGACAAAACACGATCCACTGTCAACAATCAACTTGTCTTCCTTTCGAAAGAAATAAAACCAAGTACAAATGCAGGAATGCTTCCCATTCTAGATAGGAATTGAAAGAGGGAAGCATAAATATGAATGATGATGTCTTTGAAAGTTTCTCATGTGTCTCTGTGTCTACTAAAGATGAAGATGCCACAATCAAATCAGGTACATGCCCAAAAAAAGAAAAAGGTGACAAACCAGGATTATGCGAAAATTGATGTTGAACAAGATCCAAAGACAATGATGGTTTGAAAAAATTTGTGCAACAATTGTCATCAAATAGGAGAGATAAACCCTCAAGTGTGTCCTCCAAATCTAAAATGTAAGACTCCACAAACAAGGATGCAATGTAAGATAAATAGGAATCCTAATCAGGAAGATAATGAGATACTTGTTGCAATGAATCACTGGAATTTCCCAATGAAACACCAATAGAAAATGAATGGTCAAGTTGCACAGGAATGATGGAAGCCTCAATCAATGACTTTGCACAAGGAATCAATGGAGATAAAGGTACATCAACTATCTCTGAAGAAGAAGAAAAATCATTTGAAGAAACCTCATTGTCCTCATTTGAATATTCAAAGTAATCTAAACAATCAAAATCTTGAATACTGTCATCATCATAGGGTATCCTATCAGAAAAACGAAGAGGCACAAGGCAATCTGAAATAAGATCATCTGGGAATCGCCAAGTTTCAGGATCTCCATATATCTCCCAAATTTTAGTCCAAAGAGTATGAGGACACTTAAAATGAAAAATAGCATTCAAAATGTCATCATCAACATGCATAGCAAGAACTCCTAAGACATGATCCCTTTTGCAATTCCAAAAAAAATCTTACTAGATGTACCTGGAGGGGGAACAAGATCATACAAATATGGAAACAAATGAAGCCAATGGAGATGTATTATGATGCCATCTCTCCATTGTTTATAGTTCCCCTTTTCAACATAATTAGTGAGGGATGAAATGAAAACCCCATAATGAACTATAATAGATCTCCAAACTTACAAAGACATTAACCTTCAATAGTAGTTAGAAACTCCAGAAATATGATGTACAACTGAAAACGAAACCTTCCCAACAAATAGACCTTATCCAAATAGCAATATGTACAAGTAATCAAGAAAATACCATAAATTGCAAAAGCTCAATGGATTGTACCTTGGGCTAAATCTAAAAAAAGTGCATGGACAAAATGATTGTAACATGCACATTGTTCTTCCTAATAATTCTACTAATTTTTACCCACATGTAATTGACTATGCATCTAATGTAAAGCAATAAAAAAAAAATATTTTCTATTCAATAGTAAATGCATCATTTTAAATATAACTGTATCCAAAATTTTCCATTGCATAATAAAAGAATCATTCCAATAATATAAGTATGGTTTAACTTTACATAAATATATTCAAGATAACATTTTCATATTACAATTTCCATTTATATGGACTCATGATTACATACATTGCTTCAACAAGCTTACAAGAACTAGAAATACAAATGGTCTAGAATGTCCTTCTCCCAAATCTTGGCCGCCAATTGCATGAGGAGAAGCATCACTCAAGCACTTTTTCACCAATCATGGACTAAGTGTGGTCCCCCGCACATCTACCAAATTGGTAGATGGCCCTACCCTTCAACGAAGAGGTTGGTTTGGTAACCTCATCCTTCAAATAACCTTTTCTGAGCATAGTGATGTGTCCTACAAATCTAGAGCTACCATATTGTCTACTACCTCACATATGATTACCCCAACTTACAATGTAAATTGGATCACACAGTGAATTGACAGTGTAGGCAATGGCTACCTACACTACTTTGGCTAAAGATTCATCATTCAGTAACTTCGAGTGAGGTCTTCTAAATCACCACATTTAGTTGCTCAATTTGTATTGACCATTAGTATTCTATTATAAGGTTTTCCCATTTCATGTGGATTTATTCTAACCCCAAGAATAACCTTTATGTTAACTTATATTCAATGGCATGCTATAAGTTCCACAATATAACTCTATCTTATGCTACACACCTAGAGCATTGCCAAACTATGTATAGTTCCAACATTCTACGAATAGTATAAATATTTTACAAACGTATAAAAACCTTCATACATTTAAACCCAAAAGAAAGGTTTTCCAAAACAAGAGACAAACAAAGAACTTTCAAAAGACTTGCAAGCATCAAACACACTTAAAATACAATCTTTTCAACATGACATCATAATAAACAAACTTTCCAACATAATAATAAGGGAGTAGAAATCAACATGTATTTTTAAAGCTCCAACTAAATAATCTTCCCTCCTAGTTTAATGGCTCAAGATCTCTTGCAACTTCCACTACGAACAACCCAAATTCCTCTACTATCTTCTCTCTAGATCTCTCAACAAAAATAATATAAAATAACAAGCAACTCTCTCTATCTCATGATTCTCAACTCACTCTCACATAATTTATAGTAAAATAACACAAATAAAATCAAAATGATAAGTGTAACAATCGTTAGAATGGGCACCTATATTTATACTAATTTGTAAGCAATCGAAGGCTACAAACAAGTATTTACGCCATCGTTCATCCTCATGCAATAACTCACCCACACATTTGTAACACATGTCACCTTCTTCTTTGCTTCCCATTCCAAATAGGAATTGAAATAAGGAAGCATAAATATGAACGATGATGTCTCTAAAAGTTTCTCATGTGTATCCTTGTCCACTAAAGATGAAAATGCCACAATCAAATCAAGTACATGCCCAACCAAAGAATAAGGTGATAAACCAGGAGTGTACAAAAACTAATGTTGAACAAAATCCAAAGACAATGATGGTTTGACAACAATTGTACAATTAATGTCATCAAATAGGAGAGATAACCCCTTAAATGTGTCATCCAAATCTAAAATGTAAGACTCCACAAACAGGGATGCAATGTTCGATAAATAGAAATCTCAATCAGGAAGATAATGAGATACTTGTTGCAATGAACCACTAGAATTTCTTAATGAACCACCAACAAAAAATGAATGGTCCTACTGAACAAGAATGATGGAATCCTCAATCAATGACTCTACACAAGGAATCAATGGAAGTGGAGGTACATCAACTGTCTCTAAAGGAGAAGAAGAAGCATCCGAATAAAGATCGTTGTCCTCATTTCAAAATTCAAAATACTCCAAATAATCAAACTCTCGAATAGTATCATCATCATAGGGTATCCTATCAAAAAAATGAAGAGGCACAAGGAAATCTACAACAAGATCATCTAAGAATCGATGAGTATCAAGATCTCCATATATCTCCCAAATTTCAATCCAAAGAGTATGAGGACACTCAAAATGAAAATAGCATTCAAAATTTCATCATCAACATGTATAACAATAACTCCTAAGACATGATCCCTTTTGCAATTCCAAGAAAATTTCTTACTAGATGTACCTAGAGAAGGAACAAGATCATACAAATATGGAAACAAATGAAGCCAATGGAGATTTGTTATGATGCCATCTCTCCATTGTTTATAGTTTCCCCTTTTCAACATAATTAGTGAGGGATGAAATGAAAACCCCACAATGATATTATGATAGATCTCTAAAATTACAAAGAAGTTAACCTTCAATAGTAATTAGAAACTCCGAAAATATGATGTAGAATTGAAAAGAAAGCCTTCCAAATAAATAGACCTCCAAATAGTGTGGTATGTCCAAGTAATCAAGAAAAATGCCACAAATTGCAAAAGCTCAATGGATTGTACCTAGGGATGAATCTAAAAAAAGTGCATGGACAAAATGATTGTAAGATGCCCATTGTTCTTCCTAGTAATTCTACTAAGTTTTACCCACATGTAATTGACTATGTGTCTAATGTAAAGCAATAAAAAAAATTATTTTCTATTCAATAGTAAATGTATCATTTGAAATATAAATTTATCCAAACTTTTCCATTGCATAATCAAAGAATCATTCCAATAATATAAGTATGATTTAACTTTACATAAATATATTGAAGATAACATTTTTATATTACAATTTTCATATAGATCGGCTCATGATTACATACATTGCTTCAACAAGATTACAATAACTAGAAATACAAATGGTCCATAATGTCCTCCCAAATCTTGGCCACCAACTGCATGAGGAGAAACATCACTCAAGAACTTTTCCGCCAACCATGGACTAATTGGGCCCCTCGCACATCTACCAAACTAGTATATGGCCCTACCCTTTGACAAAGATATTGGTTTGGTAGCCTCATCCTTAAAATAGCCTTTTCTAAGCATAGTGATGTATCCTACAAACCTAGAGCTACCATATTGTCTACTACCTCATATATGATTACCCTAGCCTATAATATAAATTGGATCACATGGTGAACTGACAGTGTAGACACTGGCTACCTACACTACTTTTTCCAAAGATTCATCACCCAGTAACTTCAAGTGAGGTCTTCTAAATCACCACATTTAATTGCTCAATTTGTATCGACCATTAGTGTTTTATTCTAAGGTTATCCCCTTTCACATGGATTTATCCTAACCCCAGGAATATCCTCCCTATTAACTTATATTTAATGACATGCTATAAGTTCCACAATATAACTCTATCTTATGCTACACACCTAGAGCATTAGCAAACTATGTATAGTTTTGGCATTCTACGAATAGTATAAATAGTTTACAAACATATAAGACCCCTTCTATAGTATAATAACTATATACATTTAAACCCAAAAGAAAGGTTTCCCAAAACAAGAGATAAACAAAGATCTTTCAAAAGACTTGCAAGCACCAAACACACTTAAAAGACAATATTTTCAACATGACATCATAATAAAACAATATTCCAACATAATAATGAGGGAGTAGAAATCAACATGCCTTTTTAAAGCTCCAACTAAATAATCTTCCCTCCTAGCTTAATAACTCAAGATTGTTTGGAACTTCCACTATGAACAACCCAAATTCCTCTACTAGCTTCTCTCTAGATCTCTCAACAAAAACAATATAAAATAGCAAGCAACTCTCTCAATCTCACAATTCTCAATTCACTCTCACATAAATTACAACAGAATAACACAAAGAAAATCACAATGATAAGTGTAACAATTGGTAGAATGGGAACCTATATTTATACTAATTTGTGAGCAATCGAAGGCTACAAACAAGTATTTCTACCACCGTTTATCCTCATGCAAGGACTCACTCATAGATTTGTAATACATGACAGTCCTCAACATGTAAATGGCTGAGTCGGCTTGATATTTGGGACAACAAGCTCAAAACAAGTTTCCTAATTCGAATTCCATTACAAAATGTTGTCAAGTTTGCACTTGATTGAGTCTAAATACTTATTTATAGGCTTATTTCAAAGACTTATTTTACATTCCAACCTCTAGCAAATATGGTGCCACCTCTTAATGTTTGGTGCTACCTTCATGGCGTGGGCTTTGACATATTCTACAAGTTTCTAAATAGCATTTACTTCATTTAAAAATGCTTACACAACAACATAACTCTTACGTCCATTGTTTCATGTTTTGACTTGGTCTATAAACTTTATGCGCTGGCTTCTTTTCACTAAAAGTTGTGCCATATGTTACCATATGTGCTTTGCTTTATAATATTAACAATAATAATCAACACTATTCATGTGCTTGGGAATTATATCAATAACTTTATCCATATATGTGTATATATATACACGTTTATCTATTGAAGTATATATATACATATATGTATATATATCGATATATATTCATTCCATAAGTTTATTGAATACGTTTTATTAACAAACATATTTATATAATATATATAAATATATATGTATATATATATACAATTATATATATCAAGATATATGTTACTATATCAACTTACACACACACACGCATATATATATATATATATACGTAATTCCAATTTGATATCTTTATAAAACACTCAAACATACAATTCTTTCAATCATCATATATACATGTAATGTATATATACATATATATATGCATGTCACTTAGTCGAATTAGTATTCCCATGCATATGGGTAATCCATCCAAGAGCATGTGTAGGTATGTCTACCTATGTATACTCATGTATGTATTTACTCACATGTATGAGATTACCAAAGCCACACACATATATACATGTATATATATTAAATGCATATATCTCATCGATATAAAAATGAACACTCACGGAAGGACTTCAACACAAATTTAAGACTTCATCACATCCCTCATTCAAAAATTCATAAACAAGATCGCAATTCAATATAAGCATTCACAATCAAAACAGATGATCACTTACCCGTTACCTAAACCAACTTGACTTAACTAAGACCAACTAGGATGTGAGTGTGTGAAATCTCAATAAGGTCAAATTTAAAGGTTACCAGACCAAGTTCTTCTCCCGAGTGATACTTCCCCTCTCTTTCAAAGGCTTGAACCTGTTCCTGCATTCAACTTAGTTCACCATAACAGTAGTTAGTCGAATCAATGAATCATGTACCTCATATAAATGTCATCTTCACATTATATATTTCATATATTGAATCATAGAGCATTTTAATTGAATCAAACATTTATTCAACATATTTCCATTAGAATTCATAAGGAAAACACATTCACATTTATTGAAGCAATTTACCAAACTAGGTAATAGTAATTAGATACTAACACACAAGGTGTAACACCCCTTGTGAATCATTGCCCCCGATGATTTTTAAGTATCAAATATGATCATAACATAAAGCACGCATCATAAAACATAATAACATAAAATATCATTGTTTTTAAGAGTTTTCAAAATCTAGCAAGACTTGTGGAAAATTTTGCTTCATTTCAGCATAGTATTCCCGTGTGGTAGAATATTTTGCATACTAATCCCACTGGACCTTGCATTGCAGAACTTATTTGTTATGAAAGAGGAGCTTACATGTTTCAAGCACCTTGAGAGGCTCGATCGTTACCACCCTTGGGTCTTGTACCTATAAAGCATTCCATTCAATAACATGATTATCGCCTGATATATACTTCTTAAGATACGAGACATGTAAGACGTTATGCATCCTAGCAAGAGTCAGTGGCAAGCAAATCCTATATGCAACAGGTTTGATTTCTTCAAGAACTTCAAATGGTCCTATGTAGCACAGAGCTAGTTTGGATGACTTTCCAAACTTGATAGAACTCTTGTGAGATTTAACTCTCGACAATACCCATCCCCTACTACAAAATTCCTAGGTACCCGTTTAGATTCAACGTAACTTTTCTACCTATCATTAGCTTCTACTAACCTCTGCTTAATAATTCCAACTTGTTCCTCCATTTTTGATAACATCTCTGGCCCAAGGCTTATCCTATCTTCCAACTTATCCCAGCTTATAGGAGTTTGACACTTCCTACCATATAATGCTTCAAATGGTGTCATCTTGATTGCAAAATGATAGGAGTTATTATATGCAAACTCTACCAAAGGTAGGTTATCATCCCACTTGTATTGTTGATCCATACAATACATCCTTAGTAGGTCTTCTAATACTTGGTTCATCCTTTTAGTATTTCCATCCATTTATGGATGATATGCAAAAATTATATTCAATTTTGTTTTGAGTGCAAAAAATAGGGTTTGCCAAAACCTAGATGTTACTCTAGCATCCCTATCAGAAATTATCTTTTCAAGAATCCCATGCAATCTAAATATCTCTTGAATAAAATTTCATGCTATTACAGGAGCATCATCAGCCAGATTCACGGGTATGAAGTGAGCTACTTTTGACAACTTGTAAACCACTACTAGAATGGCATTGTGCTTGTTCCTTGGCATAGGGAAGACCTTGCACAAAATCTAGGCTAATAACTTGCCACTTACTTTCTATAAATTCATGTTTATATAATAGACATACAAGATGATGATGATTTTCTTTACTCTTTGGCACTCTAAGCAACTTGCTACAAATCTAGTTGCATCTCCTTTCATACCCTTCCAAAAATATAATGGATTTACATCGGCTAACATCTATGTTACACTAGGATGGTTTGAATAGGGTGCATTGTGAACTTCTTTCCATACCATGCTTCTTAATTCCTCAATATTAGGTACATATATCCCTCCCTTAAATCTCAATAATCCATTAGGTTCAAAGTGATATCCCTCGTACCTTTGATCTTGTGTATCGTCTATGAGTGCTTGCTTGACTTGCTCATAGAACTCGTCACCTTTAGATTTTTGCAACACTTATTCCTTGAAGTCAATTTGGGTTGATATCATGGAGGAGATATGCCTCCTACGAATTAAGGCATCGACAACCCGATTCTCTTTTCCCTTAATTTAACTGATATTGAAATCATAGTCAAATATCAATCTTGACCATCTCCTTTGTCGTGCATTCAGACTGGGTTGGGTAAACAAATACTTTAGTCCATGGTGATCAGTCTTCAACTCAAATGGTTTTCCCAATAGATAATGTCTCCACATCTATAAATCATGGACAATTGTTGCTAACTCTAAATCATGTGAAGCATAATTCTTTTCATAGGGCTTCAATTTCTTAGATTCATAAGTTGTGACTTGCCCTTCCTGCATTAATACTCTACCCAATCCTTCTCCTGATGCATCTGTAATAACTACAAAGTTACCATCTAGATCTAGTACTTTTAGTATCGATGTTGTGGTCAATCTTTTCTTAAGTTGGTCAAGTGTTTCTTGACACTTCTCAGACCACTCAAAATTAGTCACCTTCCTTTTCAATGATGTGATGGGAAAAGCTATCCTTAAAAAGTATGTGATAAACTTATGGTAATACCTAGCCAAACCCATAAAAATTCTAACTTCCAACACATTATTGGGCATCGGCCACTCCAACACTACTTTTGTCTTCGTTGGATCAATCGAAACACCATCTGTTGAAATTATGTAACCCAAATACTATGCTTTATTTTGGAAGAAGGTACACTTTGAGATTTTTTCATATAACTTTTGCTCTCTCAATCGTTGGAGAACAATCTCTAGATGTTTGAGATGTTCTTCTTCATTCTTGGAGTAAATTAATGTCATCCAAGAAGACCAACATAGACTTATCTAAACAGTCTCTAAATACATTGTTCATTAGGCTCATGAATTCCGCTGGTGCATTCGTCAATCCAAATAGTAGAAATGTGAACTCATAATGTCTGTATCTAGTTCTAAAATTAGTTTTGTAAATATCTCTATCCTTGATTCTCAATTGATGATATCTTGAACGTAGATCAATCTTTGAAAAATACTACCATTCCTCACATTTGATAAAAAAGATCATCGATATGTGGCAATAGATACTTGTTCTTTAGGGTTACTTTATTAAGCAACTGATAATCAATACATAAGCGTAGTGTACCATCCTTCTTCTTTACAAAGATCATTGGCACTCCCCAGGGTGAAACACCGAGTCTTATCAATCCTTTAGACAACAACTCTTCTAGTTGTGCCTTCAACTCCATTAATTCAGTTGTGGTCATCCTATAAGGTATTTTTGATATAGGTTCTGACCTTGGTACTTGTTGATAGAGAAATCAAATATCCTCTTAGGTGGTAATCCAAGTAATTCTTTTGGAAATACATCCACAAACTTCTATAAAATTGGATATTTTTCAATATATAATTTTCTTGATTCCAATACTTCACCTTCTTCGACATCTTGGGAGTCTTAAGGTCCATAATGTACTAAACCATCTTGAGAAATGAATTCCTTGCATTCCTCAAGTTTTTCCTTTTTACCGCAAAGAGTTGGAAACCTTTATTCTTTACCCTGTGCATCTACACAATGGATATTTGTTGTAACTTAACCTCTCTTGGTGTTCCTTGTATTGACACCTAGCTACCTAGATCGTCTAAGCATTCAATTATTTTAGAATGAAAATATACCTTGGCCCTATGTTTCCATAACCAATTCATCCCTAAGATGACATCATAAGAACCTAAGGGAGCTATGTACAAATTTACTTCTGTTGAGAAACTTGGATATTCAACTCTTGCCTCGAATAGACATTGACTCACTTTAGCCCTTGTTTGGTTTTCATATTCTACAACCTAGGAATTTTTCATGTAGCCAATTTTTCTAGACATTTGACTTGCTACTCTAGGAGAAATGAATTTTTTTGTTGCATTGGTGTCTATTAAAATCAAAATTGGAATTCCAGACAAAGTACCCAAAAATTCTACTGAAGTTATCTAGTACTCTGCTTGTCAATTATTCATAGCAGCATGAATCCTTTGTTGGAACACAAATTTCTATGGTGGAAGAGAATTTTCATGTGCTTGTGTCCCAGATGGTTTGCTCAGACCCCACCACATGTAAAACATCCCTTTACTGGTCCCCTCCTTTTCATAGGTCTTCCAAAATTATTCATTTCCACCAGCATTGATTTTGTAGTTGTTAAAATTGTTGTTGTTTCCTCTTCGATATCTCCTTGGTTCATTCCAATTGTTTTGGGGTACCTTATCCCCTTGCTTTTTCCCTTCACCAGGCTTTCTTAGAGTTTGATTTTTTTGTGACCAAGCGAGGTTATTTTCTTCCTCTCTTGGTAGTTTGAGATAGACTTAAGCCTTTTTTCCTTGCTTAATTTCCTTCTCATATACCAAATCCATGGTAGTTGGACCATGAACATTCACCACCAATTTTCATATTTAGTATCATGATAAAATTTCTTATACAAAATCACTCATCCTTTTGGTACATAGGTACGTACTTTAGAAGTTGAGTGAACTCCCTATACTCATTCAATGATGAGTCAACCTGCCTCAGGTTTTGGAAGTCAATGAGCTTTTGGTCATAGAAGAGTTGGGGCAACCATCGTTTACAAAAAATCTCTACAAACTTGTTCCATGTGAGATTTAAAGAACAAAGCCCTAGCTCCATTTTCTTACTCATCCACCATTTGGATGCTTCACTAGTCGACTAAAATGCTCCCCATATGGCTTTAGTGACCTCAATGTAATTTTTGATTTCGAAATACTTCTCCATTTTCATAATCCATGCTTTCGCTGCATCTCCAGTAGTACTACCTTCAAATTTGGTGGTGTGATCTTCCTCATTTCATGTTATAACTCATTTTCCAAATGCTTCCTTTTGGTTCCCTCAGAATATGATTGTGACCTATCACTGTCTTGATCATTAGATTTAGTATGATTACATGAATCCTCCCCTTCTTCCTCATTGTTAGGAATTTCTTCATTATTTGGGACATCTTGATCCACTCTTTCCTTTCCCCTAACATCTTGTCGAAGGTTTCCTCTTCTTGTTCTAGTTTCATCCATGATAGCTAGAATACGATTCAACTTAGCTTTGACATTCTCAGTGCTTTGACTTGCTTCTTGACTCTCCCCAAAGTTAGTTCTTGTCCTAACCATTTTTCCAAGAATAGTTATACTTTGAAGGTTTCTTTTTAATTAGATCTATGAAGGTTTTCTCAATGCTAACAATATTCCAAAAAAGGTCTAACATTCAAATAAGAAATTCTATTTAAATAACTCATTCTTAAATTTTGCCAAAACAAGATTTTTACTATAATAAAAAAGGATTTTCAATTTCCTTGAGTGTACATAGAATGACTATTTAGATAGTCTAAGGGAGTATATCCATTTGATTCACTTTTTGATACATAACTTTGTGGGGTATAACCCTCTGATTTTTTCTCATTTCTATCTTCAAAAGGATAATAACCCTCAGATTTATCCTCAAATACATAGTTTTGAGGTACATAACCCTCTGATTCACCACTTGTGGCTATTATAATGACTTTCACTAAGGGAAGGACTTGATGATCCCTAAATATCATGACTAGACTAACACTACATTCTAAGGGCATATCCCTAGAAAGTGACAAGGAGTCTGACTTGTTAGAGTAATAATTTTACTACGCTTAATTAATTACATCATACTGGTTAATTAATTAAGTCACTTATTCCTCTAGTTGCTTAAGCTAAACTTAGGCACATTAATAATTGATTAATTATTAAGTGTGCACACTAGGGTTTCATTTAGGGTTTCCCTTTTAGGGTTTCTTGATCTCCTTCATAAGGATTGATCTCTTTGTAATAACTGAGATTCTGATAATGCATTTTACACTTTGAGGTTTGCAGAACATCTTCTTGGTTTTGCATGTCTTTTGCATGTGACAGGTATCCATTTGCATGCAGGTGATCTTGGATTCTAACATGGTATCAGAGCTCCAGACCTGCCGCTGCCTGTTCGTGATCTGAAGATATGGCTTCTCAGTGAGTTTCAAGTGCAAGGGTTTCCACAGGCATCATTTTTTGCAAGATCTGGGGGTAGCCAAATTTTCGGGACACTATGGGCTCAAACGGACGTCGCCATCGCGTTCGCAGCGCCCCAAAACCCTAGAAACGCCTGTCAAATCGTCCATTTTCGAGCATTGGTTTCTGAGGCAAAAATTTTTTGCCAAGGAAGCCGTACGGCCTCCCCAACACGCATTCCGAGGTCAAAATGGCTCAAAAATCGAAAAAACGTACTTTTTGGGGATCTGTGCCTGTGCTGCCAATGAAAATGTTGGAAACCACCCACACGCCACCGTACCCGGCGCCACCCACGGTTGCATACATGCCGGCATCCTCCATCGTGCGGAAGCTCGCCGGCCCAGCGAATCCTCCCTACTTCGGTAGGGTCATATGGATGACCAGGTGCTCGCGCCCGGCCCCCCGGCCCACTCCAGCCCCCTCGGCTTAGCCCGCGGTCATATGGTGACCAACGGCCTAAAATTTTTTCTGCAGGGAGTGATTTTTTGCGGCGACGGCTTGCAGGCCGTGAAATTTATGCCCTTGAACCGCTGACGTCAGCATGACGTCAGCGTCCGTACGGCGGTGTTTGTCCCCTCTAACCCTAGTTTTCTCTAAAAAAGCAGTTTTTTTCTTTTTTGCATAACTTGGGCATACGGTATCGAAATTGGGCAAACGAGATATCGCCGGAAAGCTGGTTCCGAGCACTTTCATTTGGTGTAATTTATTTTTCAGTATTTTCCTGTTTTACTGCATTTATTGCTGGTTGAAGTTAGATGTACTTTTTATGCTTCCGAGCTCATAACTTTTTGCCACGATCTCCGATTTTCGCTATCTTTGCGGCGTTGGAAAGGTATTGAGGAGCTCTATGTTGCTGTCCATGCACTTTTTTCTGTATCTGTCACAAGTTTTTCATTATTCCAGATTTGACCCAATGGGTGTTTTGGAGATTACTTGGATATTTTGACAGTTGGGAGAGTGCTTCTTGCATCTTTGCACTTCATTTTCAGTGATACATCATTTAATAATCGACTGCTGCTTCATAGATTCCAGAGTTGTTCCCGTTTGGAGTTTTCGAGTGTTCCGTGGCATCGGGTCTGCTGTTGCATCATTATGATTCCGATATGGTTTCTTGTAGACAGAAGTATCTTTCCTTGCTTGCCAGATTGCGGTTCCAGTGTTACTCTACAGTTTTCTTCCAGTGCTTCTTTGCAGCATGTCATATCATTGTAGGGGGGTTTTGTCCCACTGGGTTTTCCTACTCTACCTCTTTCTTGCATTTGTAAATGGGTACCTGATCAGGCCTAGTTGCCGGGACCCATCTTTTCTTGCATGCATCTTATTCTAGTGTTTTAGCTTCTTCCTAAGTTCATCTTAAGGGGGGGTGTTAGAGTAATAATTTTATTACGCTTAATTAATTACATCATACTGGTTAATTAATTAAGTCACTTATTCCTCTAGTTGCTTAAGCTAAACTTAGGCACATTAATAATTGATTAATTATTAAGTGTGCACACTAGGGTTTCATTTAGGGTTTCCCTTTTAGGGTTTCTTGATCTCCTTCATAAGGATTGATCTCTTTGTAATAACTGAGATTCTGATAATGCATTTTACACTTTGAGGTTTGCAGAACATCTTCTTGATTTTGCATGTCTTTTGCATGTGACAGGTATCCATTTGCATGCAGGTGATCTTGGATTCTAACATGACTTTTCCAGAGAGACAAGAGGTAAGTAGTTGAAGTTGGCATCATCATTCATCCTTCTCTTCTCTTAACTAATTCATGAAAGGGCATGACTAAAAGTCTTGGTATCACTTAGCAAAATGGTATTGTCATAATTAGTTCCCTCAATGGTATGAACAAGGGCTTCTCTTTCCTTCTTGGCCTGCAGATAACGCTCATTTCTGATCATTGAATTTCTTGCAATCATCTTGAGATGCACCATCCTATCACAAGAATTTCCAAACACTAGATTCACATAATGTTGGATTGGAAACATAGTGAGCACATGGGTTCCAGAGCTGAACCTAGTAGCTCTGATACCAAGTGTAACATGCCCATTGTTTTTCCTAGTAATTCTACTAAGTTTTACCCACATGTAATTGACTATGCGTCTAATGTAAAGCATTTTTTTTCTTTTCTATTCAATAATGAATGCATCATTTGAAATATAAATTTATCAAAACTTTTTCATTGCATAATAAAAGAATCATTTCAATAATATAAGTATGATTTAACTTTACATAGATATATTCAAGATAACGTTTTCATATTACAATTTCCATATAGATGGACTTATGATTACATACATTGCTTCAACAAGCTTACAAGAACTAGAAATACAAATGGTCCAAAATATCCTTCTCTCAAATCAATATATATTCATTCCATATGTTTATCGAATATATTTTATTTACAAACATATTTATATAATATATAAATATAAAGAATAGTATTACGTATATATATACATAATTCCATTTCAATATCTTTATAAAACACTCAAACATACAATTCCATCGATCATCATATATACATGGAATGCATATATACATATATACATACACACACACACATATATATGTGTCACTTAGTTCAATCGGTATTCCCATGCATATGAGTAATTTGTCCATGAGCATGCATAGATATGTCTACCTATGTATACTCATGTACGCATTTACTCACATGTATGAGTTTACCAAAGTCACACACATATATACATATATATGTACATTAATGCATATATCTCATCGATATACAAGTAAACACTCAGGGAAGGACTTCAACACAACTTTGAGACTCCATCACGTCCCTCATTCAAACATTTATAAACAAGATCACAATTTAATATAAACATTCATAATCAAAACAAAAGATCACTTACCCATTACCTGAATTGACTTGACTTAACTAATACCAACTAGGGTGTGAGTGTGTGAAAGCTCAGTAAGGTCAAATTTAAAGGTCACCAAACCAATTTCTTCTCCTGAGTGATACTTCCCCTCTCTTTCAGAGGCTTGAACTTGTTCTTGCATTAAGCTTAGTTCACCATAACAGTAGTTAGCCAGATCAATGCATCATGTACCTCATAAATACGTCATATTTACATTATATATTTCATATACTGAATCATAAAACATTTTAATTGAATCAAACATTCATTCAACATATTTCCATTAGAATTCATAAGTAAAACAAATTCACATTTATTGAAGCAATTTACCAAACTAGGTAATAGTAATTATATAATCACATAGGGTGTAACAATGATAGAGCTCTTTATCACTTTCACAATGCCGTTGGAATCTCCAAAATCTAGCAACTGATGAAAAGATGTTAGCTCGGGAGTCCAAAAGGAAATCTTCACTTCAAGTTGCAATAAATTCTATCAAATAGAAAATTACTGAGAAATGAACTCCACCAATGCGATGCTAATGGAATCAACATTTCCAATGATATCTTGTTCGCAAAAAATTGCCGCCTGAATCAAAAGTTATCTCAGTTTGAAAAACCCAAATTTATGGACTTAAAGGCTAATTAGCAGCAAAATTTTAGCACCCTTGAGTTGGCCCTCAGTCGTTCATGTGACCAAGGCTCTTTTGGGTGCAAAATAAAAATGCGCCACTAGTTAGGTGGAGGCGGCAACGGGTTAACGACAAGAAGCAGGCGACGTCGCTCCCCAAGGTGGAGCCCTCATCTCCAAGGAATCGATAAGAGAAATAAGGGTACGACGGTTGACAAAGGACTAACACGACACCGAAAGAGTTTAAAGATTGAGCGGAAAAAAACACAGGCGTCGACGAAGGTTAAATCACCTACAAGGACCAATGTAATAAATGTGTGCGGTCTGTGGTAGTAAAGATGACGATAGGAAGGAAATAACGAATGGTAGTAGTAAATAAAGGCAGCCAACAAAGGGTATGTAGACCAACAGGAGTGCAATTGACGAAAATAAAGAATAACGAGGGTGCTGACAAAGATTTGAAAGTCTATAGAGATACAAAATCTGTAGCGGCCTATACAGCCCTACGAACAATAAATATGTCTGCCAACAAAATGGTCCATAGATTTTTTTAAACCCCACAATTAATTAAAAATGCCTAAAAAAATAATGAATGCCCGTAGATTTAAAAAAAAGGCCCAATGAATATAATAAATTTTCTCCATAATAATTTTTCCCTATAAATTTCACTAATAATTGCTCATATAGTAATTCAACCACCCTCATAAAATATTAAACACAAATTTTAGAAAAAAATGTTTGATGGAAAAAAATTTAACCTACAAATAAATATATTTGATCCCAATTTTTTTTTACCAACGGAGGGGGGGGGCGAGTTTTTTTTTGTTGATTGTACAAATCCGTATAGTACAAATATTCGCCTCCCTACTACAAAAAACCTTTGATGCTTTCTAAGAAAAATGTCAAATTTTGACGATTTGATAGATGTTTTAGAGGTTTTTTGGGCCTCCTAAATGCAATGGCGGGGTCAGATTTGACCCAATGTGCTCCAAAAACCAGTTGTCTCTCAAATGACAATAACTATCTCGTAATGCAAACCCTCAATAACTTATAATGAAAATCTCCTCAAGCTCAACTCTCTACTACGAGATGGGTTTTTCAAGGCCTATGCTATGATACCATGTTTGAAATATTGATGAATAATGAACCAAATGAAGCTACACTCTTCAATGGATTAACCAAGAAATAAACCATCCACAAGAAAGTGTTACAACATGAGCATGCAAAAATATTGATGATTGATCAAATGATCTATAAATGATATCTAGAATCTCTAGATTATATGAGATACATGAGATGATTTACAATGAACAAACACTTTGTATATATAGACAAGGTGTGAGAAGGTAGGATAACTTCCCTTGATACAAACATTAAATGCTTAGTGCAAATAATAAATTCATAAGATAATGAATAGGAAAAGTATTAAATGCCTAGATGATTAAAAGTAAATAACAAGACATGGCCCCATTATAACTAACTTCCAAAAATGACTAGGATAACTTAACTCCTAAGTAAACTTATTAATGTGAATAGGTCCTCACTAATAACTAGTTAGGAAATAACCCCATTCACACTAACGACCTACTCAAGGTGCTAGAGATATGCAAATCACACTAGTGACTTGTAGAATGTGCTAGCAAAGTACATTTTATTCTAGTGACCTACAAAATACACTAGTGCCCTAGTACATTCTTTTTATAATCTAATTATCCAAAACCATTCATTAATAATTTCACTATCCTTTGGTCAACACACATTTAGAATTTGATCTTAATCAAAGGGAATCAACAAAATAAGTTATATGCGAGAAAATATAAATTACAAGGTACAAGATAGAATTTGACCACACACATTGCATAAATTGACCTATTGAGCACTCAAACATTTTAATAGTCATGAAATCATAATTGACCACCACATTGCTAAAAATATATATTTATATATTAAACATCAAGTATAATGATTTTAAAAAGCAAGTTTTTCAAGTTACAAGACCAAAATTGATTGATTAAGCAAGAGTCAAATAGCATAACACTCAATGCTCAATTTCATCATGCATTCACTAACCATTATCATATGAGTGATATTATTCATCTCATGCATTTAATTTACAGTAATATTCCTTTTTAATTAATTAGCTTATGTGGGTCCTATCTTTATTTTTCGTAGGAATGCCAAAATAGTTTAATAGAGGAGTCATAGTTTAGTAGAAACAAATAAAATAATAAAAAATACGATGATATGGGTTTCCATAAAAGGTTGTGAAAATCCCCAAGACACTTGACAATTTCTTCATGATAAATTCTATGACAAAAAATAACGAGTTACAAGTTGGTATTTGTGACAAAGTGGGGGGCACTATTTTGGGGGAATAATCTAATTAAGATTTTAATTGATATATTTGGGAAGGAAAGTGGGGTGTTAGAAATTTATGTCCTACTAGGGCTATATATTGAAGTGTTTGATTGCCTTTGAGATATTTGCTAATTTATTCAGTCTTTTCTACCATAGTTTGAGTCTTGTGTACAACTATAGGATTTGAAGATAAAAACCTTTAGATTCTAGAGATTAGAGGATGAAACCCTTTGGTTTCCTTGAGATTGGAAAATCAAAACACTTTTAATAAATTTTAAGGCTAATCTCGTGCAAAGGTTGTATTTTTACTTGAAAACTTTGTTGGAATTTTAGCATATATTTTGGTATTTGGTATTTGCAACGAGTTTAGTATTTATAAATATTCCACATATTGTGGAAGCATATATTTATAATCATTGAAGTGAAATATTATTGTAAAGGAAGATTTATCCATATTTGTATATTATTATTTGAAGATTCAACATATCTATATTATTTTTATAATTTATTATATTTCTCAACATTGTTGTTAGTGAAAATAATATATAAATTATTCATCCATTATATACTCTCACCTTGACCACACAATATCTAGTTGATAAAATGTATTGAATAATAATATCTACTCATTATATGCTCTTGCCTCACCCTCATAGTATCTTTATAGCTATAAAGTGGTTTATACTAGCATATATATATTATTTATTAATAATATTTATAAAAACACCGAGAGATATCCTTCTTGAGGAGTCTATTTTATTTTTTAGTCACATAAAAGTACAATAGACACCTCAAGAAGGATATCTCTTGGCATTTTTATAAATATTATTAATAAATAATATATATATATGCTAGTAGAATTTGCAACATGACATGAAAGACAAAATTATTAGGGTTAGGGTTACCGTTAGGGCTATGGTTAGGGTTATATTTAGGGTTAAGGTAAGGATTATGGTTAGATATACAATTAGGGTTAAGATTATGATTAAGCTTAGTATTAGGACTAGTGTTAGGGTTAGGGTTACAATTATAATGAGATATAAATATAGGCTTAGGTTTATAGTTACAATTATAATTAGAATTAGGTTTAGGGTAAAGGTTATGATTAGAGATAATTTAGGGATGTAGTTAGATATTAAATTAAGGTTAGGTTTAGGGTTAGGATTATAATTAGGGTTACAATTAGGGCTATGGTTAGGAGTTAAGTTAGGATATATAGAAGAAAGGGAAATTCAAGTCAAATTGGTTGGGTCCATATGTCATTACTGCCAAATTTAGATCTAGAGCCTACAAGCTAGTCACTCCTAAAAGTCGTGAGCTAGATTGGCCTATAAAAATTTCCATCTCGAGCACTTGTATGCTTAATACATTTAGCACCATCCTTCCAAAAAATATATAAAAATATAGAAAAATAAAAAAATATGTAAAAAAATTTAAAAAAATCCTTAAAATAGTAAAGAGAACTAAATTTTTCCATTAGTGAAAACCACTCCTTGTAGTCCCTTGGGAAAGTACGATGATGAAAACCTAGTAAAAACGTGTCATGTGTACTAGGAAATCACTCCAGCCTATGAGCATGTATCCTTCCATATTTTTCCCATCACTGTATTTTATTTATCCCATTTTATCCCTTACCTTAGATTTTCCATTCAAGTCCCTTACCCATCCATCATATTCCATACATTTTTGCTATCCCCTTCACATACTTTACCTACTCATGTTATCCTCATTTTTTAGATTTCTCTAATTACCAATACTTTGCCTCATTTTAATCCCTCCACCCCCCATCCATCCATTTTACTTTCCCCTCATTTCATTCTATTTCTATTACATACCCTTTCCTTGATTTTGCACTTATTTGGGGGTACCCCCTTGTTGAAATTTCTTGGGGAATGTTTATGGCGTATATATCCATTGGGGCATGCCATTTTTATCATTATCTATCATCACTTTGATTCAGGATTTAGTCCTTATTTGTAATCTACCCATCACCCACAGCTTTGACATTTCATTAGATACCAATTCATATTTTCTGCATGCTTTTGATTAATTGCTTTCTTTGTCTTTGTATTTGTCCTTGTCTTTGTCTTTGTCTTTGTCAGTCTATGTCTATTTCTTCTCCATTTGCATTTTTATTTTTTTTACTTTTTTGCTTGTTTATTGTATCTAGTCTTAGTGCTCCATCTATCACACCATCATAGTCGCATTCATCCTTTATATGATGGCGTGCCTATGACACTATGTTCCTTGGCTCACTACATTGTTTTCACTTTCTTTGATTTTCTTTCTTTCATTTTTTATTTATGTTTTATGTTGCTTATAGTCTTAGTGCTCCATCTATCACACTGACATAATCACCCTCATTCTTCATATGATAGCTCGTGCCTATGATAATGTGTCTATTGTATCAGTATTTTATTTACAACTTATTTATTTGAGTGTTAGTCCATATGCACATGACATATTGTCATCATGATCGTTTATATCATGGTGCATAACGCTAAGTGCTAAAGCAAAATAAAGGTTGTTCCTTGCATGTGAAGTTACTACAAGAACATGCATTAATCATCCATTTATCCATAATCCCAATCATGTGTCATTTAGTGTAATTATATCCTTGTGAGATTTCATCATCTAACATGTACATCCATGCAATCCAATCTAGTCATCCTAGCATTATCAATCAATATTCCCAATCCTTAATCAATCACTAGTCTTATATTCATGGCATGTACATCATCCCAACATGATTTCTCTCAAGTCATGTTTTATCCTTTCTGACACATCTTTTATCATCCTTTATATTTTTAAGATACCTATTGGGCTCCATTTCACCCAACAGTTATGTTGAGAGGGCATCACTTCCATAATCATCTCTAAGCAACCAGGGCAACTTGCCACCAAAGATTCACTTCATCCCATCCTACTTTTTATTTTTCTGTGACACAACACCACTTTCGTGACATTACATAAAAGAGAAGAAAAATGTAGACATCTAGAATATTCCCTATTCAATTCCATCACCTAGTATAGTTCCTTCACCTTAGGCCTTACACAATTAAATAATTATATTATTTAATTTAATTAATCACCTTTTCCATATCCTCACAATATAAATAAATAAATAAATCTCATATTCCACCTATTTTCCATCTCACACATGGTTAAAATAATTAAATAATATTATTTAATTAAGTCTATATTCCCTCAAAAACATTCCAAGAATAAATATCCATAGAATTATATATTTTGTGTGCTATGTGCATTACTAGTTATATCATCAATTATTGAACACATGTGAATGTTTAATATTTTCTTACTATCACAATCCATTTTTATACAAGTGCAATGTATTATGTATAATAAAAATATTAGGTACATAAAAATTGACCTAGACATTCAAACAATAATTGTAACAAGTATTGTAACGACATGAAAATATATCACTTAATAACTTCACATAAGTTCATAATAAGAGTGGTCATACACTGAAACTTGTTGTGAACATATATGTTTTTCTTAATAATTTTTTTTTTTTAAGATAGCAGGAATCGGGTAGCTCCCCTATAAACTACAATGCGCCTAGTAAAAAATTCATGTGACTGGTGTTGTTGGTACAACACGCCCTCTGACACCATAGGGATGAGGGGAGACTGGACCTCATGACCTCTTTCTTGCAACATGATGCTTTAGCCAATTGATCTAGGGCCCCTGCCTCTTGTCTTAATAATTATTTCACATATCAAAATCTTAAAAATTTACATTCTATTTGCTCTCAAATTTAAGAAGTTTTAAAAGTCTTCTTCCATGTCCTCCAAAATATATATTTTTGTTTCTCTATTTAATAACTTGGAATGAATAGTTCACTATAATCCATAATAAACCTATTGGTAGGCAATGTTTGTGTGACATGTTCAATCACATGGTTATGCTTGGTGTGCCATACACCTTCAGTCTATATGTGCAACAAATCATAAGGTGTGGGTAAAAATTAGGCCAATAAAGCAAGATTAAATTTATTAACTCTATTTGATTATCATTGTTAATCACATTACAATACCATGTTCATGCAACGATTTCAATATTAATTTTACCATGCACACAATATCTTTGTTAAATTGAACCCCCCATCTATACCACTATGATTCATCATTCGTAGAAGATAGAAGTGTTAATTCTTGGCATAATATATTTTATTTTAAAAAGGCTTGCAATTCTTCATTTCGGTTAATTGAAATAGATAACATTTTGCACGACCGCAAAAAAATTCCAAGTTTTCTATTATTATACATTTTGCATAATCTTAATATACAATTGAACTTGAATTTTTTTAAAAATAAAATATAAATTCACTTACCTTTTTCACTTAACTTCTATGATAAACATCATTACTTATTGATTTTTTACTTCTACCAACTTGCCATTCAATAATGCAAGACTATAAATTTCATCACAGAGGCCCCATAAATAATATTAGTTGATGTTACTGATTTATAATAATTTTACATGCATGATAATTTAATATATTTTTAAATATTTTATAAAAAGTATTTTGATTGAATAACGTTGATGATTATTTTCAAAAATATGTTAAGTGTTACAATAAATATTAACCATAATAAATATTTCAATCCATAAGAAAAAACAATTTAAGTAGAAAATTATTTCACCTACCATTAGAAGGATGACAAAGATAGTGAAGAACTCCACAAAGCGTTCATGGAGGTGGCACATATTTTAAGTGGCCTAACCATGGGAAATCTTCACAGAGGATTTAACAAGTGGTGAATGTGAATTAAAACCTTGCCTAGCTCAATTTTTTTGGTGTACATTCATCTTGGCTCAACCAAATGGTAATTTAACCAACTTTCCAAAAGTGTCTTGACTCTTATAAAATTCCATCTAGGATATCGTCAATAAAAGTGGCTCAACTCTTATACTTTTTTCCTAAGATAACATTAATAAAAAGTGGCATCATAGGGTCTAAGGTTTCATTTAATTAAAAGAAAAGTAGTGATATTACTATCCAACTCCACCTCAAATCCTTCTTAATGGATAAATTAACTAACAACTATTGTATTAATTACGTAAGTAAAACTTGATGTTGTCATTACTAACCAATTACATTTAGTGAAACTTAACCATCTAATTTAATTTGAAGTAAGACTGCATGACATTATTTAATCCTAACTATAATTTGCACAATGAATATAAATTAGGAAACAATGAGATGTGAATCACAACTTTTGATACAACTATGATATTATTAAGAGGGGTACATGCTTTTGACGCAGAGCTATGAACCGGTGAGGTCACAAATGGGGTCCTCATCCCCAATATAAATTCTCAATAATTACACCCCGATGAGGTTTGCACCTTGATGGCAAGAATAATAACACAACATAACCATCACACCATGCCACTATTGACACACTTTTGATACAACTATTAAAACTTAAATATGAATTGGATTAGTTCAAAGGAGTTGGTTTGTTCTATTATAGTAGATTTCTTGTGTGTAATTTAAACAAATTATTCAAATTGTAAGTTTAGTTGAAGAATTGGTAAGGGGTCTCCTACTTATTGTCTTCCATTAGTATCCAAGAACATGTTTAATTACTTAGGAATTTAGGAATTGAATTGAGGTAAAAATGAAACTTGGTTATGAAGGAATTTAACATCAATGAATCTAACCTCAATTCATTATGGAGCTAACCTCAAATGTAAGAACAAACTCTCAAATGCAATATTTCTCTAGGAAATTCACGAAATATATGTACATCTGCAAAAAATCTTTCATGAAGAATTGATTAAGCTAACGGGTAAAAAATGTATGTCAATTTTAATATTTTTGACAATCTTAATAAAACGCTAAGAAATTGCAAAAAAATAAGAGAAAAAAGAAATAGATGGACAAGAGAGATCATGAGGAAAAGCGGAAGCAATTGGAAGAAGTATATAAGAAGGAACTTGAGAAACTTTGTGTAGAGAAGGAAGCAAAAGAATATAGGTGTCAAGTTTTGCTATCTGAATAGTAATGATAATATATTTCCCCCGTCAATGGACTTAATTATATGGTGATATTAGCTAAACACTATATATTGAAACATGATGAATATGAGCATAAGAGGAAGGTAATGGAGGAAGAGGCAAAGAAGAAACACCATCTAGAGAAAGAAAAGGAAGTTGTTGAGCACATACAATGGGTAGAGGAGGATGCTAAGTCTAACAAATTTGCATATCCAAAGTAGGAGATCACATCAATTATCAACATAATGACTACATATATATATATATATATAAACCAAAAAATAAAAAGTGAATAACCTTGAGAGGTTTCATGACAAAAGGAAGTTTTTAAAATGTTACAGGAGATCTACGTAAGCCTATCTAGAGATGATCATTTTAAATTGGATACTTACATACACACCCCCAATAAATCACCATAAGAAAATCAATATGTTCTTCATAATGTGTATCAAATGCATTTAGATATACAAAGAAAAAAAGATGATAAAATTATTAGGCATAGTGTGGTTACACATTATCATTTTATGTATTATTATTTTCCTCCTTTTTTGCATGAATAAAATAAAGAATCAAGGCCTTATGTACCTATAATGGTAACTCTCATTACACATAAGAAGAGTATGCATGAATAAATTCCTCCATATTATAGGGATACTTCCCATCAATGGGTCCCAAATATATGATCAAATGTTAAGCAAGAACAAAATAAATACATGGAGTTGCCTCTAAATAATAAAAAACAATGGGTAAAGAAAGATAAATCAATAATTATACCTATTTATAGTGTTTTCACTAAGATGACATATTCTTATTGAGATCAAATCTATTTACTTGAGAAGTAAGAACTTGATGCTACTCATTGAGACGAGGATCACCTCTCAAAAGGTGACATGCCTAATCTTGTTACTTGAGATCTTAAATATTTCTATGCTTTACTTATTTATATCTACTTAATTTAGTATTTATTTTTATTTCTTATGTGTCCTTACACTTTGGCCTTTTGTCTATATCATGTTTTCTACGCATCTCCTATTTTCATTTCACCTTTTATATTATAGTTTGTATTCTTTGTTTACTTACTTGGGGAAATATTTCCCTTTTATTCTTACATGTTTAGCTACCATGATTTCCAATATGTATTATTCATCCTATGTTCCATGATTAATATTTACATTTTATTGCTTGATTTGTTAGCTTCTACATTCCTATGGTTCATGTCCCTAATGTTTCTATGATTCTCATACTTCATGTTGGTTATGTTTAGATCTTATGTTATCCACATGCCATGCCTTTTTTGTATATCACATTTTAATATCATGTGATGCTTAAATGCTATATATTTATTACATTTACATATTCTCATATGGTTATCATGCTATTATCTTATGTTGCAATGTTTATGCTCACATGACTCTAAATTTTGATCCTTGTCATGCTTATATCTTACATCTTAATTAGGCTTACACAACCATTATTTAGCATTAGTTGCTATCAATATTATTTTCCTTCACGGGGGCATAGAGTAAAAAATTTCCTAGTTTGTAATCTTTTCCTTATTATTTTTACTCATTTTGGTATCCACTACCCTAGTTGTGTTTTAGGACCATTTTGACTTGATTCTAGCCTTTTCCTCATCATCGATTGACAATGCAATAAATCTTAGCCTTAGAAATGTCACAATTGTCAATCCTAGAAGCTTGGACTATTGTATCTTCAAGGACCACCTATTAATGCTAATTTTTAGACAATTGTGTCAATTGATGTTAGTGTTCATGTTCAAATTTAAAAATATAAGTTTGTCCATTAAATGTACCCTAATTATTATTAATTTTAAATTATCATCCTTCCAAAAATATTGTACGAACCTATTTGTAAACCCTCTTTCAAATTAATTCACTTATAACACATCAATAGGAAGATTTACTACCACTCTATTTTCTATCACAATATGTACGAACCTATTTTTAAACCCTCTTTTAAATTAATTCACTTATAACACATCAATAGAAAAATTTACTACCACTCCATTGTCTACCACAATAGGTGTATTGTAGAGACTCCTTCAACAAGTAGGGTAGTAGATTCAAATCTATAGATCTAAAGAATGTGTAGCTCATTGTGCCATTTAAGCTATGTATTCCTTGTGAAATCATTTCTTTCTTTCCATTGTTGCAATCCATTTCAGCATTCTTTCCATATAAAGCCACTATAATCCAATTCCCTTCACCCTACCCAAGTGACAAGTCTAAAAAATCTTTGTTATTTCCCCCAAATCATGTTTGAACAATTTTCTATCCTTTTTCATTTCTTTGCATCCTTAAATATGATCACCATCACCCTCTTGTGTCTCCATCACATCACATGCCACATTGTTCTTATTTCACTTCCTAGGAGTTTTATTTTGTGACCACCATATCTTGTACACACCACTTACACTTTTCTAGTAGATTCACACATGCCCAATTTCCTACTTTTAAGATTTGAGGAGGTCAAAATACATTAAAATTTGGACTAAGTACGGTAATATCCTTTGCCAGTAGGTTTGCTCATGCCTAATTTTCTACTATTAATATTTGAGGAGGTCAAAATACACCAAATTGGGGACTAAGGAAATATCCTTTGCTCAAGATATTTCAATATAAAAGACATGTGTGTATGGTAAGGGGAAGAGGAATTAAACATTAAAGGAAACCAATTCCTATGAGTTTTAGAATTCTTGGAGCCCTAGACACCTATACGTAGGAAGGTCATTATCACTCTTATATACTATTGCAATGCCCCTAAAAATTAGTGTTGCACCCCTAAACACTGTTGCAACACCCCTAATGGAACAATAATGCCTAGTTTCTAATGTATTTAAGCCTATAATTTCACCATAATTAGTTTAAGGCCTCTTCGGTCCATTTATGATGTTAGATTTATGAGATTCCAAGTGTACATGTTCTAGTTTTACATTCCTTTTCTGTAGTATTTTAATTTAAACTTTGTATTTGTCAACTCATATCTTTTTGTTGTAGATCAAATTTGTTCTTCTATGTTGACATAATAGTTTGATTTGTTTAATAATTAGTTCAAAGGAATAATTGTAATATTCTCCCACTTGTCGAACACCTTGCAAGAAGCGTAAAGGAAAACATAACCTGAAAAATAGTTCATTTACAAATCTACAAAATCACAAGTTTTGATTAACCATGTAAAAACTGCAAAACCACTATGTTTATAGACACACATGTGAATCCATATCCACTTATCATCTAGAAGACCCACAAGTTTGTAAAACACCTAAATAGTTAAGTCATAAGAATGGAATATCATGAATATGAATTACTAAATATTTTAAATGAAAAATCCACAAAACCCTCAGATCCAACCAACATGAAATTGAGACATGCAAGTACAACCAACCAAAGGAAGAAGAAGTCTATGAACTCCAAACCCATTTTTAGGCCAACTCCACAACCACCATCATATACAAGCATATAGAGAATCTAGGCTATTCTAGAATTTTATAGATCATCTAATGATCAACTCCATAGCCTCACTGCATTCAAGGTTAATGAAACAGTGTCTTCTAGTGCCAAGTACTAAACCAAGAACCCAACATAAGCATATCAAACCATAGTCATAAAAAACAAGTTTCTCCATATGACCAGGGAGCCAAGCACAAACACCCAACATGAATACTCTACTGCACATGACCACATATTGTAAGAACACCACCGTGCATGAGGATTTAAAAATACTTTCAAATAAGAGCTCCAAATCAATATCTTTGTAAATGAAAATACATGATCAACTCCAAAATATTCCATCTTTAACTTCCAAAGCTCATGCCCAGTACCATTAAACTTTTCAATGTCTAACTGAGATGAGCTAGTTCTTACCCACCCGAATTATAGGAAGCAGATAGCTCCCCCTCCAATTAAGTTGTGGGTAGGAGGATTCAAGTTGCCCCAGGCCAAAACTATCTATAATTCCTCCCCACTTGCTATTATAGTTTGCCGAGGTGAGGGGAGACAATTCAGGGGTCCAAAGAGAGGTAGCACAACGACGAATAACAACGACAATTGCACTTACCCCTTTGACCCTCTCAAACACACCACAAATATGACTTAAACACACTTAAGAGGTTCCCATAAATTCTTTTGAAGGGTAAAATTAGGAGGCACTTGACTTTCCCTTATTACTCATGTTTTCATGAGCATATATTACCTATGTTCTTACATGCTTATCACATGGTATATTTTTATCACTTTTACATGTTTTATTACATGATCACATTTTTTTCTATATTAAGTACAACACATTTTATCACTTTTACATGAGGATATATTTTCACACTTTTAGGTTAGATTCACCAAATGAAATAACACAATAAAAACTAGGCTATTTTTGTTTTACATATAAAGCTAACAACCTAAAGTTATATTATCTTTCCTTGCACTAATCTATTTGAAGTTTGATTGTAAATTGAAATGTGACGATAAATTCAACAATAATCTACCAATTATTCGATGCTAATTCAAAATATATAATATTCTAAAGTTAGAAAATGCAATAATTGTCAAGGAAATAAATTAGGACTTATAAGACTCCCAAAAATATTGGTGGCATTATACTTATACCTCCCCACAGTTTGATGTACTAATTTTTTGTTGATAGTGGTAGATAGTTTCTTTGGGCACCTTTTGGTGGTAAAGTTTCATCACCCCAAAGATAGAAATAAAGCTAGGTGGGCTTCCTCCTACCAAAATTTTATAACCAATTAGGGGAACTGTAGAAGGGGCGGGGTGGGAGGGAATTCTAGTTCCAAAAATAAAGTTGAGATGGGTGGGTGGGAATGTAGTTGGTTTCAATTCTAATTGAAATGCCACATGTTATGCCACCCATCTACCTTCATTTACCCCACTTGTAATTTTAGGGTAGGGTGGGTAGGAGGTAGAAAATGAATTCATATCATGCTACCTTAGAATAATAGTAGGCCTCCCCCACCATTAGAAGTTGTGTTTTGATAAATGAGATGATTATATATGAGTGGAGTATTTCGATTGACAAATTTCAACTTTTTTTTGACCTATAGAATACCAACATCCAACCTAGATAAAATCACCAATACGTTGGGACACTCTTAGGGCCACTTGAATAGTTAGATGCTAGTCTCTTTTGCTATTCATGAAATATTGAAAATTTCACTATTTTTTTGTCTATGTCCCAAGCCTTGCTTTGCCCATATAATTCTCTAAATTATCTTTAATATATTGCTATTGATCTCTAAAGATCTTAGGGGGAGTGGACTTTGTGTTTGACTATTTGGGAGACTACCTTCATCTGTCTCCTAGGTGGTAAGTTTCAACCTCAACTTAACCTTTAGAAAGATTGGAATTTTTGCTTCCTATATTGGGTTTCTGTGATGTATGCAAGGTTTTATAGCTATGAATAACCCTAAAATGATTTGTGTGGCTAATGTATTGTGTACTTGTGCAATGGAGAAAAAGTGATATTGAGGTTAGATTGACTTGGGAAGTGATAAATAGAGGATTGATGCTTAGAATTGAGACACAACACAATGGGGAATGCAATGAAAGAGGACTAGGGAATTTTAGGAGTGATTAGGAAGAAAATTTATAAATATCAAAGGAAAAAAGAAGATAATGAGAGATCGGTGATGGAAAATGGGAAGAAGTCCTTAAGGAATGATGATTCATGTACTTGATTTAGTATTCCAACTTCCAAAACATTGTAGCATTAATGAAAAGAAAAAATCTTAGTATTTCAACAAGTTGTGAGTGGAAAGAGTGAACCCTACTTTCATATGATGTATTCTTATATCCAAAAAGAGTGTAATTAATGTTTTCTTTTGGGTTCAACTCAATATCACTTTGAGTGCAAATTAGAAAAACGTAGTATTATGTTTTTGGCACATGAAATTTGATTATCAGAAAGTTTAATTTCAAACCCAACACCTAGGTGTCTATGTGTCTAAGACACTAGAATCTAAGTGTTTAAGTGCCTAAAATTAAACTTTGATTTAAAATTTCCTAGATGAATTTTGGGTGTGAAAAGAGGTTTGAGGTAGCTAGAAATCAATTCAGCACTTGAGAGGAGGCTTAGACACATAGAAAATAATCCTAGAAAACACCCAAGGGAATGAACTCTAAATAGCTACAAAAACCCAAGGTGAAAGTTGTAAAGTATGTAATTTTTACATTACACATGTTTTCAAGATCATATATTACCTACGTTCTAACATGCTTTTCACATGATGATATGTTTTACCACTTTTATGTATGTATGTTTTATTGTGATCACATCTTTTTCTTCTAACCACCAACTAATTTCATCCTATTTATGCAACCAATTGAAGGGGGCATAAGTCACTAACATTCCTTTTGTGAATTATATCTCGCAAGGACATACTCATAATCATTTCCATGTATAGGTGAGCTTTATCAACCTTTCTACTTTATTAGAATCTTTTACTTAGTTAGAGTCCTACCTTTTTTCGCTTAGTTAGAGATTTACCACTCTTCACTTAGATGAAATCTCTCACTCTTCTCCTTTTTACTTTCACTATTTAAAAAAATAATTTTCAAGCAAGTTGTAGTTAGTGTTTGCATTAAATATGTGACAAATGCTACTTGTTACATGCTTTTTTTTAATTTCATTTTGAAAGTTTTGATGGAGTGCTCATTATGAGGAGAGTACAAGCATCATCATCCATATCTACATCCTTTAAGGATTTGAAGATTTTTACTTTCCTCATTGATTACTTGTTTTATTTTGACATGTATCCTTATAGTAGTTTGCATGCACATTAATGTGAAGGTAAAATATAATAATAAAAATTGCATATCCATGCCCTTTTCACTTATGTTTTTGGTCCAATTCAAATAGATTTATGCAATAAGTTTACAAGTGTCATATTATTATATGAAATTCAATTCATGATATTATCATAGTTTGTTCCCCATCATCTATCACCCCCAACAACTAGTTTCAATCCCTAGATCTCCCAATTTCCACCTTGGATTATATTTCTAGGTGTGGAATTGACCTAGGTCATTTCTAATTATATATCTAGACATTGAATTTTTAAATTCAAAATTTAATAGACCCTTACTATAGTTACTATGTGTTGACCTAGTGCACATTTGTGTGGATTTGTATGCTATGTTGTATTGAAGGACATTCATTTTTTGTTTTGAAATCATTGAAGAGCATTGCCATAGAGAATTCATGATATATCCATAATAGTATTATTAGAGCAAACATCAACATACATCATCTTGGGCATCTCTACATGCTTACTTGCTATTTTTATCATTGTTCCAAAGTTGTAAAATTGATCCACCTAGGAGCTTGATCAAAGGAGAATAAATCCTTTCCTAACAAGTTCTTAAACCATTTATCTAGCCATCACCCTACTTGAGACATAAACACATTGAGCCAAGGTGCATTTTCTACAATCACTTTTTTTTTGCTACCTAACTTCCATAAATCTAGGTTTAGTTCCATTTGCCAAATTAGTTCTCTAAAAGTGAATTTGAACCAGAGTAAAATACAACTAGTTTGTACATTTAGAAGCATTCATTTAGACAAAACTTTAATTTTTAATACATTAAATAACCAATGTATGACATCTTCAACAATTAGATTTGTTATTGCATTAATCTATTGGTAAACGTGCTATTAGTGTGTTTTCATTGATGTAAATCTATGCTACTACTGCATGCACTTGTATATTGTCCTTGTTGAAGAGTTGTGTTGAAGGGTTATAATGTTTTCATTGGTACACAATTGTACATTGTCTTCTAAAGTTCATGGTTGGATTTCAAAGTGATTTTATTGATGTTTCTGATGAAAGACTTCACATGGGGTATGAAAATAAATGCATGTCTCCAAACTGTTAAAAGCACAAATACTTGCACCATAGGAGCTCTATTAAATGCTTTGCATTTCTCCCAGATGAAGATATGATCTTGTGTTTCAAAGGATAGATCAACACAACTGTGAGGCATGCATGTTCCAAGTTTCAAAGCATGAGTGGTACCACAATGCTGTCTAGTGTTAACATAATAAGAAAAAGTTAGATTCCTCAAAGTATTGACTAAGGTTGAACAAAAATTCTTTGCACTTCACTGCATTGTCCCTTTTTACTTGCAATTTTGGATTTATGTTCTTGTAGATAATGTGTTTTCTCAGTTCAAGTTTCATATGTTTTGGTGCACCACCGATGATTGTCTTGATGATAGTGTGTTGTTCATGTTTTGGTAAATTGGAAGGATGGTCTAGTGATGATCTAACTTGCACCAACAAGAAATTGCCCAATTCTATGAAAAGAGGTTTTTAGAAGCATGGTTGGGTCTTAGTGTGTTGTCTGGAAGATCTGCAAGTTAATATTTAATCCTCTTTTGTACCACAGTCTATTTGAAGTTGATATCCCAAGTACTAAGTGCTTGCACCAACATGAAATGATCTAAATTGATAAAAGGGGTGTACACAAATGTTTGGGAAGGCATTGCATGTTCATGTCACGATTCACATGATGATAGTTTTGTTTATCTTGTACTGCTCTTGGTTTGGAGCTAATATGAAGAAGGATAAGTGTTTGTCGGGTCGACTTGATATATTGAGATGATTGCACCAGATGTTTGGAAGTGTGCACCAGTTTGAAAATGTATTCTATGGGAAAAAAAGGTCCCATCTATCTCTTGGTTTGAATAACATGAGTTTTCTTCTATGATATATGCTTTTGGAGCCAACCTACTATGGCCGGTTCACATTTCATGTTATTTGTTTTATCTTGGTTGACAAGGAGAAACTTTTTGATGCTCGCAAAGGATACAAATAGAAGATCAAAGCTATTGAAAAGATGCATGATTTTGAGAAGGTATTGTGCGAATAAGAATCCACAAAAGCTCATTTGATAATGAAATGTGGTAGAGATCAATTTAGAGAGCTCAACAGTGAGTGTATGTGAAACTATGAAAAAGCATGTGCAAATATAAGTATGAGAGTGTTTGCTGAAGGCAGTGAGCCGTAGGAAATAGTGTTTGCTGAGCAGATGTATGTGTGAGTATTCCAAAAGCAATGAGTTGGAGGTAACGTAAGTGTTGAAATATTCCAATAGTATGCTAAGGTTGTAACCTTTGTTGTAAGTGTTGTATTATACAAGGAGTTGTAAACTTCCTTTGGTTGAAGCCATAAGACCTGTTGTAAAATTTTATTTTCATTTTGTGAGGTTGGATTTGAATAGTATATCCAAGCAACTTGCTCATCGTGATTTTTCCTTTATAAGATTTTCCATGTAAAATATGATGTTATAATTGCATGCTTATGTGTTCTACCGTTTCTCATGATTTTCATGCGATTAATTGCTGATGAATGAATTTTTTTGATTAAGTATTGATTCCCCTCTCCACTCCTCTCCCCCCCCTCAATACTTTTGTGTGTTCAACAAAATCTATTTAAAGTGGCAATTCTTAATCATGTTTATTTAATTATTTGCCCTAAGGATATTTTATTCGAGAGTTTTATTTTCCTTTGACCTTTAAACTAAGCATAGAACAAATCATGGGAAACTCTGTCAACTTAAACCATTCATCTAGAACAAGTAGAAGCAAGCAGGATTTGGCAACAAAAAGGCTATTACCATTTACAATTTAGAAAGAGAAAGGGGTATTGGAAGATAGGTGGAGGAGAATGGGAATGCGAAACAAGACAAGAAGATCAGAAAGATCGTTGGTTTGCGCCATTCAGGCACTCGTGGGAACTCACATCTTTGTCGAATTGTGGAATGACACCTGTGTCAGAGGGTTGCTCAACGATTGCGATGACGCCATCAAGTGAATCACTATTCTTCCTCTTCTTCTTTTGCTTTCTCTAGCTTTATCACATATGCTTTTCTCTCTCTCTCTCTCTCTCTCTCTCTCTCTCCCATAACATTTCTTGCCTTTTTCCATTGCAGCGTTATAATAAAGGATTCCTTGGTTGAGGACGTACAGGCAAGCCTGGAATTTGATGGTCTATGTGACCATATTTTGCATTTAGACCGTAAATTACAACCTAAAAATTTATTAGACCGTATTATTTGACTTGCTATATTTTTATATAACCGTAAATATGACACTTAAAATTATTATTAAACCGTAAAAAATTATTATAGACATATATATATATATATATATATATATATATATATATATATATATAATTCTTTCTAATTTAAGTTATCATTGCTTTATATTAATATATATGATTTATAATATTTATTATAAATATATATATTAACTCAAAATCTGTTCAAAATAGAATTTTTTAAGATGAAAAATAGTTCTTTCTAATTTTTAAAATATTTTTAACAATAAATTTAAGATTTTGACATTTTTACTAATAGTTATGATTGATTTATATTAATATATATGATTTATAATACTTATTATAAAAATATATATTAATTCAAAATCTTTTCAAAATAGAATATAATTATTTTTTCTTATTGAATATTTTCATAAGATTTATTTTTTATATGAATTTAGAAACTTCTTGTTAATTGTAACAGTAAATTTAAGATTTTTACATTTATTACTAATTATCAATATTTTCTAATTTTACTTTTTTTTAATATATATAGGAATTGGGTAGCATGACCCCCTATAAACTGCAATGCGCTGGTAAATTTTTTAACGTGACCGACGGCGCTGACGCGACACGCCCTTCGGTACCACGGGGGTGGGGGAGACTAGACCTCGTGACCAACCTCCTGCAACAGGAAATATTTAGCCAACCAAGCTAGGCCCCAACCCTTTAGATAGATGAATTTAAGGATTGAACTATTTTTTAATTTTATATAATTATTACTTGATAGCTTGAAATATGATTTTAGATAGATGAATTTGGGGATTGAACTATTTTTTATTTCTTACAAATGTGTTTTTAAATAGATGAATTGAAAAATTAAATTAATTTTAATTTTATATAATTATTTCTTGGTAGGTTTGAAATTGAATATAAAATAAATTAACTCAAATAAAATAGTTTCAAATTGATGGATGCATTTATGATATTTGCACATATGAAATCAATAAATTAAATTATAGTCAACTTATTCTAGTTAGATATTAAATTAAATATTCACTGCAATTTTACAATTTGAGGAATCAATCAACAAAATAATAATACAATTTAAAAAATATATATAAATTAAATATTTTTTGACAATTTAATTTTTTCATAAAATACCAAAGTAACAGACCACGTAGACGTTTTAGGAACCCGCCAAATTCGCCTAAAGCACGATCCTAGCCTCATCCTTTATGATGTCGGAGCCTTGCACTCAGCAAGACTTGATCCCTGGTGGGCTCATTTCGAACCTTTCAACTTCACCAGTAGACCAAGGGCCCATTGACATAACAGACATTTAAATGAACAAACCGTCACAAAATTTTCATATGAGAGATAAGGATGGCTGTCAAATTTCACGCCTGCGTACAGGTAGCCATGTTGAATTTGCAGGGCGTAGAGAAAAAGCTCCCATTGATATTCATAAGAGGTAGCCATATCCGCTTCGTTCACATTCCACTCGGCTTAAGCATTTCTCAGGCTGTGGAGGACAGGGTAAATTATCTTTCAACCATTTTTTTTCCCGAATATGTTAATGTATTGCAAAATGTTCAATTCCTTGCTGCTTCCTTTTACAACTACCCGGAAGAAAACTTTCAATAACTACTGACTAATCCTTTGAGTTAGGTTTAACATAAGTTAAACTTGACAGTTACGTTGTAACAGTGTAGTTGGTGCCAAAAAGACCTGATTAAGTGAAACTGATGAACTCTATTAGCTCTATTCCATCTTCCTTACGCAATCTGACTAAGTTGTTGTAGCATACTGGGTGAGAATATGATAGAATGTAATAAGCACATCTCATAACCAGCTAAGAATTTCCATTAACGTGCAAATATGAACAAAACATAATAGAAATGTCATTATTCAGATGTTATAACATCATATCAAGAACTCACATAAAACAGATATAATAAAAGATAAAAAAAACATGGTAAAAGGATTCAGCTTAATTGTATCAATGTATTCTGGAATGTCTGAACTTTACATCAATCATCAAATCATCTTCTCATACTTTTTCTCTTCGAAGTTGTGATTTCCTACCGTTAGTTAGCCACAACTAACTACAACTTCTCTTAGATGAATTGAAAGGAAATATGAAACAATTTCTTACTTAATCTTACAACGAGAGTTACAAGTTTTCAGATCTAACTAAATTTCAGCAACATTCTGGCATAGTAACAATACTTAATAAATAGAACACGAATGGAAAATGAAGAGAACTAGAATAGATACAATCACAAAGGAGAGTAACACTGATATACCCTGGGAAAACCTGCAAAGGAAAAAATCCAACCTCCAAAGCCTTGAAACAAATGTATTATCAACAATTATAAGTTACAATACAATATCAAGCTTCAAGCTTTATAAGAGATCAATACTTTGGATCTAGAGGAATTCCGACAACATAATTAAGTATAAAATTGGACATCATAACTAGGCCAAGGAGACCTAGAAAGCCATGGGCTCAAAACCATGAGTCAAAGACTAGTCAACCTGGTCCACATTGAATCCATGTTCCCCACCACCAAGTGTTACTCCTCCACAAATAGAATGTAACTCATTGACCGATTTGACTCCCATGATCAAGTGGAGTCGAAGAAACTTGCAAACATTACATGTAGGTGTAATTATTACTACTTACACACCTCTTACACACAAAAACAGAAAGTCAAATATGCTTCACTTAGTTCACTTAGTAACCCCCTATTTAGTGATTCTTACAACTGTCATAGGACCATTGACACATGGTAGAGAGTGTCATATAGGGAATTTCAAGATTCTATTCAAGTGGAACATCCTTTTTCATGTGGACACATTATTTACAATATAAAATTATTAAATAATTAGAATAGATCTAAGACTTAAGGTGTACAACACCACCTAGTCCCTTAGTCCTAACACAATTGGTCTAACATAGCCAACTAACCGCTTTTTTTTTACATCATTTGTTTTGACAACTAGTACAAAGTTCAAATTATAGTCTTAGTGTGATGCATATCTCCACGTCCCTCCCAACAAATGCTCACAAAACTTGAGCAAGCAGATAGACAGATGTAAGATAATTGGGCTGTTGCTGAACATTCCTAAAGTTTCTTCCAAGACCAGCCTTAGAGTGATAGTTTTCGGTTATTGGAGGATGTTGCAAAGGAAATCATTGGCAAACAATCATTGTCATGCCATGAAATGAAAAATTCCGGCATAGGGCTTATGAGGCTTCTGAATGCAAGGAAATTTAGCAAATAATCCTCACACCTTCCAAAGAGGAGGCTAGAAAGGTTAAGAAATGAGCTGGAGAAAGCTAAGTAAGATTATGTATGAAGCAAGCTACCTTCTGATGTACAGGTCTAATATGTACTACAAGAACGAAAAGGTGATAAAGGGGGGAGGGGGTTGCCTTATAAAAGGGATTGGATTGGATTTGAGGTATAGTGGTTGCTTAGGAGTAGTAATAAAATGGTTGGAATGGTTAAATTGAGAATATAAATGATAATTTGTGGCAAACCCTACCAAAGATTAGGTCGGGAATGTAAGTTTAAGAGGACTAAGTGATATTAGGAATGGTATGAAAGACTAAGCTGGAATCTATCAAAGGATAGGTTGGGCAGGGTAATTAATTGGGAGAATGAGAAGAACAACAGGTCTTCATATAGGTTAATGCTTGTAAATATCTAATCTAATCTGCTAGAAAGTAAAATCTACACCAAAAAATCAACAACGCAAACACAATCAACACTAAAAAGTAAAAACTCAACCAAACAAATCAAAATAAAAACAATCAAACAACAATCTTTCTTTGAATACAATCTATTAAAACAAACATGAAAGAGAAGTATGTTGTTAGACTAGATCCTGGTTTGTATATGTTTTATATGTAAAGAGGCGAAATAGCATAAAATTAATCAATAAAACCTGCACACACATTTATTCCAAAAAAGCAGTAGAGTTCTAGTTGTGGGGTGCATGTCAAGTGATGTATGATTAGTCTTGTGTCAAGATAATCCCAATTAGCAAAATCATATCTATAAGTTTTTTTGTATAAGCTTAAAATCACAAATAAGACACTTAAATGATGTTTTCTATCCACTCAAAATCTGAATTGTTGCAGCCTAAGTGCACAATTGTTATCTTTTCTCTTATATATCTAATAACAAATTGTCATGCCCTCGAAATTGCAAGCATTGAAATGCAAAAAAATAATAAATAACGATATAAATATTAAAAATATATAAATTTTAACAATTTAATATTATTATGTGATAGTAGAAATATTAAAAATACATAAATAAAACTAATATAAAAAATAATAATAATAAAACATATACTATATTACAAGCTACAGCAAATATGGGAAAGAATAAATGGCAGCGATTACTATTAGACTTAGTAAGGGCAGCAATAAAGATAAAAAGCAAGGGAGCGATTGCACGAAAAAAGCAACGAATATATCTTTACACAGTACAACGATTTCTATTAAAGAGGAGAAGAGCAATATTAAGGGCTGCAGCGATTGGTTAGACAAACTATTAAAGATAACTTATGATTTATGAAGGCTGCGATTTAGTTGTAAAACGACTCCCTTTGAGGAGGTATGTCCCTTGGGAAATGGAATGAGACTTTGTGAAGAGCCACGTCTCTCCCACCGTAGGGATTTAAAAGGGGGAACATTTCAGAAGGGAGAGGCATGAGGAAAAGGAAGAGATAGCAGCAGCAGTGATATAACCAGCAGAAATATATAAGGAATATACAACAGAAATTAGAAGGAGAAAAGCAGGAATAAGAACAGATTGGAGCAGACTAATAAAGGAATGAGAAACAAAATTTGGAAGGCAGATTCAGAAATTACAAGAGACTATTGGATTAATTATTATTTTCAGATATACATTAGGGGAGTAAGTTAATATAATTGTACATATATATAAATAAATATATAAATTCAATAATGTGATTATTAAATCAAAATCAATTAGAAGAAATGATTGTATATATATAATATACAATTATACAATAATGATGCTTGTAGCAATTATTGAGCTTTATAAAGTAATTACGGTTCTTCATTATGAATATGGATAATAGATTCTTATTTGTCTAATCTATATCTTCTGAATATTAAGTTTAGATCAATTGAAGGAAAAGAAGATACAGATCCACAATCACAAAGGAAACCAGTCCAGTTCATTACAGCAGATTATTATATATATAATAGATATGCTTGATTGTTTGAAACCCACCTTGTAGAAAGGGCTTGGGGTGTAAGCAAAAGGGGTAAACGAAGCTAGTAAGTAGCCATTCTAGAGTTGACCTTTATGGCTCCTAGGACCAGAGGGAACTTATCTAGAGAGCCAAGTTACCCACTTACGACCTCTGCCCAATTCCATAAGGTGACAAGTGTCTTCAGGGAGTTGAGGCATTGATGGGGAAAACAAGTACAAGCCGCCAAGGAAGGGGGCTGAGGTAGACACCCTCTTAGGCTTGGTGTAGAAATGGCTTCAGACGGACCCATCATGTCCCTTCTCCCAAACTCTAGCGTGCTTGCATTAATGATAATCTATGGATGTGATGTAATTGTCTAACTCTAATAAGTAAGCATATATATATATATATATATTTGCATATGTTGTTCAAGTGGTGATTGCAGGATTCAAACCTAGGATTGCATCATTAAAGAAATATTTATTTGGTAAGACGAACCCTAACCCTAATTTGCTGCAATTTGTGATCAATAGGCAAATTCTAGGGCAAATCAGGAGAGGGACATTACACAAATGCAGCTAGACTGAGTTATGTTGTACCCAAACCAAATTTTTTGCTTCATTAAGGCATTTTTGCTTAAAATGGTCTAAACCTTGTAAAAATGGTGTCAAAACTTAGTTTTTGGGAAAATCAAGTATAGGCTTTTGGTCAGTGTGATGTTAGGAAGATACTGGCAAAAATTGGAAATTATGAAAATTAGGGTTTCCGGACCCTGTTTTTAGGTCAAAAAACCCTAAAAATAGAAACTTGTCAGAATTGGCTGAAATTAATTTTCATTGGCTTATTTTGCATCACGATCACAGTGGTGGAGTCAATTTCAATTAAAAGTCAGTTTAAGCCTGGTGGGTAGTTTTAACTTTTTCAAGAGAAAAGTTAGGACCTTTGAGGTCGTCAATGGTAGTTGGTCAGTACCAGGTGTCAAAATCTAAGCTTGAAACCAAAGCAAAACATTCTATGATGAAAGATGCTGAGAAAGATGCTTCTTGACGAAGGGGATTCTCAAATGGTGAAAAGAGCTGAAAATATTCTAAGTTTGGAAGCACTTGCGCAATCAACGTGCAAATCAACTTTACAGTGTTCGTACATATGAGAATGGTGAAATACAGTCACACACGCGTCAACAACAGTAATGCTTCTACGTGGACAACTCAGCAGCTGATATAGTGATTGCAGATCGCGAAATGGAGGAAAACGTCAAGTCTAGAGCAGTATCTATGCCCTTGTAGCTCAGGGGCGCCCTTCAATTTGAAGGCCAAGAATTAGTTGTTTTGGGTTGCAAATATATTCATTCTCTTCGGTTTTCTGTTAGCTTTCCGACAAGTTATCAAGCAAGTTCATCTAATTCTCGAAACTCTGGCAATCGAAGGTGGAAGTAGAAGTTACAAAGAGATTACACAACATAGAGACAGTCAAATTTACAGTTTATTCGCCCCTGTAGCTCAGGGGCGCCTTTGAATTAGACATGTCAGATGGATGAATTTGTTGTTTCTGTTTTCGAGGGATCTCTTCTGATTCAGCCCAGCTTCGCGATGCATCCGTTCACAAGATTGTTAGATGTGTTGAGTGATCGTGACAGTGGTTCCAGCGAGCATGTAAAATGAAGGATAGATTAAAGTGAAATATCAAATTGTACCTCTGCTGGCTAGGGGTGCCTTGCCTTTAGGCCAGTCAGATGAGATTTCTAGCAGATGTCATCTTCACAAGATTTGTGTGGAATCCTTGTAGCTACGTAGTGAATCTATCCGCTAGCCTTCAGGATTTGTCAATCACCCATAATTGAAGAATTTGTGTAGAATAGGGACAAGTGGAAAAATGGCTAAGGGTTTTACATATTGCCTTGAAAAAGGCACCCTTCTTCTAGAGGCACTAAATGCAGTCTTTTCACTTCGTCACTCCCCAAAACATCTCTTCCAAGTTGTTCCAGCTATGCAGCAAGCCTATCAACATGCAAATCGAAGCAATCCAGCTCCTCGTAGCGAGGGTCGAAGTAGGGCATGTGGTTGAAATTGACGAAATGCAAAATCATGTTAATTTTTGTTTTTGCTCCTCTGCAAGCCAAGGGTGCCCTTGCATTTGGGGGTCTTAATCCAGCATTCAGGCTTTGCATATGCAATCATCGGGTGTGTAATTCTTCCAACTACGCGATGGATCCAGCGTCCAGTCGACGAGAGTCATCATTGTTCACCGACGGCAGCAGATTGAAGCATCAAATGGCAAATCAAGAAAATGGCTAAGTATGGAATTTCTTATGAAATTACATCTCCTTGGGAAAGGCACCCTTCATTTTGAGGCACCAGATTCAGTTTTCTGAGGTCACAACACCCAACAGACATTTCACCAATTTTGATTTGGCTATGCGATGAGTCCTTCAGTTCAATTTCAGCATCACCCGGGCACCCGAAAATTAGAGTTCGACAGAGGCTACTATGATGTTTTCAACAAGCTACAAAATAGGAAGTTAGCAAAAAATCTAACTTTTGAAGGTGGACGCCTAGAAAGTCAAAGTTTGACTTTTAGAATCAGTAAAATATTCTAAGTCGACCCAGAAAGAGAGATTTCAGTTAACTCAATTTAAAAATATTAAATTTTCAATTTTAACATGTCAACTTTTCTAAGGGCGAATTTCTTCAATGTTTTAATATTGGCGCCTATTTTGAGACTCAAGTCGGTTTCGCATGTTAAGTTGAGTGGAATATTTTAATATTTTTGAAACTCCAAGTTAGTTTTTGTTGTGCAAAGTGGGGTCCAATCAGATAATTTCTTTTTAGATTAGAGTTTCTACTTGCAGTTGCCACCTAAACCCTCAAAATTCTTTATTACTATGCATTTAGGCGTCCATTTCTCTCACAACAGGTTGAGTACGAACGAGTTTTCTCTTGTGCAAGCATCATTTGAAGGCGCCACAAGAATTATTTTTCAGAATTCCTTGCAGATACAAGTCTAGATTAATCAGCATACTTCAGACAAGCATGGCGATTTTTATAGAAGTAGAAACATAAAACTTCTATCTTCTGTCTTAATTTATTCTTTTCTTGTCTTAGGTATTCTTCGCATGTTCAAGAATTCAGCGACTTTTGACAATTCTAATCATTTGGGTTGGTTGTGCACGACTTTCTCTACAAAACCCATGTGTTCGAATTTTTCAAGAAAAATTACCTCGAAGCTTCAATTCTCGAAGCTTTGCTTTTCTCAACTGAAATTCCTTTGCATGGTGGAGTAAAAGAATACATTTTTCAAAACGAAGGATATGGGTTTGCTTAAAATCATCTTCTGCACAAAACCCATGTTCCAGATTTTTTCGAAAAAATCTGCCCCCGCAACCCCTGTTGCCCTCAATGCTTTTTTCAAGAAAGTCTTTGCATGTCAAGCTAAAAGGCATTTTTTCGGATTTCTGACATTGAGGGTTTGTTTAGAATTATTTTCTGCACAAAACCCACGTCTCAGAAGTTTTCGTGAAAATTGCCCTCCAACAGGCTATTGTTAGCCTCATTAGGAGTATTTTTGGCTTTCCGGAGAAAGTGGTTAGAACATAGCCGTGTTTACAATCAACAAGCAAGTTTTTCAGAATGCAGTAGACACAGACCGAATTCAAGACCAAGTCGGTCTTAATGCATGATTTCATTAGAAAAGATGACATCGATTTGTATCAAGTGCATCCAGAAGGTTGACAGGCGTAGTCACTCAAGTCCACATGGTTTCATGCCTCGAATAGCTGATTGTCTTCCAAGGCCGTTTTAGAGGGTTGATACATTTGGAGTTCTGTGTGTGCAACAAGTTCATTTGCATTTCTCACAACCAGAGGGTTCGCAGTCAGACTTCATGGTTTCATCATGCAACACTCTTCCATAGAGAAAAGCGTAAAAAATGTGAGAAGCGTCAAGCTGCAGGAGAAACATTGGCCATCACTTCGGTTACAGAGCCACCAAAGTTACCAGTCAGTGAAGTGCCAGTTTAAGTGTATAGAGATTTCCAAGTTTTCTTGAGTTGCTGACAAATAGTGAATTGATAGTTGAGACATGTGACGACCTTCAAATAGTGATGCAGTCAACAACCTCGTGGAGGCGTTAGTTGCTTGAGATCAAGCCAGTGAACTTCAGATCAAGACGTCTCACCTTTTCCAAGATAGACATTAGACACAGGAGTTAAACTCGATGCCTCTTTTTGAGTTAACTAGTTGTTCCACAATGCATGCTATGTCTTTCTTGGAAACATCTTTGTATAGTTGGAGTTATTAGTTAGTTTTCATTTCAATAAAGATGTGCATGTTGCACATGTCCATTTTGTTGAGTCCTATTTCAATTAACTGATGGTATCTTTCCAGTTAATGGTGTAGTTTATTTTCCTTAGATTTAGGAATAAAGATCTTGCATGCTTGCAAGACTCTAGTTGACACAAGGTGATTTTAGGGTTCCCTATACCTTTGATGTCTATAAATAAGAGCTCTTTGCTCATTTGTAATTAACTTTTGCTTGTGATAGAGAATTGTTACGCTATCGACAACATGCCTATTCTCAAGATTGGTTCACCCTTGTAATTAGAACTTTTGCACGTGATAGCAATATATGTTGAGCCTACCTTGCCTGTAATATTGTTGTTTTGTTTCTGTTCATGAGTGATTACTGTATTAATGAATAGTTGTGCCACCTTGCCCTCATGTTATTACTATGGTGTTTATTCGAATCTTAGTTAAACGGGGTTGCTAGTTTGATCGTTTATTGTATGCGTGTCTCGTCTATGCAATTTGCTGTCCTAGTTGCTTACCTTATGTTTTGTTTCTAATAAGTCTATTCAGATGAGAAAATTGTTGATCCACCTTGCCCTCATGTTGCGAATTTGTACTTAAAACTTATCATTTGATGTGTGTGTCAATAAACCTATTTAGCCAAGCAAATAGTTGTGCCACCTTGCCTTCACGTTGTGAATCTGTACTCAGTTTATCGTATATTTGTTTGTTTCTAATAAACTTCTTCCCAGCCAAGAAAATAGTTGTGCCACCTTGCTTTCACATTGTGAATCTATACCTGAAGTTCATCGTATAATCACATTCCTGCTCCTTTTCCTCATGCTCTGTTTTCTTGAGGAGATTGGATAGTTTAAAGTTTTTAGTTTTTAGTTGTAGTTAAAAACTGCGAAACCAGAAAAAATCCTTAGCTGCAACGTCCTTGGTTTTCTTAACCTTGTGCCTCTTCCAGCTGAGTCAAAAAGATAAGATTTAGATCATTTACTTTTAGAATGCATATCAGCAAAAGAGGGAGCTTCCCCTCCTAATTTGAAGAGTCGTCATTACGCACTGTGCATAGCTGTCTGTACCAACTCGCACTCCAGAGGTGCTAATTGTTACGCCAACAAGTTACAAACTCATCAGTTATGTGCAAAAGCTTGATTTTCAAGCTAAGGATGAAATCAACCTAGAAATGTACAAAAATGGCAAATGCAATGTTTCTTTTATTGTCAAAAATTGTTGCAACTGAAGGATACATGCAAGTGGAATGCTAAAATCCAAGCTTGATTTTGATGGACCAAAAACAATCTTGAAAATTATAGAAATCAGCAAATGCAATATTTCCCAAACACTCTATATGATGCAAATACATAAGCCAATGAAGTACAAGCAATGAACAATCAATAGAACTGGTTATATTCAGATTTTGAATGTTTTTGAGCACTAAGAGCAGTCCTAGAAGGCCAAAACCCTGCAAACAATGATGTTTCAAAGTCCTATGATGCAATGCCTATCTTAAACAAGCAACCTAGAAGGTTTAAAATGCCTATACAAGCTGCCTATGACTGAAAAATGGATGTATATATATGATGGGGACATTGAAATGGTCAAAACAAGAATATTATCAAGTACAGAAAAATGCTAAATAGCACCATGCAAATGTTTTATGTATGTTTCCTAAATGTCCTTGGATATATCAAAGACTAAAATAGCGTATGATCAGACCTGTACGTTGGCCTATATGTGACTTTGACTGATCAATCCTTCACACAATCCAAAACAACAATGGAGAATGACTCTATATGCAAGAATATATTTAGATACGTGCACAAACTAGATGTAGAAGAGAGTAATCGGACCATGACCTATGCTCCACGGGGTTTCGGGGACGAGGAGTACCTGGTACGGCGGGATGAGTTTTCGGTACAGGGGGTTACTTTTGGGTCATTTTTAAGGGGACGACAGGGGATGACTGAAAAAAAATAGGAAAATTTAATATAGAGAAATTTCAAATGTTCATAGCATAACATTGATAAAGCATTCATTCTAGACATTGTATAAGCTTAATACATATCATTAGACTTGAATTGAGATTTCACATGAGAATTGACAAACAAATTAATAAAATTTAAATGCTTTTCATTATCAATGTGCATACATATCATATAAAAGTCTGATGATTATAACCAAAATGCCCAAAGGCTCCAAGTCTCAACTATGAAATGACATGATAAACATAAAACTAAGAGAATATATCGTTGTCCAAGGTCCCTAATCAGCAAAAGGTAGGTCTAAATCAGCATTGCCCTCGCCATCGGAGCTCGAGTCTAAGTCAATGTCAGTGTCCATGTCAATAAAAGGATCTGCCTCAATCAATGGAACCCAAACCAATCCCTCATGTGCATCCTCCTCCTCAATCTGCATAACATCTTCAAGATTAATATCCCAACGTAAGGCTGGAGTCTAACGATACTGACTAGTCTGGCGATCTTGTAGCTGCAAAGCACTGTGTATTGCCACCAACTTCTCCGATCGTCTAGAGGTAAGGCAATTCCTCTTGATTTATTGGATGAAGCTATATGTTGACCAATTCCTCTATGCAACAGAGGAATTGGCAACCTGTGAAAGAAGGCGAATGGCAAGTAATCTCAACTCAGGTGCATCCTTCCCATGCCACATCCACCATCCAATAGGGTTGGTTTGAGCGGATGTATAAGACATAAATTAGGTTAAGTTGATTTTTCTCATTTTAGGGCATATATAAGACATAAATTAAGTTAAGTGGCATGGGGCGTCCCTTATGGGCTTGCCCATGCCTTTTTTTCATTTTAAAAAACTTTAAATTTTTATAAAAATGTGTCTTTTTTGCTGTTGGGCCGTAGGATACTTCTAGCCGTACCCGGTATGGACGAGGGACGACTGGGAAGTTTTAGGTACTTCTAGAAGTACCCTATGTCCCCTGCCTTTTTCCAAAAGTCCCCTGGAAGTGCCGAGTACTTGGAGGGAAAAAAGGGACAGCTAGGGGATGTTTCCTGGCCATCCCCATGTCCCCGTTTCGTACACGGTACGGGAAACAACATAAAAACACAAGGGACGCGTCCCTCTGGAGCATAGACCGCGAGAAATTGTGAGCAAACAAATGAAGGAAAGGATGTATACATGACCTATCTTTTTAATCATGGGCTTAAGGCAGACAGTAAATAACACAAGAAAAAATGAATTTCCTTTGAGAGAAAATGACTTGAAAGTGGCAGGAGGAAGCTTTGTTGACAAGAAATGCTGTCAAACTGTACCCTGGCTCAACTCCATCTTTCCCTTCACAATAAAGGTTGTAGAATAAACATATCCGTGAAATGTGATGATATCAAAAAATTGTACCATTTGGTACTTAATTATTAGGTAGCATGGGAATTGATGGCCCTACCAATCAAATACTAATTGTAACTACAATCCATTCTAGTTGCATTGCAACAATCCGATACCAACAAAATTAGTTAGTTCGGGCAATCCATTAATGATTACCATAATATCGATGTTATATGAATAAACTAAACAAAAAAATAACAAAACACTACTAATAATTGATAATGCAATATATCAAATGAGTCATGACATATGATATATTGCATAGGTTTGTATTATGTTTTCAAAATAGGAAAATAGGCAGTGGTCAAGTCAGATTCAAGATCAATGTGAACAGATCACCATATTGCTCTAAATCGAGAGCATCCAAATCAACAATTGGTTCATTCAAACCAAGTGTAATATGAATATTGGCAGTTTGGTTAGTTGTGCGCGTGCAAAATTATGTTTTCTTCTTGTGTTAATTTTTTTTAATTTTTAATTTTTGTTTTTAATCTGGTTGTAGTTTAACAGTTAGGTACAACTTTAGCATGTTGGGTTCTGCCGAGGCATGTGCCAGGCAGAAATGGTGATGTACACAGATGTATTTGAGCAAGATATGGTATAATAGAGTAACTCGACTGTACCTAAGAGATACCCTGTGTAATACCAATACTAGGACCATAAATTTACTGATAGGAGTATGGGGTTCTCTAGGACAGTTCCAAGTAACTTACTGTTGGAAAACAGATTTGTCGAAGAAATGTTTTGCTCAAATCAACGTGGCTCACCCAATGGTCAGCGACAAATCTTTGCAACAGTTGGAGAAGTTGCCATTGAACTTGTTGAATATTTTTTCATTGATGTCATAGGTACATAGTAAAGACAATTGGAATGAAATACCAGGGTAGCTCTTGGCTTGTAAAGCTGCTGATTATTCATCAGATCTTTAATGTACTTGAAATGATGAATATGTGCTAAAAACCTTTTATGTCAGTTGCTCACTTGCCTACTTCTTTCTTGCCATGTCTCAGCTGTGTATTGCAATTGAGTTGAACTTCGCATATGTAATTGATATGTTACGCTTGCTCAAATTTTCATGTAAGTGATATGTTTGTTATTTGAGGCGGTTTACTTGTATCAACAAACTTCTTTCTCTTATGCCAAGTCGACTCCCTATCAATGTTGGCGTGTCTTGTGCCATGACAGTTTGAAAAGTCAAGAGGTGGTCGGGTTTAATGCTTTATTCGTGGATGTTGAAGGAACATATCATCGATAACTAATAACTGGAGAAGCATAACCACCTTGCGGTTATAGATCCTTTCCCGCAGAACAACCAAATCAAGACACCGACATTCAAAAATTGTGAGCTTCCTTTGCTTCTAGGTATTATAACTTTTCCCATTGAACCTCTGCGTGCTTTCCAACATGACGTTGGACAAAGCAGCCATCCCTCCCATTTTCCTAAAATGAGGTAAGTCTGATCAGCTGGCACAACTCATGATTTTTCAAAAATCATCTTAAAAGAGGCTCAAAAACTATAAGATTTTTCAAAAAAATCTTCGAAAACTTTGAAAAGTAAGATTTTTTCAGACAAAATTCTCAAAAAACTCCAAAATTTTTATAGAATTTTTTTCAAAAACTCTTTTATTCAAAAAATTCTGCATTCTTAGAATTTTTTTTGTCAAAACTGGCTCAAAAAAACCAACCCTTCAGACTGTCATAAAAAAAAGGAAAATTAGGTCCACTGGTAATACTCAGAAAACTCCACGAGTCTCAATAGGGCACAATTTTGTAAATCGCCCAAAAAACAATCACCAAACCCTTGACTTTTCACAAACAGCAAAGCCCAAAAACATCAGAAAACCATCATCAACAAACACCATGATCTGATCAGAAATCTGCCATAGAGGAAAAAGCCCAAAATAAAAGGAGCCCACGAATTTTGAGAAAACCTGTTCAAAAAATCTTGAAAACCCATCACAAATCCTCCAAACAACTGACAAAAACTTTCAAAAAAAAAAACTCCAAAAAGATTTAGATCATGAACAAACCTTGCGATTTTTTAAAAATCGTGCTCAAATTGTTGCCAAAAAATCCCTTCACCACCAGAAAACCCATGCAGAAAGGCCCGCGTCCAGATTTCGCATCTCAGATTGCGCCACAAATCAGAGGTCACAAAAATAAGGTCGCGTAGGACAAAACCCTAGCCGGAGCCAAAAATCGTGCATAGAACTGGTCATAAGATGATAGGTCGCGTAGGAGCAGAGAAGAAGGTAGGGTCGTGTGGCTCAAAAAAATTCGTCACAAGAAAACAGAAACGCCCACGAACAAAAAAAAGCAATCCCGACGTAGCAAAAAACACCCTTGATCTTCAATAAACAGCAACAAAAAACAAATTGCGGCAAGGAAAAAACCATGCGATTTGAGAAATCCGAAAAAAAATTCTTTGTTTTTGGACGCGACTTTAAACCTATCGCTCAAAGAAACGCGATTGACAGGTCACGGTTTTTCATTAAAGAAAACTTGGATAATTGCTACGGAAATTAGAACAGGAGGTCGTGATTTTGCGCTTCAGGAAATCGCAGAATTCCTTCCAAATCCTTCACAATACAATCAATTCTTCCTTGTGTGGATGGGCAGAAATCTAGTTTCCGTGACATTCACAGCAGAAGTCTAATTTTCAAAAAGTCGTTGAGCTTAAAATATGAGTTTCGCTTGATAGAGTTTTCATCGAACATACCTATAGGAGTGTGGGAGATGCAAATCTGGAAAACGTCTTTGCTCCCAATGTTTAGCACAGGCCGCTTAATGAGATAGCGGATGTTTTATTCTGACTATTGTTAAGGATTCTAGATTTTGAGTTCGATGATATTGACATTTTCTTTATCGTAGCTCCAATGACAGTTTTGTATTTGCATTTGATATTCTTCTGGAAAACTTATCACAACAAAGCCATCCAGAGTGAAGACTTCACTATGAAATGAATGTACAAGTACGACAAGGTCATGTTCAATTAGAAGAGGATATGCTATGAGATTTGGAGCAGTTTGAACACACCTCTGTGTGTGAAGTCAAGGAATTAAAATATTTTGATAAGGCTGAGGACCCTCTTTTTGAAATCGCTTAAGTAATTTTTGCATGAGGTGAAGTCAAGGTACACAGGGGAAGTATTGTTGTGGTTCTCTTTTTGAAGTGTTGGTATATTTAATCTGATTTTGCTTTCCTTGAAACTTTTCTGATCATAACTACTCAAGGAGTGCAATGCGTTGAATTCTGAGGTGTAGTGTTGTGTTAATTTTTCGTGGGTTGGTGCTCACGTTGGAGCAGGTGCTTCAACATTTTGAAGTTGGCGCTTCAGGGGAGTTGGTGCTTCCAATGAGTTGATGCTCATTTTTGTAATCTGGGTTGGTGCCCATTTGACGTGAATATAAACATTGTTTTATCATGTTTTTTATCCGAAAGGGTTTTCCACGTGAAATTGGTGTTCTCCATGTTTATGATTGCTCTCATTGTTTTTATTGCTGTTTCTGATTGTTTAAGTTTAAAAGTTTTTTTAAAAATACTAATTCACCCCCCCTCTCAGTATTTTCTGTGTGCTCTTCTGACTATTTTCCTTTGTGTTTGAGAGGGACAACTCCCTCATATGATGGGGTTTTTTAGATTTTTGTGTACTTTTAACTAGAAAGTAGTAAGTACAAAAGAAAAAGCAAAGGAAAGAAAATAAAAAGGGAAGAGAAGAGAAAGCCCAGATAGATCAAACATGGACAACCATCTATAATTACTCAACAATTACGAGGAAGGAAGGAAAGGAGAAGAGTATGCAGAATTGAATAGATACCATATTCATTTCCACATACATCGTTAACAAAGAAAGGAGAAGATATGTAGATTCATCAAATAGAATCCTGAGTTCAACAAATTTGCGCTGCAGTGATTGTTGGGAAATAAATTAATAAACTTGAATCAGATTTTCAAATTGTAAAGAAGGATCTTGAGAAACAATAAAAGCACAATCTAACATAAGAAAAGATAACGCTTAACTGATAGATTGAAAGTTTCATGAAAGCACAAAGTCTCTTGCCTCCTTGTACAATCTGCTACGTGTTTGATCAAGAATGGTAACCACCAGTAACCCTTCGTAACACCTTTACAATGAATAGACTTTACATTTTATAGGAAAATATGTCCTTTCCTTCCTTTAACCTTTTTCAATTCCTTTTTGGGTTTATAGAAGTCTGAGAAATAAATAGTAAATACAAAAAGTTCCCATAAACAAGTATTGCAAAAATTCCATTTCAAACATTTGAATAGGAACTTTATAATAAAATATGAATTCTCTGCAAATTTTTGACAGGTGTTTGATTGTTGCAACATTTCGTTAAACATTTGACATGTGTTGGCTATAGATGATGATTCTTGAAGCAATTTGTTGGATGCTTGGTATGCATTGTTAATGTTTTGCCCGAGCTTGATAGAAAGTTAATCGTGACATTAATAATCCATTAATCTTAGAGTCACTAAATGCATTACCTACATCCAATTCCACACCAAAAGCACAACTAAAATTGTAAGCGATGAAAACTAACAATAATCACTTCTGTGCCAACAAACTATTTGTCTTCTTTGGATGTCTTAATCACTTTGGAAAAAACTTTGTTCTTGTACCAGGTAAGTACATGTCATACATGTCCAGTTCAGCTTCCGGAAAGTCTTCAACATTTTTACAATTCATCTCACTGCCTAAATTAAGTGTCGTCCCATTTAAGGCCAGCTTCATGACCTCCCACATTTCATCTAAATCTCCATGTTTTGAAGGTGATTCTGATTGTTCATTAGTATGCAACACAAGGTGTTGAAATGGCAGGTCATTCTCAAGAAGAGCGCTCTTCAGAGAGTGAGGTGTTTTGACAAACAGTTCAAACCTTATCTCTGCTGCCACATGTTTGCATGTATATCTGATATAACCTCTCTCTAATATTCTTTGATGGATGCCCATACCTTGTTACAAAGCCACCATATCTCAAAGGTGTGGAGGAAACTGGGAAATGTAAATTGATTGATTGAAGATTTGTTGGTTGCATATGGTGAAATAGTGTGACAGTCTGAAAGGATCCCCATGTCTTTTGTACGTTGCAATAATTGCGTTCTATGAGATCAAGATGCTGTCTCATTCTTTATGTGTGGTGAAACACTTTATGGGCATCCCTCAAACTTATTATGAATCTGTACGTGCTGCAATAGCAAATGACACAGGCATAGGACTGTTGGGGATGATTTTCAGCTGCTGATTGCAATTAGATTGAAGGCATCTAAAGCTTCTTAAACAAATTCATTATGTGCATATCTTGCTATTATGACATATCATTGAGATAATGTTTTGTTTGGAGTGTTTTTGTGTTCTTTGTAGGAATGCGAGATTTATGGGTAATTTGGGAGTTTTCATACATGTGCTTGCATGAGGCAAAGGTTTGTGTAGTCTTTGCCTATTTCTTTTTGTTTTTGTTTTTTAAACTTTATATGCTTTGCAGAACTTGCACTTGAACAAAGAAAGGAGGGTCACAAGGAACCTTTTGTACTTTGGACTTTTACTTACTTCCTCTTGGGTTCTGCAGTTCTGCTCTTATAAGGGCTTTTAAAATGCTTTTGGAAATTCAGGGTTTCTGGGGATGCAGGGATGGGAAGGCACTTGGCACCTCCTCAAGTGCCTTTAAGTTCTACATTACATAATTGTTTGGATTTCTGCTTTATGCATTGCAAGGTTTGAAGGTGAAAAGGAACATTTATATTTGTGCATACAACTTCCCCATCTTTAGCCCTTTACACCATGGTGAGCACTCAAGTGTCAAAAGTCATTTGTTAAAATTACCTGTTGAAAGTGTTCAAAGAATTGATGTTGTTCATTATACAAAGGAGACGAAGGCTCCTTAAATAGAATTACAAGGACGATGTTTCTAAAAGAAACAATCGTTAACACGAGATAAAGTTAGGAACTACTGGATGACCATTAATAACATAAATAGAAAGATATTATTCTAATACCCTCCCTTAATGGTCATCATTCTAACTACCCAGAGAAATAATAGAGAAGGATGCCCCCTTCTTCTTAGAATGCCTCTGCAACAAAAGACAAGAGCCTGCCACTGACTCTGCCACTTGAGATGAGTCTGCCACCAACCCTCCCAGAAACTGCAGAACTTCTAGATAAACCAAAAAAAAACAACACCAATCGTCCAACCTGATGTTGGAGAACCGTCCCTCCTTGTAACCAGCGACACACTGAGAACAACTGCCACGATTTTGAGGAAAAATCGGCAAACCCTCCAAACTTTTGCAGATGAGCACGATGCTGCAGAACAAATTGCAAGAAATCAGTTGTGCAGATGTTCGCCCCAACAACTCTAGGTGCGACCAAAACAAACTACAACAAACAACGATTTTTGAGAAAGAAATCGCAAAACTTTGAAACTGAAGATTACAAGGCATCGTTTCTTCGAAAAAATGGTAAGAACCCACAAAGGAATCCCACACAACTCTGTGAATTATAGAAGCCCAGAAACAGGTAGCTGGCACAAAATCCGAAACATGGATTAGCATACATAACATCGTTTTTAAGGAAAACGGTAAATCCTTTCCAGAAACCAAAGAGCCCTCCCGAACTGCGAAAACCCAGACTAGGGCATACAACAATACCTTAATTTTTGAGGAAAAAATTATAAAACCTATTACAAAATGATTTTTAAGGCAAAAAATCGCACAAAACCCACAATAATTTTTTAGGACAAAAATTATAGAAACCAAAATAATTTTTGTAAAGGGACAAAATTATAAACCCAAAATAGATTATTTTATTTTAAAGGGAAAAATATTTTAAAACCCAAAAAAATAAACTGATGATTTTTTTTAAGGGAAAAAAATATTAAAAAATCCCCACAGAATTTTTTTTAAGGACAAAAAATTATAAAAAATTCTATCAGAACATCGATGCCCAGGAAGAGAAGACAATGGAGACCTTTGATCGACAAAATATTAGAGGATCTCAAACCCTAGGCGGCACCACTAAGTCTCAAAACTCGAGGCAACACCAGGAAACCCTAGGCGTCGAGAAGAACAAGACTAAGGCTGCTTGTCTCAGAGAAAGGTCGCTGTAAACACCTGTCACTGCAAGCCAGTCGTAGAACATGAGATCTCGTCTCATGAACAAGCAAAGAGCCAACAAAAATGAGGATTGAAAAATAGGTTGTGCGCAGAGAATAAAGACTGGCTGATGGTCACGATGCAGGCAATCATGGGGCATCGGAGGTTGTAGAACAAATCGCTTTTGAGACCCTCCCGTCGGCTCAAACAAGTAGGTGAAGACACGAAAAACACCAGAGGTTGATGCTAAGAAAGACACCATCACGCTAAAAGAATAGGTTTTCGTGGGCTGAAAAACATCAGTCGTTGTAGGTGACGTGGTTACCAGTCAAAGCCAAAGACAAACGAAAACGTGCGCGACACAGTTGGAACAAAACATAGGCAACACACACGTCCAACGTGATCAAACAAAAGTTCATTTGTGGGCTAGGGCAGAGAGGATGCATGCTCGTTGCAGGATGAAAAACACACCGAGGTTGAAATAGGTCACAGGTGCAGGTCGAAGCTCTAAAAAAAGCGAACGTTTTCTTCTTCCTGCTAAAAAATCGACCTAGAAATTTTTTTCAAAAATTAACAGTAGATTTTTCAAACCAACAAAAATTCTTTATGATTTTTGTTTGAAAAAATTTCGATTTTTTTTTCTTTCAGGAATCCCGCTCTCATACCATGTTCAAAGAATCAATGTTGTTCATTATACAGAGGAGATGAAGGCTCCTTAAATAGAATTACAAGGATGATGTTTCTAAAAGAAACAATCGTTAACACGAGACGAAGTTAGAAACTACTGGATGACCATTAATAATATAAATAGAAAGATATTATTCTAATAGAAAGGACATTATGACTTTTTTGTTTTCTGCCTATTAGGTTGCCAAATCTGCATTTCTATAAATTTACACCAAGGCAGAGGTTTGAAGGTGAAAAAGAATATTTGTATTTGTGCATACAACTTCCCCATCTTTAGCCCTTTACACTATGGTGAACACTTAATAAGTGTCAAAAATTATTTTTTAAAATTACCTGCAACCTTCAAACTTCTGCCGACTTAAATTGAATCGATGATTAATTTAATTTCCGACCTTCCAAAACTTGAAAATTGAAATAAAACTTGTGGAAAAATGGAAATTTTACATTTTGGTTGATTTTAAATGCCTTACACTTCATGACTTGCGGATGGATAAATTGACTTTAGGATATTTGCCAACAACTTCACTTGAGACCTTTCATGCTCAATTGCCAAGGCAATTTCAATTTCATGCTTTCACCAATTGGGTGATTTAATTAATCATGTTGTACCCATATAATTTTTTTTCTTCATTAAGGCATTTTGCTTAAAATGGTCTAAACCTTGTTAAAATGATGTCAAAACATAGCTTTTGGGCAAATCAAGTATGGATTTTGAGTCAGTGTGATGTTAGGAAGATACTGGAAAAATTTGAAAAATTTGAAAATTAGGGTTTCTGGCCTCCTATTTTTAGGTCAAAAACCCTAAATATTGAAACTTGTCAGAATTGACTGAAAATTGTTTTGATTGGCTTATTTTGCTTCACGATCACAATGGTGAAGTCAGATTCAATTAAAACTTAGTTTAAGCCTGGTGGGTAGTTTTCGTTTTTCCAAGTGAAAAGTTAGGATCTCCGAGGTCAACAATGGCAGATGGTTAGGTGCTAGGTGTCGAAATCTAAGCCTGAAACACTTCAGTGAAGTTTCTATGGAAAGATATGTCCGAATTGATGCTTCGTCTTAGAGGGGATTTTCGTCGAGGTGAAAATGATGAAAAAATGGCTAACTTTGGAGCAAAAGTGCACTTGTGGGCCAGGGGCGCCCTTGATTTTGGAGGCCTAGATCAACTGTTTGAGACTTGTCACTTCCAAGAAAACTTCCCAGGAATCCTGGTAGCTTCGTGATGAGCCAGCCAGCCAGTCGAACAGATGTGTCTAGCACCTGAAAATGGAGATTGAACGCAAAACGAGGGAGATGAAAAAATGACTAACACTAGAGTGAAAAGCGTGCCTCTTAGCCAGGGGCACCCATCTTTTTGAAGCACCAGATGAAGGTTTCTAATGAAACGACACCTTGGATGTTTGTCTCAGACTCGATCTAGCTTCACAATGGATTCGTCAGTGGGTGAATCAGAGTTGTTGAGTTGGTGGTATTAAGAGTCAAACATAGGGTTTTAGTCATGGTCAAAATTGTCCAGAAATGGCAAAAGTGCCCTTGGAGGCTAGGGGCGCCCAAGGTTTTAGAGCCTTTAGCTCAGTCTTTTTGATCATCTTAGATATTCATCCTGTGCGTGTTGGTTCCAGCTTTCCATTGCATACTTCAGCCGGGTCAAAGGACTTGTCAGCAGCCTGTAGTCGAAGGTTAAGTGGTTTATAGCCAGTTTGGAAAATGGCTAAGTCTGGGAGGAAAAGCGCCCCTGGAGGCCAGGGGTGCCCATGTTCTTAAGCTGTTAGACGATTTTTTTTATGAGAAGTGCTCTCTTGGAGCTCTTGTTCAGATCCAACCAGCTCCGCAGTGAGCCTGTCAGCTAGTTTTGAAGTTTTGTTGAACGTCGAGAGACATGAAGTGAAGTAAGGTCAGAATCACCTTGAAAATGATGGAAAATGCATTGAAAGTTTTTCAAGTCTGAGGTCAAAAGTGCCCTTGAAGGCCAAGTGCACTTTGTATTTTGAGGCCTCAGATGGATGAATTAAAGTTTGCCACCTCAAGGAGACTTTTGTCAGATTTGATCCTGCTCTTCAATGAAATTGTCAGCTAGTCAATCCGACATGTCAGTCAATCAGAATCAGTAATCAAACATGAGCTCCGGTGACGTTTTCAAACCCAAAATTTCAAGAAATTGGCTTAGTCTGGAAAGAGGCCCCTAAAGTCAAAGGTCGACTTTTTGAACTCAAGAGAAGTGGTGCCCTTGAAAGGTGGAGACAGTTAACTGAAAATAGCTCTTCAGTTAACTCTTTTCAAAGTCGACTTCTTCTAGGTCTATTTTAAGCTTGTAATTGGGTGATCTATTTTTGCATGTGCCTGTCAACTGAAGTATTTGAGGTGGCGCCCTAATTAGGGCATATTCTTCATTCAGTTAACTGTTTTGTTGACCAATTACAAGCCATGTGTGTGCCTTGAAGGTCCAATCAGAGTCCAAGCGCAATTTCCAAGAATTTGCATGCATTTGAGACGCCCTTGATGATAAATTCTTATTTATTGAGCATATGGCGTCCATTATTTTTCATTGTGAGAGTGGTTAAACACGCCTTTCTTGAGCATAAAATAATCTGAAGGTGCTGCAGGTGTTAGAATTGAACGTTCTTCGTAGCTACAGATTCAGAATGTTCAAAGGAAGGATATTTCATACTTTGTTTTTTTGTTTCCATGCATGTTAAATCGAATCTATTTCAAGCATAGGCGAATTTCTACAGAAGCAAAGACACAAAAAACAAACAAAAAACTTCTATCTTCTGTCTTAATTTCTTCTATTCTTGTCTAAGGTATTCTTTGCATGTCAAAGAAAACGACAAGTTTTTCAGAAACAGAGCATCTGGGTTCGTGTTTTTCAGCATCAACGACAATACCCATGTCTTTGAATATTTCGTGAAAATTGCCCCGCTGCCTCTATTCTAGAGGACTGTGCTTTTTTTCCGGAATTCTCTTAGCATGTGGGCCTAAAACACATTTTTTCCAAAATCCATCGATCCGGGTTGTCTTAGAATTCAGTTCTGCACAAAACCCATGTTCTAGATTTTCTCAGAAAAATCGCCCCCAATGCCCCTACAACCCCTTCAAAATCTCGACTGAAAACCTTTTGCATGCGGGCCTAAAACTCACTTTTTCGAAATTCTATTGATCTGGGTCATCTTAGAATTCAGTTATGCACAAAACCCATATCTTAGAATTTTTCCGAAAAAATTAACCTCAACTTGCTATTTTTAGCCTATCTCAAAGCTTTTTCAGCCTTTCCTGAAAGTTCTCCGAACATACCCAACTTTACAGTCAATAATCTAGTTTTTTAGAATGTAGTTCAATCCCATAGATTACAAGGCCAAACAGGTCTTTGTTCATGATTTTCTGAAAACTACCGATATAGACTCGGGTCATGTTTATCCCGCCGTCAATCTGAACACATTGGAGGGTATTAGCATCATCACAATTAGAAACCTCGAGCATTCTGGGTTGCTTGCAGCGGCGTCCATTCCCATCACGGTCTTCGATCTCGAGTTTGTAATCGCTTGCATTAAGCATTATGACTTGTCTACTACACAAATCAGATCAGGCAATGGGAGGGTCATTTGTAGCTTGAAACCGAGGGATGTGGAGAAGTGTTTTTCTATCCCTTTGCGCTTAGATAATTTTGCTGTATCCATTCCAGATTGCGAGAAGATTTGGGAGGAAGATAAGGACAAATCATAGAAGAAAGTTGCTCAGCGATGGTTGAAGATTCAGAAAACTAACATGCCTAAGAAGGTTGGGCGTGGTGAGTTCAAAGACGAGATTGCTGTCTTAATAACTTTTCTTAACTGGGTATCAGGTCAGGAAGAAGCACATACTTTTCGACCATGGATGTTCTACCTCATCTCTCTGGTTATCGACAAGAAATAAAATTTTGACTGGGCGATGTTTATCAGCGAGTGTCTTCACCAACAAATTACAGAGTTCCTTAAGATGCACGAATTTCATATGGTGACTTTTCTGGTTTACTTGGTTGCATTTCAAGGCAACTTTAGACCATTGAAGACAAATGGAGTTCTTGGTGTTCAGCGAGTTCATGAATTCTACTCTTAGTTGGAGTTTTTGAAAGCTGAACAAGACTTTAAGGCGGTGAATGACCATTTTCTTATGAAGACAGTCAGGGATCTAGATAATGAGATGCATGTCAGAATTTCTCCAGAGGCGAAATCAGCGATGGAGAGTTAGGTGGATTGGTTTATCCAATTCCCTACTTTCGCATATATCCGAGTGTACGGTTACGTCGGAGAGCCTCTGATGTTACCAAGGTACCTGTCAGACAGAGTCCTTTTCATGGAGTTCATGAGACAAGCACACGAGGTTCACACTTTTCTTCGCAATCGACACAAGTCAGCTTTCACCTTTCCGTTCGGATTGGGTATTTACAAGTGTAAGACAACTGCTGATTGCAAGTTAATGACAAATGAGCTTGAGAAACTCCGGCTCTAGTGTTTTCCTCAGAGGCATACTTATGACCCTTTGGGTTATTATTCAGCACGGTTAGAGCGAAGCAATTCACATAGGGTAGCGCTTGAGGACTTCTGGGTCAACTGCAAGGATGAGTTCGAGGTGCACCGACGTCATTATTGCAAGATCACTCTCCCACAGATTGCTGATTTCCTGTCAGAAGATGTGGAGGGTTTGCCCGATGATGACAGAGAGGTGCTTCTCAATTCATTCATTAGAGAACAAGTCGCTCGCCAGTCGTTTCACCAACTTGATTGGCACGTCAAGGAGAATACTTCGATCAAGGACTTGTCTAAATTCGTTATTAAGACGAGCATGTACTTCTTGGAGAGCAAGCGAAAGCGAAGGATAGTTCCAGCCACAGAGCCGCCGACATAAATTTCTTCACTACCTTCTACTTCTAGGGCGAAGCCTCGAGTTAAAACTATCTTGAAGCTGCCTGAAGGAGTCAAAGTTGGTGGAAATTCAAAAGGGAAAAGCATCACAAAGCGGAAACAAGTTGAGAAAGCAACTGAAGTCCTAGTGGAACCAGTGGTACAAGCTAAGGCCGATTCATCTCCAGGTCCACCGTTTTCTCCACGATCGTCTCCTATCGACATTGATTCAGACCCTGAGTCTCCAGTTCATGAGACTTTCATGTCAGTTGATCCGTTAGTGGTTGACACATTAGGAGCAACTCCTCCTCGAGAAGGTGGCATTGATCATTCGACTTGGATCAAGAGGTCGTTGGGAAGAGAAAGGCGTAAGCCTTCTTATCAGCTTGACTTGTCTAAGTTTGGCAATCCTTATCAGGATAGGTAAAGCAGGAGAGTCAAGAAATAAGTGAACATTGAGAAGACTCTTGAAGCGGAGATCATCATTGAAGTTGCTACACCTCCAGAAGATAACAACTTGGATGAAGTTGATGTTGGTGACTTTACCTTCGTCAAAGTAAATCTAGGTAGGAGTACTCGAGATATGGACGTGAACCTATTCAAGGTCGTTGCGAGTAATCTGGAGGAGCATGTCATGAAAGACGAAGAAGATAAGGCAGTCCTCAAGGTTGAGATCAAGCAACTTCGACGGTATATCTCGGGTCTACTTCATGGAAGCATAGGACAAACACCTTTACTCCCACAACTTCGATAGATAGCCGTAGATCAGTAGAAACTTGGCCATTTGGTTAATCAAGGAAAGCTTTTGGACACTTGGATTGAGGACTCCATTGTTTCCGGTCGACAGCTTCTTACAAAGTTCTATCAGTTGAGGGTTGACGCACATAGTCTTCGTCAGAGGATTCAAGAGCTCGATATTTTCATAGCAGAGCATAGGCCGAAGGACCTGATTCTCATCTCTTAGCTAGAAGTTTCTTATGACGCCATTGAAGTAGAAGAAGATAAAAATAAGGTTTTCACTTGGAGAGAATTGCATCTTTGCAAAGTGGAAACGTATGACAAAATCTCTACTAAGATGGCCACGCTTCAGGAGAAGGTTGTTTCAGCTCTTCGACTTATCAGCAAGTTCACCACTCAAATCTCGTGTCATTATCGGCGTGAAATGGTACATGCGCAGAGTTAGAGGCAGTTCAAGTTGAGTTCGAGGAGCTGGTTCGTGATAACCTAGGTGGAGATCTTGAGGCATCCAAGTTGAGTTCTCAGTGATGACTGTTAGTTTCAAGAAGGCGACTACAGAGGTCAGAGACAGTCAGAGGGTGATCTAGGACGAAGACAAGGAGTTGGACAGGCAGTTCATCATCGTGGACAGCGTCAGAGTGCCAGATGATGATACAATCGATAGATTCTTGGACGAGATGATAAACAAAGAGGGCTCATAATAGACGCCCAGTTGGATCCTACAGTTGTTTACAAGGATGAGTTAGAAGCAACAGTTAACTCAACATCATTTCTTGAGTTTTCATTGTTGATATCAGGCATGCCTATCTCATTCTTGGAGATATCTTCGCAGGAGGATGGAATTTTAGTTAGGATTAGTTAAGTGATGGTAGTTGTCAGTTAGCTCTCTTTCAATAAGAACGTGCATGTTGCACATGTTCAATTAGTCTTGTTTGCATTGGTTAACTGATGGTAGCTTTCCAGTTAACTGTATAGTTTCATTTGATTTAGACTTAGCAATAAAATCTTGCATGCTTGTGAGACTGTAGTTGACTCAAGGTGATTTTAGGGTTCCCTACACCTTTGATGTCTATAAATAAGAGCTTTCAGCTCATTTGTAAATAACTTTTGCTTGTGATAGAGAATTGTTGCGCTATCGGAAACATGCCTATTCTCAAGATTGGTTCACCCTTGTAATTAGAACTTTTGCACGCAATAGCAATATATGCTGAGCCTACCTTGCCTGTAATATTATTATTATGTATCTGTTGATGAGTGATTACTATATTAATGAATAGTTGTGCTACCTTACGTTCATGTTATTACTATGGTGGTTTTTCAAATCTTACTTAAATGGGGCTGCTAGTTTGATCGTTTATTGTATGCACGTCTCATCTATGCAATTTACTGTCCTAGTTGCTTACCTTATGTTATGTTAATAACATGCTTATTCAGATGAGCAAATTGCTAAGCCACCTTGCCCTCATGTTGCAAATCTGTACTTAAAGCTTATCGTTTGATGTGTGTGTCTCTAATAAACTTCTTCCCAGCTGAGCAAATAGTTGTACCACCTTGCCTTCACGTTGTGAATCTGTATCTGAAGTTTATCGTTTAATCACATTCCTGCTCCTTTTCCTCATGCTATATTTTCTCGAGGAGATTGGATAGTTTAAAGCTTTTAGTTTTTAGTTGTAGTACCCCCCAACCGGCCATTCTCTCTCTCCCTGTCAGGGAAAGGGAGAAGTTAGGATTGGGAGAGTGAGGAAACCTCAGCGACCTATTTTTACTACCCCACCAACCAAGATATTCTTTTTGTTCTTGCCGAAAGGAGGAGACGAAGATTCCAGCCGAAAGGAGGAGATGAAGATTCCAACCATTCCAAATGGAATTAATTCCCATACCGAAGGTTGGAGTTCATTACCAAAGGTTGGAAGGCAGGAACCAACATTCAAGTTTGACCTTTTAGTGTTAAGACCTGCGAAACTAGAGAAAATCCTTAGCTGCAACGTCCTTGGTTTTCTTAAGCTTGTGCCTCTTCCAGCTGAGTCAAAAAGATAGGATTTAGATCATTTACTTTTAGAACGCATATCAGCAAAAGAGGGAGCTTCCCCTCCTAATTTGAAGAGCAGTCATTACGCACTGTGCATAGCTGTCCGTACCAACTCGGACTCTAGAGGTGCTAATTGTTACGCCAACAAATCACATAATTAAAATTTGTGAAATTTAATAAAGCCACTCTTGGAACAAACTTGTGACCATTTGTAGAGTGCAATGTGCGAATTATGACTTCTGAGAGACAAACTGTCAACTGTATTTAAATCTTGCAACTCCATTTATTTATGCAAAAATAGCAAGATGGAGTTAAAATATTGCTGTTAACTAACTATCAAACTTTTCAAGAAGCCTGTACACTATGTGATAACTCACCACCACTTGTCAAGATTTAAAATAATTACACATTTTGCACTTGCAAATCAATTATAATTACATTCAATCTTGAAATTATTCTGAAATCATGTTAGAACCTCGAGGACTCATTAAAATTTGTTATCAACTTTCTGAGCCATTTTACTACTTTCCAAAACTGCAAGCTATGAGAAAATAAAAATGTGGAAAAGTACCCTGAGATGGTATGCCTGTCAAACTGTATTAAAGTTCTTGATGTTTCTGTCATCGAGATCTGATCCAACATTTAATCAGTTTGCACAGATTAATAGGGGAATTGTGACTCAATTACATCCATCCTGCAATATTTCGAGGAGATTGAACTTGACTACAAACCACTTATGAATACAACCAACAATTGACAAATTTGACTTGATAAACAATGCATCACTTCAAAATGACAAGGAACATTTGTGACCTATTTACTTAATGATATAGGCATTAATGTTTTTGACTTGATCAAGCCAAGGCGACAAAGAAGCTTCACACATGACTCAAAAATTGACATGGCATTTGGAACAACAATTCGATGAACCATGTGATCTTAGGGAACATGAAAAGTTCAAAAATTTTTGAGGTAAAGAATGAGGATAACATGTACATATCTATTAAAGCATTATATGTAAATTGAACATTATGATATAATACCCTTTCTTAGTGTCCCTTTAGATGACCTCACAAAAAAACATTTTGAACTTTCTACCTCATCCAAAGACTTCAAAGAGGACCATCTTTGTGCCTCTTCCTGTTGCATTTTGAATAGAGGTCTGCTGGTTCAACAATAAGCTGCACATGTTAGGAGAATTAAATAACCATAATTAAATGTACGAGGTGCTAGAGAACAGTAAATATCTGCTAGCTTCTCCTTAACCATGAAACAAATTGGAATCCATCAAGAAAAAAAATTCAGATATAAAATTACATTACTTTCATTTCTTAACATAGTCTGCTGTTAGAACCATGAACACATCTAGGAAGCCGTAAAATTTCACTAAAATTACCAACTATAAACAACAACAATTTGATCGAAATTAATAATTAAAAGATTGCTAAAATGCTTTGCCAAAATTCTTCCTTTCACCAATCGTTCACCATTAATTTTTTTATCAGGAATCCTCCCTATGACATCATTCATAAAACAAGAGAAAATAATTTGTCATTCAGGGAAAACTCCCTTGCTATTCAGAAAAAAATTATTCTATATGCTTCTGTTTAGGAAAAAAAAGACTAGATCTATTTTCAGTAACCCCTAAAATTAGACCCTCAATTTTTTTTTAATTGAAAGAAAGACTTGTGGTTAGAGCACATGTTGCGTCTTACAAATTAATTTCACCTCTTATGAACTTCAAGAGATAAGCTCACACACAACCACAAAAACAAATTTAATCAAAATCCTCCTTCCTTGGAAGTGTTGCTCATATCCCCACTTACAGTTAGAACTAACCTTGGTTTGTGAAACACAATGCATCCTTGAGCCACAGGTTGAGTTAGCTAGCTCATGGCATTCAGATTTATACATTTATCAAGTATAATTTGATCAAATGAAACTTTTGCAGGTGTCAAGTGTTACTTGACTGACCTATTTCAATGCTTAACCAAGTGTCACTTGGCCAATCACAACATTTGCATTGTGTCAAGTGTCATTTGACTGGGTACATCAAACATGCATGAATCAAGTGTCACTTGATTTCATCTTGAGTTCTTCGCTATATCCAGTGTCACTTGATATGTATGAAGCTCAAGTAGCAATAAGACATACTAAGTCTTTCTATTACACTAATGTTTTTTCTATTGCACCATGTTACTTGATCATAATTGAACATCTTATTGTATGAAGACATGTCATGCCTTCGATACATTGATAAGTTTCCAGCATTGCATCAAGTGTTACTTGATCAATAAAAATCTTCCATTGCTGAGAATCTTTATCATGTTTCCTTATCACCTTGGAAGCTTTACCAAGCTTCAAGTGTTACTTGGATGGTTCTTTTTTAATTTTTATCTTTACACTTGTTGAGGATTCAATTAGTTTTCAAGCAAATGTTTAATTTCCTTTCATGAAACATTCATGACATTGTATTATAACTGTTTAAGATCAATAAATAATGGTCCTTTCATCTTAATCTATACTAAAGATGCCTCTCATAAAAGGTTGAAGTTCTTATTTATTTTCTAAGAACATCAAAACCCATCTGTTACACGATGACATCTTTCTAAGACTTTCAAAGATATAGATCTCACACCATCACATTCTTCATATCTCTTAATAAGGAAGATCATCTCACAATCAATAATAACTATTCAATAATGCATGATCCAAGACGTATTTAGTACAGGTAACAGGTATAATCACTGTCCACAGTTGCTCTATCTACTACATGTCATCCACCATGCAAAACTCTGTAAATTAGTCTTACAAACCTTTTCTCCTCACTGTTTAGCATAACATATTTCATTCTCTTTTCTAAGAAAGGAAGATGATTGAAAGTCACTTGATAAGAAAAGGATCACATGCTCAGGCCAGACCATTAACTCATCACTGTATACAAGGTTGACTTAATATTATAGTTTATCTGTTAAACTCTTTTATGGACCAACTAGGAGTTGAACCTAGGACCACCCATTTGCTGCTGGGGTGCTCTACCACTAAGCTACTGGCCCCTTTTGTGACTGGTCCATGTTCAGTTCATGTGTGGCTCATCTTCCAACACCCTCCCAAGCCACACTGCAGGTGTGCTCAGGGCTCCTAGGCTGGCCTGGATTGGCTGACCTGGCTTTGATACCATGTTGAACTTTTTCATGGACCAGCTAGGAGTTGAACCTAGGACCACCCATTTGCTGCTGGGGTACTCTACCACTGAGCTATCAGCCTCCTTTGTGATTGACCCATCTTTGGTTCAGGTGTGACTCATTTTCCAGCTTCATCACCTAATCAATTAGGGATACGTTACAGTCCATAAGTTAAGTTTCATTTGACAATACCACTAGCAATGGATATCATCCTATAGTCATGTTAAACTGTGCAAGTCTGTTGGGCTATAGTAAAACTTTACTCATAACTACTTTCAAACATAAATATGTTTTCCCCTATTAATTTCGGGATTGCAAACCACAAAATGATCATACTAGTAGTACAATATGTGCCCTTTGACATTAAGCAACTGTCATTAAACCTCATGCACATTACACTATGCTGGAATGCCACGAAACTGTGATTCAGTAATTTACATTGTAAATCGAAAGGTTACAATCCATGAGTCATACAAAGACCATTCAGAACCTACAGGATGATCCCACAGTCAACAACCACCAACATCTATGTGATAAGTCTAAAGATAACATGATTTACCACGATGACTATTATAACTAACAAATAAACCTTCCAAATTCATGAAAAGAGAGTATACCAGACTTACAAGCAAAACACACACACAAATACCTACCAAGATGTATGCTTATACTTTGCAAAAGTATCACCATACAATCCTCTAAACAGGAAAAGCAACGGATCTCCATATGACATAGAGAGACCTAACTCTCAATATGCAAAATGCCAACAACAAAACTGTTAGCAAGACCCTCAACAAATCAAAGATCAAGTTCCTATGTCTTAAAGGATCTTTCAACTCTGCTTCCGTATTTCCAACAATACATTTGCAATAGTAATAAGGTAACACAATGGCATTCCTTCATAAATCCTTGCAAGTAGAACACAATAAATCCCTGTTAATAAAGATTCATTACAAATTTTCTAAGAAACTTATCTACAGTGTTTCCATTCTTGTGTCATGCATATGAATATAGATATGATCAACTATTCAATGCAAAGTGTGACATGCTTAGTCAATAAATGTTCAGAAGACATTACATACAGATTGTTTTCACATACAATGATAACTTATCAGATGGAAACCAAATTTCAAGTTAATGCAAACTCTACAGTGAATCCAAACTGAATCCAAACAAAATTTTCCGCCCAATGGAACCTCCTTTTAAAGGCCATCTTTGTCACAATAAAATGTACCTGTAGTATCGAACAGGATTAAGTGCGAGTCTACAAGATGTTACAGTGCTCACTATTATGCAAGTAAAACAATAGATACACTTCCTCTTCAAGGACTGATACAAATACAACTTGAGCATCATAGATATGTCTCAATATGACCTAATTGACTGTTCATTAAAAGCAATAGCCCTGCCATCTTCCACACACAATTCAAGGATGAACTTAAGCACCAAAATCCTATCTTTCCAATTGTTTATCAAATATTTTTAACTTGTTAGGGCTGTAGGGATGCAAGTTGACCCCAACCACAGTCTTTTGTTATCCAGCCCAAAACCCCCACCCAGGGATGGCAAATCCAACTTCCTACACAAAGAAATAACTCATATAGATATTTGATATAGATATATTAAGTAGTTCAAACACTTAGGGTTTGAGACCATGGGCAACATGGTACCTTAATACTCACCATAAACCCCTGAGAAGTCAAGGAAAAAATCAGTGTATCATCTTGGCACTTCCAAAGCAACTGACGTCTCTTTAATTTTTCAGTTCCATACACACTTGATGAATTACACTAACAAGGTGTATTTATATAGGCATTTATTGCCCCCATAATGTACTCGCTTAAGCTAGTTCTATTCAACCTAGCAAGTGTTTTTCAACATCAACATTGACACAAATCCGAGCAGAATTCAGAAATATTATTGATAGGTAAGCTTAGGGATTCCCATAGATTCATCCATCATGTTCTTAACCCTTTAAAGGGAGGACTATTTCCATAATTCTCCTAGAAAGAAAATAGTCTGATCCAAACTACTTGTTTTATAGGAGAATTGTCTGTAGAGTCTAGCACTTCATATAAAGGCCTGTATGGTTCAAAACAAAAGGTCTCCTTGGAATATCATATCCTTGTCAGCTTTAGACGAGAGGTTGTAAATGAAGCATGCCCTTGACAGTCATAATTTGCATTGGAGAAGAGAGTCTCTAATGCTGCAAATACCATTCTCTTAAAGTTTGGGATTTGGATAGAGGGGCCAGATGAACAAATTGAAAGATTGATGAAATTTGACTCAAAAAACTATGCAATTGAATCCTGATATAAATATTATAGATTGATGAAGTTTATTCTTCTCTTGAGAGAAATCTACCCTTGGAATTTTAACTTTATCAGATATTTGATAACAGATACTTGAAATATTGGTATGAAATGTAGGTTGCATCACTGATCCCTAATAATGATAGTGTAAAACTTGCAGCACTCTGATTTTGAAGGCTGTAGAGTTTTTGGATTTGCTGCTTTTCTGTAATACAGATGTTGGAAAAGAAGGGGGCATAGGCTCTCATGGAATTTTGGGAGTTAATGAAGAAGATGTGTTTGCGCGGTTATTTGTTGAAAGCCTCTTTGGACCTGTTGTGGAATGGTTTTAGCAGTTGAAGGATGGATGTATTATGGATTGGGACAGCTTGAAATAAAGGTTTCTTGCAAGATTTAAATCAGTAGTTGATATATGTGCACTTTATCTCAGTTTTTCCAAATCCAAAAGAAAGGAGGAGAATCAATAAGGGAATTTGTGGAACGATTCAACAAAACTTAAAAGAAAATTCCTCAAGCAGATCAACCAAATGAAAATAATCTACTGTGTACCTTCATTGCTGTGCTGCATCCCGAAGTAAGATTCCTTTTGAATTGGTATAGGGTACATAAACTAGAATTTGCACAAAAGCAAGCTATTGAAATTGAAGATGATCTAATTTTATTTGGGATTTTGAAAGATAATTAGATTGAAGAAGTTACCGAGAATGTTTCAAAGAATAAGCCAGTAAAAAGATTTATCATGCACAGTCAGAATTACTATTAAAGACCCTGATTATGCAAAGCTTAATCTTAACACAAAAAGGGTAAAGTTAATGCCCTATTCAAATGACTTTAAATTTCATAGTTGTGAATGAAGAAGGTTTGTCTGGGAATGATTTAGTACACTCAATCAAATCTTGTGATATGCAACATGTTGAAACGAATCATCTGCATCAGAATTTTTTCTTGATGATCAAGGAAGTAATACTTTTTCAATCCCTTGGGAACATGTTGAAACTATGAGCCTCTAGAAACCCGGTAATTTGTTGGTGGAGCGTGTCACTGATCAGAGAGGCCCGGTCGTAATGTTCTCTTTTGTTGATAATCTTACCAATGATATAGAACATCCAAGGCTGAAAATGATTGCCCTCTTCCTGTCCAATGATTCGGTTGAATAGAGTGATTAACACTGCTTACTCATCTCTGAATTCTCCTCGTCCAACCAATTTGGGCAAGCTGGCCATTTTCACCTTTAACCATTGTTCGGCCATTTTTAGCGAACACTTGTCCTTTGAAGCTTCGAATGTCTTTCCGCATTCCCTCACAGATATGACCTTGTTGGTTGGGCATGGCGGAATAGCAAAATATTTTTCAATGTCCTTCGACTTCAAATTGCAGATCACTCTCCCATCCACTGATCAGATTTTTCTTGTGGTAGGATTGTAATGCTTGATGCAAGCAATTACAAGCTCCACACTCTATAATGTGATATAGGAATTGATGCAGCTTGAAACAACCCGAATTCTTCTATGTTCTGCAACGTGATTTGATTCATGCCCTCCAAATCCTCAGAATTGACCTTTGGGTTCTTTTGATGTAGGTCTGTGTTAGTCGTTTTTAGATAATCATGGTACAAGACCATCTTGGTCTTGTATTGTACCTGGGAGTACTGCATTATGAAAGACTTAAAGATAGACTATGCACACGACCCTATTCTGACAATTTCCAAAAACCCTTAAAAATAGCGCCTATCGAGAAGTATTTTTCCCGAAAAAATCTGGCATGTGGGTTTTGTTTGTTCTTCAATGCTGAACAGACTCAGTTCCTTAGATTTTTGATTCTGAGACTTTTCTGGAAAAATCCGTAAAAATAGGGGCAACAAGTTTGCTGATTCTGGCAAATATGAAAAGATGGGTTTCATTGGAAAATTATGTTGATCATACCTAGTTGGCTAGATCTGAGGTGGCCTGTTGTTTTTTGTGGCATGCAAGAATTTTAAGACAAAAGAGAGGAAGTAGACAAGAGGTGGATAGGAAGTTATTATCTGCCTCCTTGCAAAAATATGCCTCTGAATTCAACCTCCGAGAAGAAAACCCTTTTTTGCCACTGATCTTCAAAAAATATTGAAGAACGGTCCAAAGCCCTTGCCATATCTGCAAAAGGCGTTCTTGAGAGCAATTTGCTGTTTTGGTCTTCAACCTTCAAAAAGAAATAATGAAATTGGGATGCCTAGCTTGATTATATAATGATTCAAGTCTGGATCCATCAAATATTGGCACCAACTCATGACCTAAGCCTGATTTGGAGTTCAAAAGCTGATTTCCACTGATTGTGGAGTGTTTGGCCTCTTTTTGCCTCCAAAATTTCTTAACTCAAGTCAAAATCCTTTGACCTTTTAGGCCTCCCTTCTTGAGTGTTGAGCATATTTTTCATCATTTTCTAGGTTGAAGTGCCTCTGTTTGATCCTTGCTCTCGGTTGTTCAATTGATCTTTGGTAGTTGTGGACAAATCTATTGTTGGGGTAGAACCATATTGAAGAGATATGCCTGGGAGTCATTAACTTAGAAAATTGAGTTTGAGCCTCTAGATTGAAGGGCGCTTTTCTCCAAGAAGGGCGCTTTTAGCTTTGCCTTAGTCAATTTTGATGAGTGTTCTTTGTCTTCATCACTTAGATCCTCTGTGTTTTTATCTGCCATCACCATTGACTAACAAGTCAGATGGATTTACTTGATCGTTCATTGAGTAGCCAACTCAGTCCTGGAAAGGATGACTAGCTTCTCAGTTTTTGAAAGTCAGCTTAAGTCCTTCAAATCCAAGGGCGCCCTTGGCCAACAGGGGTGATTTTGGCTTGTTGACTGATTATATCTATGTTGTAAACTACTTGCTTTGATCTCTGTCATTAGATAACTTAGTTTCCAGATGCCTTCACTGATGGTTGTGTTGTCAAGATCGGTCAAAGTGGGGAAGATCATCTTGGAGGTCGTTGAGTACACTGATTGCATTTGCATGTTTTAAAGACTGGGCGCCTTTCTTCAAGAGGGGTGCTTTTCTTCTGTACTTAGCCAATTTCTTGGCATGTTCTTTTATTCTTCTCCTTTAGTGTTTTCTGCTTGATCTCAACATCTGACTTTTTGACATGTCCTGTGAACGTGTTGTCGGATTGATCACGTATTTGGGAGAGAGCTGAGCAGATGCTATGTATACTGAAGCTATTGATAGCTTCATTAGATGTCTTGCTAGCCAGGGGCGCTTTTGCTACGAAGTTCACTAATTTGCCTCTATTCATTGCTTGCAACATCTTCATACTTCGTTGACATTTGCCAGTGATTCCTGAAACGGGTGATCTTGCTTGATGACACGTTGAATAGCCAACGTGAATATGAAGAGGATGTCTGCATCTGATAGATTTGATGTCTACATTTTCCCTTTGAGATCAAAGGGCTCCTTTCTTCAAGAGGGGTGCCTTTCTTCTGTCCTTAGCCAATTTCTTCCTTGGTAGTAAGGCGTCCACCTTCTAGAGTTAGCCAAATTTTGACCGTTTTCGTTCTGAGAATCTCCTTTATCCAACACCATATTTTTCAACCTAATTCGCCATGGCTTCTTCGTTGAAGCTTAGCTTTCAGCACCTGGTACTGGCCAATTTGCCATTAATGGTTGCAGAGCTCCTAACTTTGTTCTTGAAAAATGAGAATAGACCCACCAGAGTAAAACATGTTTTTTGATGATTCTGACTTGACCAATGTGATCATTAAGTCGATTAATCCTATCAAAATCATTTTCAATCATTTCCAAAAAGGTCCTATTTTTGGGGGTTTCCCTAAAAATAGGGGCACAAAACCCTAATTTTCAATTTTTCAGAATTTTAACCATATGTTCCTTGACAGAAACCCACAAAAACCTTATGTTTGGTTTGACATAAAATAGACTTTTGACGACATTTTTATATGGTTTAGCTCAATTTAAGCAGAATACCAAAAAATTATTTTGGGTACAACAAGTTGCTTCGTTGGATTGAGTTTCAACACTTAGTCAATTTTATGTTTTGAGTTTGTACCCCCTTGCCTAGGCAATGAATTCAAGTTGTTTTTAAGTTGGGGCCATAAAGTGGAGCCTCATTAATAATGTTTTATTATCTCCTCAATATGAGACATTTTGGGTGAAAAAATAAAGTATTTTTAAAATATTTTAAAATGGCTTTTGAGATGGACGTCCCTTGGATAAATTAAAGAGTTTCTTGGCTGGAATTACAGGTTGCTTCAATCACCCAATTGTTCTTATTTATTGATGCTTTGCTATGAGTTGAGGATTTTTTTTTAAAATTCATAATGTTATGCTGCTGAACTGAGTTTAGATTTTGCTAAGAGGATTGCATATTCTCTAGCTTTTCTATACCATTCTTCAGGCCTAAAACTATGGCTCCCTAGATGGCGACTAAAGACCATACTTCATTCAAGAGTGTGGATTGAGCTTAATTTTGATGGTGATAGCAGATTGCTGTTGTATAATATGCTATTTCTGATTATTATAGGAAGATTGCTGGTTTATAATTTGTTTATATCACTACTGGAAGTGCTAGCTGAAGCACATTTTTGTTCGTAGCTTCAACTGCATAATTTATTTGGTTTTGGGTATTGGTTCCAACTGTGCAACTGTGGAAGGCGTCACTATTCTCCAGAATTCAGATTTTATTATTGTGATTATGATTTTTAAGGTGAAGTTGACTTTCCCAGGAGGCCATACCATTCACCTTGTCTGCATTGAAATTCGTGCCACTAACAAGTGCGAGTTTGGAGGTGTCTTTCTGTTGAATTTTGGATGCCTAACCTCAAGGTTTCATCTGCATTCAGTTTCATGTGAATTGAGCTCCGTTTTGGCAAAGTTATGAGCAAAATGGTGAGTTCTCTTCTTGCTAGTTTGATTTTTTGTACTCGTTGGTTTCGATCAGGCTTGTTTAATTTTGAAATATTGCTGGTTTGAGTTCCAATTCTATATCATTCTTTAATTGTAATAGTTAGAGGTTTCTACTCTAACTCCTGATGGCTTTGAAATAATATCTTTATGTTGTTTGTAGCTGAAAACTCATTTATTGTAAGGCTGGTTAGTAGTACTAACAGTCATTCATTTACTTTGCTGCAATTAAGTTTTGTATTTAGCTCCCACTAGATAAGTGGTTGAAGCATTTTACTTTCAGCACATTAAGTTTAGGAAATTCCCCCCACTTAACAAGTGGTAGTGAGGATTAAATGGTCGGCTTGCCACCTCATAATTGTAATATCTTCGCTCCCACTGAATAAGTGGTTGAACTCATGGTCAGTTATTTGCCTACTTTGTATTTCCATTATTTACTTTTCATTACATGGTCGGCTAGTTGCCTAGAAAGCATTGTAATTTTAATTTCCAGTTGCTAACAATTGCTGACATTGTATGCTATCACCTCGCCCACATTGGGATCTTGGTGATCAAAAGGTGGACGATTGCTTTCCAAGCTGGTTATATTTGGAGCTAACGCTAACAGTGGTGTTTGTGTTGGTCAAAAATTAAAAAAAATTTGAGGGTGAATATTACAGTGGTATTAGAGCCTGTTTTCCTACCATATTGTGAGTTCCGTGCTTTAGTGTTAGATGAGTGACAGGGAATTCCGTTGCTACATTGGAGGAAACAAAGTTCAGTTTCAGCTTCTTGAGATTGATACTTTTTTTGAGGTTTTGAGAAACCAAGAAATACCAATTGAAACCATGGCGGACAGGGGTAAGGGACCAACCCATGAAGCAAATGACAATGACTCTAGAGCAGAAAAAAATCTTCATGCCATGATGGATATGATGGCTAGGTTACTTGCAAAAATAGACCAGCAAGTAAGGCCAGCCTAGCCAAAGCAAGAGTTAGATTGTAGTGGTTCCTCCAAGGGAGGAAGCACCTGCCGAGCTTGAAGTCCCTATGGCGGATGAAGTGAGACAAAGTTATATGGAGTATGTTTCTCTCCCATTTGAAATCAGAGAGATATTAACATTTGATCAGCATATGAATTAGAAGAAGGGAAGAGGAGGAAAGAAGGATATTCGAGCTCCTATGGGTCCCAAAATGGACTATCACCAAGCACTTGGAAAAATCACCTTGGCTCATTATGATGGAAGTGACAAGTGCACAAATCGATCATGGGTCTAGAAACTGGATAATTACCTATCACTCAGGCCTATGCCAGAAGAAGACGCCATCAAATTTGCAACTTTGCATTTGGATGGAGCTGCACATGAGTGGCGGTACCACGGTTTGGTCAATCTTGGCCACAACCTAATTCATACTTATGAAGAATTTACCAACAAATTGATAGATAGGTTTGATACCAAGGAACTAGAAATCAAGTTTCGTGAGCTTGCTTAGTTGCAACAACATGGCTCACTGTATTCTTATATTGCAGAATTTCAAATACTTTCTGTGATGGTGCCCAACATCACCGAAAGAAGGCTTGTTGTGCTATTTTTAGAAGGTCTAATGGAGCCATTGAAAGGGTGGGTTAAAGCATTTTATCCACTGAGTCTTGAAGAAGCAATAAGGAAAGGTAGAAGCATGGAGTTGGCTGCTCCAAGGCCTAAGTTTTCTTCAAAACCCCTTGCTCATAAAAAATAAAAGAATCATTTACCTCTTCCATCCAAAAAATTTCCCACCAAGATGGATGAAGAGTTGCGTGAGAAGCTAAGAAAAGAGGGGGTTTGTTACACATGCCGTGAACCATGGTCTATAGGGCATAGGTGCTATGGTAAAGGTCTTTCACATAACATGGGAGCCTATTCTAATTACAAATCAGAATCTGATTTTTCAAAACAGCAATATGATCATGAGTATAGTGATGATGAAAGAGCTCCAGTTGAACCTAAAAGAGGGCAAGGTAGTGGAGATACATTTTCTCAATTAACAAGCTTTCAAAAGAATGGGTCTTTCAGAGTTCGAGGTATGCTTGGTGGGAAAAGGATGGTTGCTCTCATTGATATAGGAGCAACACACAATTTTATTGATGGAGGATTAGTTGCAAGAAGAGGGCTTAAGAATGAAGAATTTGAAGGTTTCAAAGTCATGGTGGCGGATGGTGGCGGATGATGTCTTTCAAGAGAATGGAGAAGCTGATTCGGCATGATCAAGTTGAATGAGCAACAAAATGTTTAATCTCACCTTCTAATCCAGTGGAAGACAAAAGACACTACCATCCTAATGTTTAGTCGTTGATTACAAAGAGGAGTAAAGTGTTTGGTAGTATACCTCCAGGAAGACCGCCAGAAAGAGGGACTGAACATATTATTGAGCTTGAAGATGGGGCTAAACCAGTTATCACTACTCCCTATCGGTACCCCAAGAAGCAGAAGGATAAAATTGAAAAGGCCATCAAAGAACTCTTAGAAATGGGTCACATCCATCCAAGCAAGAGTCCTTTTGCTTCAACAGTAGTTCTTGTGAAAAAGAAAGATGGTACCATGTGCATGTGTGTTGATTACTGTGCGTTAAATAAGAAAACTATCAATAATAGATATACTATTCCCAGAATTGATGAGCTCCATGGTGCAATGTATTTTTCAAAGATTGATCTTAGATCTGGGTACCATCAAATCAAAATGAGGGAGTTAGACATCGAGAAAACTGCTTTCCGATGTGATTTTGGGCATTACAAATTTTTAGTCATGCCATTTGGTTTGACTAATGCTTCTGCAACTTTCCAATCTTGTATGAACAAAACTTTCCAAAAGTAGTTGAGGAAGTTTGTTTTGATCTTCTTCAATGATATTCTCATTTATAGCAAGTCATGGGAGGAGCATCTTAAGCACTTGGAAGAGGTGCTTAGTATTTTTGAGTCAGAATGCCTTTATGCCAAGGAGTTAAAGTGTGAATTTGGGTTGACGGAGCTTCTTTACCTTGGCTACATAATCAACTCTAAGGGAGTTAGAGTTGATTCTGACAAAATTAAGGCTATAATGGACTAGCCTCCACCTAAGAACGTGTCACATCTAAAGGGGTTCTTGGGTCTTTGTGGATTCTATCGAAGGTTTGTCAAAGGGTATTCTCACAAGGGTCCATTGACTGACCTCACCAAAAAGGGGGCATTTGCGTGGTCTCAAAATGCTCAAGTGGTATTTGATAAGTTCAAGTAGATCATGAGCTCGTGTCTTGTGTTGGCCTTACCAAACTTCTCCAAAAAAAATGAGTTGCAATGTGATGCTTCCGAAGAAAGGATTGGAGTTGTTCTCATGCAAGACAAGCATCCCATTGTCTTTGAGAGAAAAAAGTTAAGAGGAGCTGAAAAGTCTTATTCAATTTATGACAAAGAAATGCTTGCAATCGTGCATACATTAGCCAAGTTCAGACAATATTTGGTTGGGAGTAAATTCATTGTTAAGACTGATCATAATAGTCTTAAACATTTCATGGATCAGAAGGATTAAAATGAGAGGCAACAAAAATGGGTGAGTAAGCTTCAAGCTTACGACTTTGACATTGAATATGTCAAAGGGAAAAATAATGTAGTTGCTGATGCATTGTCAAGAAAGCCTCATTTGAGCTCCTTATGTGAAATTTATGTAGATTGGAAGTTGCAGATTTTAGCTGATTATGCTAAAAATTCATTTGTAACCAGCATTGTTGATGGCACTTTGCAGGATGATAGATACAAGTTGGTTGATGGGTTGATCCAATATAAAGGTAGAATCTTCTTGGCAGCAGATTCTAAGTTTAAGAAGAAGAATTTATAGACATTTCATGCAATCCCTCTTGCTGGTCACCAAGGTTTTTTCAAGACCTACAAGCAAATCCATGAAAGATTTTTCATGGAAAGGGTTGAAAGATGAAGTTTTGCATTATATAAGGGAGTGTCATATTTGTCAAATGAATAAAAATGAGCATGTTTTTCCTGCTGCCTACTTGCAGCCCCTACCCATTCCAAATAAAAAATGGGAAAGTATTTCTATGGATTTTATAACCGTGCTGCCAAAGGTGCAAGGGAGGGATTGCATCTTTGTTATGGTAGATAGATTGACCAAGTTTGCTCATTTCTTGGCCATTACCAACACTTTTATAGTAGCTCAGGTTGCTGATTTGTTCTTCCATGAGGTGTTTCGTTTGCATGGGCTTCCAAAGAATATTGTAATTGATAGAAACAATAAATTTTTGAGCACTTTTTGGCAAGTGTAATATCCCTTGAAGCATTTGGCCTTAACTTGCTAGTTTTATGCTCAAGGAATATTGTGAAACACTTGGCAAACCAAATCTGTACTTGCTGTTTGAGACTTGTTTTGAAGTTTTTGTATTTTTGGATGCAATTTGTAATGCTGATATAACTTGAAAATATGAACTGAGATAACTGAAATATATTGCAGAAACTATATGAAGCTTGACCATGCAAGAATATGATTGAAATATGAAGAGAAATGCAACTATATCTTCATTGACATTATGGCAAACAATTGTCATGTAAAGTTTGAGCTTGCTGTTTTGCATTTTCAGTTTGCTTTGCTTGTTTTTGATTGATGCAAAGATGTTTGGAATGCATGAAAATGAATGCTAAATTATCTAACAGTGCAATGGAGATTAAATGCAAGTATTTTTGTGCTTTTCAAATGCATATATATGACTTAATCTAATGCAATTCAACACCTACAAGTAGAAGGCATTTTGTCAAACAATTTGCTGAAAAACTCCTTATGTCTCCAATATGATATTGCAATGGAAATGAAGCTAATTACAATCTGGAAATGATATGCAAATACCAAGACTCTTGGCTTACAACATAATCAAAATGCTATCATAATACTCGTATGAAATATGCATATACAACTGTCATATGGCAGCGACTTATACAATGATAAAACTACAAAAATTGGAACCAAAGAACCTAAATATTATGTGCTGATATGAAGAAGAAGGGATGGCGATCTTTCCCACCAAGAATCAACAAATTAGGAGCCCTTCAAGTGAAGAATCGTACTCCTCAAGGTGTCGCCCCTGTTCTTGCTTGGCAACTTTCTGTATAAATAAATGCAGCAATAATAGGTCTCCAAATTAGTGTAGAAATGATTTCCTACTCGATAGAAATCAATCCCTCCAATGCCCACAAAATTTTGTCCCCTTAGTGAAGGGCAATGAATGAAAACGCAATTCCTCCCATGGCTGGTCTGCAGACTGAAACAAAATTACAGATCTCAGATAACTCACCAAACTTCTCCAAAAATGTTCTCCAATGGCTGCAATTATCTCAATGAGAAAGACTGAAGTATCTCCCTCCACTATCCAACTAGGGTTGATATTTCACAGCCGAAATTGGCACTTAACCAATTAGGTTTGGTCTTTCACAAACGAAGACTGGAAATCAACAAGCTAAGCATTCAACTTTAGGAATGTAGTAGAAAAGATGTATTCAACTCAAGATGCCCAAATGCCTAGCCCGAGCTTCTTCTTATACTTTTCATAGGAGAGCCCACACACTTTTCTTGTCAATGTGGGATAAAAGATATATTTTAACTTAAGTGACTTTATGATATATTTTATTTAGTCACTTTATTAAACTAATTAAATATAAAGTCATCCTTTATATTTTAATTTATTGGAATAACTTTATAAATAATTACTTTAATATCTTCACTTTAATTTAATTAAAATAATCAATTATTCATCCTTATGAAATTTCATTATTTGGACGACTTAATTAATTAGTTAAATTAAATAATGATACCTCCAATTCGGGGACATGATAGTCCTCCCTTCCCAAAGATTGCTTTCCCTCAAGCAATCTGCATCTACCAAACCATCCAACTAGCATAGTATCTGAAGCCCAAAATGGAGTATCCAAAGAATGCTCTTTGAGGAAGAGATCAATCAAAGAGTACTTGTTTAAATAGAAGAACCTGCCATTTGAGGATGCTACATGGGAGAATGAGCAAATTTTGCAGCATCCTGATTTGCGATTGTTTGGGGACAAACAATCTTGGGGAGGGCAAACTGTAATGTCCCCTTCTCAGTGATGATCTCATTATGGACTGATAGCCTATTTCTGAAAATCCGTAGGCTATTCAGATTGTGCAAATTAGGGTTTCCACTTTTATAGGTGGTTTTGAAGGCTTGCATGTGATAATTTTTGATGCATGTCTAGTGGTTTTTTTTGGGTTTTCAGAGAGCTTCATAATGAGGTGAAATATTCCCAAACAATTTTTTCAAATTTTAACATCATCAAGTCACCCATCAACGTTAGCAAACCAAACTAGTGCTCAAATGTAACCCTACACCAATAATGTACACCAAGATCCCAATGACGGGCAAGGCATGAGAATATGGCGCTAGGGATCGTTAGCATCCAAACTGAAAGAAGTACAATGCTGGAAAGCAAATATGCGACTCAACCACTTATTCAGTAGGAGTGTATTGACGGCTCAACCGATCACGAATATGAGAAATACAACTCGACCACTTATTTAGCGAGAGTGAATTACAATACTGAAAGTAAAGTGTTGAAAGTAAAAGACGGCGAGGGCTATCTCTTCCACTAACGTGGGAATACAAAGAGTTTGCAGAAAGAAGAAAGTGTTGATTAGTACTACTGAAGCAACTTACAATGAGAAGAAGAAACTACAATATCCAAGTATTAGAGATGTCCAAGTAGATGCAAATATTATCAATCAATCTCCAACCTTCAAAACTCATCAAATATGAAAAACCACTCCAAAAACCCCAACTTCTACGAATTGGAATATTAGACCAACAACTACGAGATTCACTAAAATATTCATAACTCACTCAAATCTACTCCAAATGACATGAAACGAAATGCATGTGACCCCTAGAGAGATGGCAACCAAGCTAGGACTGAGAAACAACTGCAAACTATAGTTATTTATTTTTTTAAAGCTTTCCAAGACTTCCCAGGCAAAAGTGCGACCTGGAGAGAAGTCGATCTGCAAGATAAAATAAATGGCTCAATGAAAAAATCCCAAAACTTGCACAAAGGGGCACCCTATGCCAAGGAAATGAATGGGCCAATACCCAAAAGCCAACAAAATTCGCCTAAAGAGTTGCGAATGAAAACCTACTTCAGCCACACCAAAATCAGCAAAATGAAAAACTAACAAACACATCAAAAACATTAGAAAACATCATAGGACCCCATTACAATAAGCTCAATTTGTCCTTCTGAATAAAGAACAGTCTTCTCACTTAACTAGTTGCTATCTTTCAAGCAAGAAACCAAGTCCAAGCTAGGAGGTATGCATTCCTCGAAGCAAACCACTCACTATTTCGGCAACATAACATTATAATTTCTTCATGGATACCAAACAAAGAGCCCAACACTCTTATTTTTAACATTTCTTGCTCCAAATTCAAATTCAATCTCCTCCCAAATGGACGCTAGAACCAAACTTAAATTCACAATGCCAAATTATGTCATTTGTATTTCATTTCTCCAAGTCCTCCTCCAAGAAGCATTATAATTTATTAAAATGCCAATAAAGTATATTATGGCGTCCAAAATAATAATAAAGTGAAACACTTTATTAAACTGATTGAATTCCTCTAGGCTAGGCATAAAAAAAATAAAGTGAAATATAAATATAAGTGACCGCTTATTTCTCCAAGGCGTCCAAACATGCCTTAAAATATTTCACTTAATAAAATATTTGCAACTTAAATATTTCCCCTATAAAGTCGTCCATATTAGCATAGGAAATATTTTCCACTTAAACATTATCTCCTCAAATATTTAACTTGCCAAATCAAATACCTCAAAAGTTGGAGACCAAACAAAATATACTGCCCTACCAGATATAGCCATAATATCAAACTGTTGAACACCTGCCAAAAATAGCCTCTGCACTGAACTATTGAACTACCGCTAAAAATAATACTGCCAAAAATAGCACCAAGGGTGTTGGAGACCAAACTGCTCAAACCGACCTGCTAGATATAGCCACAAAACTGAACTGCAGAAACCTTGCTAAAAGTAGCACTGCTAAAAATAGAACTTACTAAAAATAACATACTGCTAAAAATAGTAAGTTGTTCCAAACTCATTTTAACCATATTTCGAGTAGCCGTCGTACTTACTAAAAATAGTAAGTCTGAAAAGTCCTCTGTTGCAGTTGCATGTCACACCACTGCGAAGTTCTCTGAAAAACCCAAAAGGAATCCAGAATCCAAACTGCAAAAATCCAACATGCAGCCATGGTAACTTACTAAAAATAGTAAGTCCGAAAAAGTTGCTTGATGCAATTGCATGTCATACCACTGCGAAGCTTTCTGAAAACCCAGAAGGAATCCAGAATCCAAACTACCAAACTTCAACATGTGAACCCCTGAATCCTCAAAAGAAACCACCAAGCAACTGAAAACCCTAATTCTGCCTCTAACTAGCCTACGGGCATTCAGGGATAGGCTATCAATCACTGGAGAGTGCAGTGCTAAAAATGGGGACATTACATGAGGTAACATGCATCAGTTTTTGTCAACCTTTTGGAGAGTTACTATTTATAACTTAAGTCATGTTTTCTGCTTAGTTTGGCTTTGTGTTGAATTTGAAGTGAACTTACCATTTTTGGCACTGGCTATTTTTAGTAAGTCTATTTTTGGCAGTGGCATTATCAGCAACTCAACTCAAATCATCATGCTATCTTTGGTAGTCTGGTAGAATCAGTTTTGGGCGTTGGTTTTAGCTGCTTCATTGGACTGAGTTTCAACACTTAGTCAATTTTATGTTTTGAGTTTGTACTCCCTTGCCTAGGCAATGACTTCAAGTTGTTTTTAAGTTGGGGCCATAAAGTGGACGCCTCATTAATAATGTTTTATTATCTCCTCAATATGGGATGACTTGGGTGAAAACATAAAGTATTTTTAAATATTTTAAAATGACTTTTGAGATGGACGTCCCTTGGAGAAATTGAAGAGTTTCTTGGCTGGAGTTACAAGTTGCTTCAATCACCCATTTGTTCTTATTTATTGATGCTTTTCTACGAGTTGAGGATATTTTGGAAAATTCATAATGTTATGCTGTTGAACTGAGCTCAAATTTTGCTAAGAGGATTGCATATTCTCTAGCTTTTTCTATACCATTCTTCAGGCCTGAAACCATGGCTTCCTAGATGGTGATTGAAGACCATACTTCATTCAGGAGTGTGGATTGAGCTTAATTTTGATGGTGATAGCAGATTGTTGTTGTATAATTTGTTATTTCTGATGATTATAGGTAGATTTGTTGTTTATAATATGTTTATATCACTACTGAAAGTGCTAGCTGAAGCAAATTTCTGTTCGTAGCTTCAATTGCATAATTTATTTGGTTCTTGGTATTGGTGCCAGTTGTGAAACTGTGGAAGGCGCCCCTATTCTCCAGAATTCAAATTTTATTATTGTGATTTTGATTTTTAAGGTGAAGTTGACTTTTTGAGGAGGTCGTACCATTCACCTTGTTTGCATTGGAATTCGTGGCACTGATAGGTGCGAGTTTGGAGGTTTCTTTTTGCTGAGTTTTGGATGCCTAGCCTCAAGGATTCATCTGCATTCAGTTTCATGTCAATCAGGCTCTATTTGGCAAAGTTATGAGCAAAATGGTGAATTCTCTTTTTGCTGGTCTGATTTTCTGTACTTGTTGTTTCTGATCAGATTTGTTTAATTTTGAAATATTGTTGGTTTGAGCTCCAATTCTATATCATTGTTTAATTGTAATAGTTAGAGATTTCTACTGTAACTCTTGATGGATTTTAAAGAATATATTTATGCTGTTTGCAGCTGAAAAATCATTTATTGTAAGGCTGGTTAGTAGTACTATACTTTTCTGCAATTAAGTTTTGTATTTAACTCCCACTGGATAAGTGGTTGAAGCATTTTACTTTCAGCACATTAAGTTTAATAAATTCCCCCCACTAAACAAGTGGTAGTGAGGATTAAATGGTCGGCTTGCCACCTCATAATTGTAATATCTTCGCTCCTGCTGAATAAGTGGTTTAGCTCATGGTTTGTTATCCACATGCTTTGTATTTCCAGCATTTACTGTTCATTACATTTTCGGCTAGCCACCTAGCAAGCATTGTAATTTCAATTTCCAATTGCTAATGATCCTTGACACCGTACGCTCTCACCTCACCCACATTGGGATCTTGGTGATCAAAAGGTGGAGGGTTACTTTCAAAGCTGGTTATATTTGGAGCTAACACTAACATTGGCGTTTGTACTTGTAAAAAAAAATAAAAAATAAAGGGGGAATATTACAATTGTACCTTTGCATCCTTTTCTCTTACCTTTGTTTTTTAGTTTTATCTTTCCTATGTAGGGACAATCTTTTTTTTATCCTCCATGTTTACAATATTTTTGGTAAGGATTGTGTGGCTTAAACCATTGACTCTTTTGTATGATTGCTTATGTTCAAAAAATTCTACAGCTATGAAACTACAAGCTTCTCACATTAGTGAAGCTATTTAACATTTATCATTTTAATTGTTTTTCGAGGTGGGAGGGAGGTGTTGTTGTGGGGGGTTAAGTTCAATTGCCACCCAACATAAATATTCCCTCCCATTCAAGGGGGCTAAAGTGGTCATAAACTAAAAGAGGTGAGGGGTTGCCAGGGTAGAATTATTTCATAACAATTCTATATAAATATTGACATGTTTGAGTACCCATCTTGTTATGTGAATTTTCCCCAAGAGAAGAGAAAAATATGAAATAACCCTTTAGAATTAAAAGGGAGATAGAAAAATAAAGGATATTATGATCCTTTGGTTAAAAAAGAGATTAATGAATAAAATGCATAACAAGTTTTTTAAAAAGTGAGAAATAATTATATTTATAAAATAATAATTAATGACATCCTTTGTGAAAGGGTGTGATGGTTTGGAAACCACCCCTTAAAAAGGATATATAAATCATTCTTGTGAAACTTGGAGAGGAGGGAAAACATTCAAGGATGGAGGACATTCAAGGAAGAAGAAAGTGGTTGGTGAGCTATGGAAATTAAGAGAAGCGGGCACACATAGTGTGTCCAACCCAGGGTATAGAGTACACTCGGGACCATCTTGTCTAGGGCTTGGGTATTTGCACTTGTGTTGAGCATTGTTCTTCGGGAACCAACACTTGTGTAGAGTGTCACAGTATGCTTTGTTCCTCATAGATTGTTTCATAGCAAGATCTAATACCACTAACATCTTCCTAGGGTGAGAGTGGTGTTTCCATGTGTTGTTATTCATATGTGATTTTGATGTTAATCTAAGTGAATTATATGGATGTGTTATTCAATTTGCTATGTTAATTATTTACTTAGGAATCCTTGTCTAAATATTATATATTGGAGTTTACACATCATTTTATTGACATGACATCTTATGAGTTTATCTTAACTCTAATATTTAATATATTAAAATCCATTGCTAATATTAAAACTACTGTAACGTCAAAAATTGTCACCCTTGACAATTTCACACAATGTTTTGCTCCCCTTTAAGTCATTGGACCTAGTTAAACACCTTATTTTCTAAATTATGCATTATGTGGCCCATTTCAACATGTACAGACAAATCGCAAGCAGAAAACAAATGTATTCATCTAATACTTTGCCCCCGACACCTTAAATTCCTAAAAATAGGGCTGGGACACTAACATCAAAATGGGACTCATTTACCATAATGGGACATAGATGCTCTATGACGGCAATGTCCCCTTATTCTATTTCACTCCAAATTTGAATATGTCGGTGTTGGCATTTTAACATTTGAAATTTAGGTTTCAAATGTGGGCTATCGGGATCTAATTTGTAAGAATTTGTAATGTCCCATTTTTGGCAATTTCATGAGTCTCCCTTGGAGACAAAATTGCAAGAGGTTGAAATTGCAGCAGTTCAATTTGGCCGTATTGATCAGAATATGTATTCAGCGAAACTTTATTATTGCTGATGAATGAGTATATTTTGCACATAAAACATCTCATTCATTGCTCTGTTTGGGTCGTGGTATTATGACTGATCTGGTATTAGAATATTATATAACTAGAGTGAGTGTGCGCTTAGTACGAGTGATTTATAATTGTGCATCGACTTCCATATTGGTTCATACACATTTTTGCTGTCAAGATCGAGTTGAAATTAATATTTGTCTTATCGACAAATCTTGGGTTTGCATATATTATTCAGGAGCATCCTTTTTAATCAATCTATTTAAATATTATAGTTGGTCGTGAGCATTTGTGATATGGAGCATTGGGCGATTTTTATTTTAATCTCTTGGTGGTCGCATCCTTCTGTAGAGATAGAATTGCTGAATCTCGTGCAGAGGTCAAAACTCATATTAAGCCGCGATTGGTTATCACTATTATTGCCTGGCCAACTTATGTTATATTGCAGTAAATAGATGATTATCAGGCTTTATTTAACATGATTATCAGGCTTTATTTACCAATCTACATCGCTGCCATTTTGTTTGTCTTCTTCCGTAGCTTGTCTTACCCACCACCTTCATAGCAGTAGGAGCATACATATCATGGTTACCAACTGGGCGCCAAAGTGGAGATTACAAAATATCCCACTCGATTGCTAAGGAAAATTGCATCAACTATGGCTTAAAAGACATGCATTGACGTGAAGATCATCACTGTTAGAGGAAAAGACAATAGCCGACTTCCATTAATGAATTAAATTAATACATGGCCGATCAAAGGGAATTTAAGTAAATCAATTTTATTAAAGGAGTATACATGCAACGATTAGATTTAAGGAGTGGTTTATGTTTTAAAGGTGGTGATTAGTAAAGAAGATGTTGTGAAGCGGTGTCTCTTTTCATGGAGACAAAATATAAATAGAATGAGAAACATGAGGAGAAAGGAGAGATCAATCGACAATTTCATACTCCAAACTCAGATCTGAGTATGCTCTTAAGAGCCTAATACCAGTCTAGTAAGGATGGCATATTGCCCACCATTACAAGGGTAATGGATGCATGTATAATCAACAATAATCAGATACACCGTCAAGTATGAAATCACATGAATATAGAGACTAAGTCAGGAACAACGATCAAATTAATGACATAATTCTCTTGTATATACTAACACATGATTTTAATTTGATAAATCACAAACAACAAGTATATTTTCTTGTCCAATTTCCATTATCAAACTAATAATTGAATTGGACTTCTTATTTCAGAATTTATATCAGAAGTACTTTAGTTTTTGAAAGTTGTAGTGATAGAATTGATAATAAAGTGTTATATACAAAAGTTCATTCTATTTCATTTATAATTTGGAAAATCAGTTAGTTTACCTTAATAATATTGGATGGCAACCTTTGTCAATCCAATAAAAAATAAATCGTAAACCTATTGATCCGGAGCAAGGGTTATTACAGTGTATCAGAGCTAAAGGTCTTGCTCACCTTTGGGTAATGCAACAAATTGAATTTTAGTTTGAATCATGGCAATAGAGGATATATAACAATTGGTGAGATCACTCTATGAAGCAGACAACAAACTTAGTACTGAATTTCAATCAAAGGATGATGTCTTGATCACACTTGAAAGTGTGGAAGATTGTTTGATTCATGTTGAGCAGTCATCCTTTGGAGTACTAGATATAGCTCTAACTCCTATAGTGACCACTTTGAAACAACACAAATGGTTGAAACATCGTGATGAGGAGATCAAGTTGTTGGTGACCTCTTTTTTAATGATATTATGAGAATCTTGCTACTTCTAGTGCCTTATGACGATGACATGATGAAAGAAGTAGTACACCTGATTGTAGACAGTTCCAAAGATCTAGATGACACCAATAGTAAACATTACCCAAAAAGGGTGATCATATTGAAGATATTTGTGAAAATCAGGACAAGTATCCTTCTTGTGGACTTGGGGTTGCAAGATTTGGTCTACAAAATGTTCCATCACGTCCTCGTTAAGATCATGAACACACATGATAATGATGTTTTTATAGCCATGAAAGATATTCTGATTCTAACCATCAATGAGAGTGATGTTATTCCCTAACCTATCACATCTAAGCTATGGACTGTTGGAAACAAGAATGGACTCTCTTCATCTACGTATACATTATTCCACGAAGTATTCAAACATTGTGAGAAAAAAATAAAACCTTAATTGAATAAAAAGGAACAATAAATAATCAAGTTAGAAAATGAACGGGAGGAAGATTCTCAGGATTGTCCCTTAGTGGTGCACACAAAAAATGAAGGTAGCAAGGTACAAGGAGAGGAAATAGCTTTTGACACTTATAAAGAAATGGAAACCGTTGATTCTTCATGTGCTTCTTCTATCACAAATGAGATGGGTACTTGGATTCATGAGCGTTATAAGACAACCACTAATATAGAATTAATACATAAGGAGCAAACTAAAAATGATAATGGATTCACATCTGCTGTAGGTGATAACTTATTTCATTTCAACGATGCAGGAGGTTTTTGGTTTGACTACCAAAATGAGCCTATGAAGAAAAATACATGTGAAATTCCTTTTGAATCTGAGATTGCTTTTAATCCATCTCAAGGGTCATGCATTAAGGGTGACAATGAAGGGATTGAATCTAGTGATCTAAGGATGTCCATCATAATTCTTCTTCACCTCTTGAGGAGTACATGATAACCACCAATAATTCAATGGTTATGGATGAGAGAGTAATCTTTCTAATTAAAGTAAATCAAAAGATGCATTGCACGATAGATTTAATCACTTTGATAAATATAATCAAAGAATTGTGGCATTAAAGGATGAGAAAAGATAGTTATGGATCACATAAGGGAGAAGGGAAAGAAATGTATCAATAGAAGCAAAAAATGCAGAGGAAGATAAAGACAAGCAGATGAGTAAAATCTTTCATGAAGTAATGGCAAGCAAAAAACCAGGGGAACTAATGGATAGTGCTAAAGATGTGGAGAGGACTCTACGACTGTGTGAATGGTGGAAGGAGAAAGCTAAACATGCCAAGAGGGTAGCCTCTCAAGCAAGAGTGAACTTGCAGAAAATTAAACTAAGGCATGGGCCCATGGATTCTTAAAATGAACAAGAGATGAGTTTTCCAAGGGAGTTGTGTGATTTCAAGATTGCATCATGTTGCCTTTTCAATTAGCACCTCTGGAGTGCTTATTGGAAATAGAAAATTATTGCAGGTGTTATAGTACTTCTCTTCAGATTATAGGGAGGAAGATCTCTCTTTGCTGATGTTGTATGTAAAAAAAGGTACTAAGGTTCCTATCATTTTTACTCAGTGGTAGGACACAAGTGTGCATTAACACAATGTGTCGTAGATAAGCTTTTCTTTGGTTTCTGCAGATCTTAACTATGACTAAACTAGCTTCTAAACTATCCTATCTCCTCAAGATGAATAGAGCATGAGGGCATAGGAGCGAAATGGATGGGTTGGATCACTCGAATCCGCCGTCTCCTTATAATATGGCCGAGGCTCTGAACTCTCGGATATACGCTGGGATAAGGTTTTATACAAGCGAACACTCTTTATGGTAAGTTGGATCAAAGAATTTCCAAGGAGGAACCCCTGTCCGAGGTATAGGCTGGGAAAAAACTTACTAGAAACAACAAGGTACAAAGATTTAGATATCAAAATTGCTAAGGAGGTGGAACCCCTGTCCGAAGTATAGGCTGAAATCCAGATCTTTAAACAACATCAAATGATAACTATTGATGAAAAAATATCCACGGAGGAGGAACCCCTGTGCGAGGAGGAGATTGAAAAAATAAGCTATTGAAAACAAGATGTTGAAACAACTCAAATATTTAGATCAAAAAAGCATATGCCATTTGATTTTCTTCTTCAATATTTTCCTAAAGAATTACAAAGGTTGGGACAACAAAGGCACGAAATCATGCACAATTGCGATCAACCAACTAACTCTCATCCAAGAGTGAACAAATACAACTTTGCAGGCTTCTCGCAACAATGTCACATCAATTTTGCATAGTAAATACAGGTTAACAAATAATGAGCCCAAGGCTCTTATTTATAGAAACTCAAAGCAGTAGGCAACCCTAAAATCTCCTTGAGTTAACAATTAGTTCGTGCCAATCAACAAGATTTATTCCTAAGTCTAAAAGTAGGCGAGCAAGTAGTTAACTGGAAATCTACTTCACTTAATTGAAACTAAACAAAAGTCAAACTAGAAGTCTACCTCAGTTGATTGAAACCTAACTATAAGTGAACTTAAATTACAAATGTGCCTCCGAAATAGACATCCACATTTAGTGGAGATTTGAGATCCACAAATTGTGGAAGTCAATTTAGACATCCTTAATTAGTGGGATCTAACATGCATGATCTATGGGATCTGGAGTTAACTTGGAAAGGGGCATCAAGTTAACTCCAGTCATAATTAATGTCTTTTTGGAGGGTAGGACATCCTTCTTGGGGTTCTTTACACCTCATCAACACTGGTCAACAGTTGACTATCCATTTGTTGACTTCTTCTGCCTTACGTAGTTTGCTTTTGATATTCGATCTTCTTTGCAGCTGCGTCATCCAACTTTGTATACATGAAATGTGGAAGGTAGTGTGATAGTAACCTGATGGTGGCTCTGTATTTGGAAAGACTGCCTTTCGCATTCGGCTATCCATTGAATGGTGATGTCATTCATGCCTTCCAAGGTGTTCAACTTGACTATAGGCTTTACTTGATGCATGTTTGTGTCAAGTGTTTTTCAGAAAATCATGAAGTAGGACTATTTTGGTCTTGATTTCAATTTGAGAGTACTATATTCTAAAAAAATTGACCGTTGCCTGTAAACACGGATATGTTCAGACAACTTCTGAAAACCCCTAAAAATAGCCACCCGTCGAGAAGTAATTTTTCGGAAAAAATATGACACATGGGTTTTGTTCGTGCTTCAATGCTGAACAAACCTAGTTTCTTAGATTTTTTATTCTAAAATTTTTCCGAAAAATTCCCTAAAAATAGGGGCAACAAGCTTGTTGTTTTTGGCAAATCTAAAAAGATGGTTTCACTAGAAAATTATGCTGATCATACCCAGTTGGTCAGATTTGAGGTAGCCTGCTGTTATCTATGACATGCAAGAATTTTAAGATAGAAGAGAGGAAGTAGACAAGAGGTGGATTGGAAGTTATTAGCTGCCTCTTTGTAAAAATCTGTCTCTGGATTCAACCTCTGAGAAGAAATCTCTTTATGCCACTGATCTTCAAGAAATATTGAAGAACGATCCAAAACCCTTGTCAGATCTTGAAAAGACGTCCTTGAGAGAAAATTGTTGTTCTGATGTTCAACTTGCAAAAGAAATAATGAAGAATGGATGCCTAGATACTTTGATATGTCAATTTGGAATTGCAAGCATCAATTGGGCATCCAACTCATGATTGAGCCTGATTTGGAGTTCTAAAAGCTGATTTCCACTGATGGTGGGACGTTTGGCTTCTTTTGCCTTCAAAATCCCTTAACGCAAGTCAACAAATTCACCTTTGACCTTTTAGGCATCCTTGAGTTTGAACATTTTTTATCATTTTTTTAGGTTGAAGTGCCTCTGTTTGATCCTTGCTCTTGGTCATTCAGTTGATCTTTAGAAGTTGTTGACGGATTTGTTGTTGAGATTGAACCATCTTGAAGAGGTATGCCTGGGAGTCGTCAAGTTAGAAACCTGAGTGTGAGGCTCTAGATTCAAGGGCGCCTTTCTCGAGTAGGAGCACTTTTAGCTTTGACTTAGTCAAATTTTCATGACTGTTCTTTGTCTTCACCATTTGGATCCTCCGTGCTTTGATCCAACGTCACCGTTGATTGATGAGTCAAATGGCTTTGCTTGACTATGTGTTGAGTAACCAGCTCAGTCCTAGAAAGGATGACTGGTCTTCTTGCTCCTGAAGGTCTGTTTAAGTCCTTCAGATCTAAGGGCACGCTTGGCTAGTAGGGGCGCCTTTGATCTTTTGAATGATTATAATCATGCTATAAACTGCCTCAGTTTGATCTCTGTCATCTGATGATCGAGTTGTTTGATGTCGTCATTGATGATTTTGTTGTTGAGATCGATCAAAGTGGAGAAGATCATCCTGGAGGTCATTGAGCAAATAGATTACATTTACATCCTCAAAAGACTGGGAGCCTTTCTTGAAGAGGGGCTCTTTTGTCCAACACTTAGCCAATTTTTATGTTCCTCTTTCTCTCTTCACCTTTGGCATTTTCTGCTTGATCTCAACATTTGACTGTTTGACATGTCTTGTGAACATGCTGTCGGAATGATCACAAAGTCAGGAGAGAGCTGGACAAATGACTTGTATAAAGTAGTTGTTGATAACTTCATCAAGTGCCTTGAAATGAAGGATGCCCTTGGCTAGTAGGGGCACTTTTGCTGTGAAGCTCACTGATTTATCTTATTTTCTTGCTTGCAACATCTCCATACTTCGTTGATGTTTGCCATCGATCTCAGAATTAGATGATCTTGCTCGACGATGCGTTGAATAGTCAGCATGAACCTGAAGAGGATGACTATTTCACATGGACCTGACGAATGCATTTGGCCCTTGAGACAAAAGGGTGCCTTTATTCAAGAGGGGCGCCTTTTGACTTGTTGATTGCATTTCTTCCTTGGTAGCAAGGCGCCTTTCTTCTAGAGTTAGCCAAATTTTGGCCTTTTTCGCTTTGAGGATCTCCTTCAACAAACGACATCTTTTTCAACCTTTTTCGCCATGTGGCTTCTTCGTTGAAGCTTTTGAAGCTTAGCTCTCAACACCTGGTACTGGCCAATCTGCCATTAATGGTTGCGAAAAACCTAGCTTTGTTCTTGAAAAATAAGAATAAACCCACTAGAGTAAAACATGTTTTTTGATGATTTTGACTTGACTAGTGTGATAGTGAAGTCGATTAATCCTATCAAAATCCTTTTCAATCATTTCCGAGAAGGTCCTATTTTTAGGGGTTTCCCTAAAAATAGGGGCATGAAACCCTAATTTTCAATTTTTTAGAAAATTACATATATGTTCCTTGATAGAAACCCATAAAAACCTTATGTTTGGTTTGACCTAAAACAAACTTTTGACAACATTTTTACACGATTTAGCTCAATTTAACCAGAATGCCAAAAATCAATTTTGGGTACAACATTAGGCTTTGTTTGGTGACTATGTCGGATACCTATGACATAGGAGAACTAGGAATCTCAAGTTTAGCAGACTAGTACTTTTATTAGTTGGCCAATGGAGTCAGGACTTATTTCCTAATTCACACAATAATTAAATTTCACCTATTTATTGGGGCTCACCTATTATTCACCTAAAACAAGACTATCTATGAAATCATCTAATATACGATAATCTTTACAGAACGGGGAAACACATAATAACAACATAACGTTTAAAGTAAAGGAGTTTTTTTACAAAGTACTCACCCCATCCCCGAAGGGACAAAATGCTTCAAGTACTGCCCGTTGTAGGGCAGGGGAAATAGCCTTACATCTAAATGTGAGAGAATATAACAATTCTCCCTTGTAACATCGTGGATCAAGAATGAAGGGAGTCAATTTTTCCATGCATTCCCTTCAGCTTGTGTCTCTTGTCCCACAACAGGACCTTGTCTTCGATCTTGAAGTCCCATTGCCAATCCTTCTTGTTGAAGATTTTCTTCACTCTTTCTTGGTGCTGAGTGATTTTATAACCAACTTCCACCCTCTCCTCTTGTAGTTGTGTTAGACACAAGATATGCTTTTGGATTGGATCTTTGAACTCTTCATCTTCTACTGCGGATGCCAACTGCAAAGCGGACAACTCCAAAGTGATGGGTAGCATTGCCTCTATGCCATACATGATAGCAAAGGGGGAAGTGCTGATAGCTCTCTTGGGCGTAATCCTGTCAGCCCAAAGAGCGTCATATAACTTAGTGTGCCAACCTTGTTGATTGGATTCGACTTGTTCGTTGCTTTGTGGATAGTAATCTGAAGAGTGGGATAGTGTGATGCCATAATCAAAATAGAATTCTACTAACTCCTTTGATGAGAAGCTCGTAGCATTATCGATCACGATCTTTCTTGGTACTTCGAAACTTGTGATGATATTTTCTTTGAGGAAACTGCACACAACTTCGAAAGTAGCATTCTTTGTAGGAACTGCCTCAACCCATTTGGTGAAAAAGTCCATTGTCGTAAGGACATAGACATGTCCCTTACTGAAATGTGGGTTTATTGGACCTACGAAGTCGATACCCCATTGCTGAAACAGAGCATCTATTATTACTGGCCTTAGCAGAATGGCTGCTAGCTTGAGTTTGCCAACAAAATGTTGGCATTGTTGACATTGTTGCACCCATTCATATGCGTCGTGGAACAAAGTTGGCCAGAAAAACTATGCCTGCAGAATTTTGAATGTCGCGACCCTTGATGAAAAGTGGCCACTACGCTTCACTGCGAAATGCTTCCAACAACCACCGTTGTTCGTCTCTATTGACGCAAAGCAAGAATGTTCCATTAAGTCCACGCTTGTATAGAACGTTACCTCGCAACACATAGTTTTGTGCTCTTAACCTCAAGGTTCTTTTCTGCTACTTGTCCAAGTGGGTTGGACATTCTCTATAGGTCGCATGGTACCAAAGTTATGAGTACCATTCTTCCAGAGAATCAACCAGTAAGACCATTGGAAGGTCTTCTCTCTGCTTCTACCTCGCCATCAACAGCCTGGTGCTTTAGATCACCGTCGTCTGCTATGAGCTGACATAGACCTCTCCCGCAAACGAGTTTGGTCGGCTTGATCTCCAAGTCATATTCTTGGACCCTTGCAATCCAGTTGCCTCTTTTAGTGCCCATCTCTTGTTGAGTTATAATGCTCTTGATTGCAGGATTAGTGATGTACACTATTGTGTGGGAGTTTAAGATGTAGAACGTATAATTCTTCACAGCCCTCACGACTGCATAGGCGTTCTTTTCAATCAGGGAGTACTGGGATTCACTGCTCTTGAAACTACTGCTCATGAAGGTAATCGAAAATTCCGTCTCCTTGTTTAGCTTCTGTGTCAGAATGGCAGAAAGGGTGAATTCCGATGCGTAACAATAAAGAATGAATTCCTTATTGAAGTTAGGTTAGACTAGTACTGGTGCCTTACTGATGGCTTCTTTTATCTTGACGAACACCTCCTTTCCTTTGTTAGTCCATTTGAAGGTGAACGTCTTCTTCATCATCGCTGATATATCCTTGTTTAGCTCTGAGAAATCAGGTACAAACCTGCGTATGAAGTTCACCTTTCAAAAGAAGGAATGCACCTTGGTGGTATTGGTTGGTAGAGATAGGTTCTTGATTAAATCCACTCGACCAGGATCGATCTGAGTTCCCTCTTATGAGACAATATGGCCGAGTAGTTTTCCTTCCATTAGCGCAAAGATAGATTTCTTGGGATTCAAAGATATATGATGATACCTACATCTCTCGAACACTTTCACTAAGTGTTGAAAATGATCTTGCCGCCTCCTTGAGAAAGCGGTAAGGTCGTCAAGGTAGACGACTATCACTTTGTTCTTTAGATCTCCAAACGCCAAGTCCATGGCTTGCTGAAAGGTGGCATCGACGTTGATGAGGCCGAAGGGCATCCTCTCATAGGCGAACCTTCCCCACGGGGTGGTGAATGCTGTCTTGATCTGATCCTCCTTGGACACTACAATTTGATTGTATTTGGAAAATCCGTCAAGAAATGACATCTCTAATCCGGTTACCATCTGCAAGGTGTGCTCCATGATAGGTAAAGGATAATTATCCTTTAATGATGATTGGTTGAGGTTCTTGAAGTCGACTTAAATCCGGATCTCTTCGCTCTTCTTGCGCACATGAACGATATTGGACACATAGGTAGAGTGATGGATGGGGAATATGATCTTGGCATCCATCATCTTCTGTACCTCTGCGTAGATTGTGTCTTGAACATGTAGGTTGAAGTTCCTTTGCTTCTGCTTAAAAGGCTTGATATCTGACTTTAGAGGAATTGTATGGGACAATTCCCTTGGCGTGAAGACTTTCAGATCTTGATAGGTCCATGCAAAGACATCTCTATATTGTTTGAACAAGGAGATAAAGTTGTCGCTTTCCTCCGTAGTGCAACACTTTCCCAAGTTGACAAGCCGGGGCTTATCTTCGGTGCCAATGTTGACTTGTCTATAATTAGTAGTCATTCTACTGGCCGAATTTATTTGATCTTGCACGTGTCTATCATGCCTGTCAAATATGTCCTCAAAGGATACTAGGCCCTTGGGGATGTTGTTACCTCTTAACTGGATGATGCTGAATTTCATTGCTTTAGAATCTTCCACTATAGACTCTCTGAAAGGAGAAGCACTTCCTTCAAAGAATAACTCTTTATAATTGTCCCCCATGTAGAGGAACCATTTGATGTCATCATCATCATCAAAGACCTTCCAATTTTCACAATTGTCGGGGACAAATGGCCTGTACATGAGCTCAATGGCAAAGGCATTCTGACGGCAGTCAGAATGGGCCATGAAGAGAGTGGTAGATACCACAAGGGCATCTTCTCTACTATTTTGATCGCGTGGAATGAATTTGATGTTGAATGCTTCAAACCAACTGATAGCATTCCACACCCTTTGTCGATAAGACTAAAGGCAACCGTTTCTGACTTGATACCGCTCTCTGACCTATTGGATGATCAACTCTACGTCGCCTTCAACTTGGAGGTACTTTATACCCATATCCCTTGCATTCTTGAGACCTAGTATGAGCACCTCGTATTCAATAGTGTTGTTCATGTTATCGAACTGCAAGTTATAAGCAAATGGGTACAACGTGCCTTCAGGAGAGGTAATGACAACTCCCGCTCCCAAGTCTACTGTCGAGCAACTCCCGTCAAATTGCATTGTCCACATCTTTGAACCTTCATTCAATGTACTTGTGGCAAATGCAACCTTCTTTTCTTCTTCGGTTACTTCAGATAGCATGGCGTATGTGCCGGGACTCGTACAGTTTTGATGTAGCACTTGTGCTTGGGGGTCTTGAGACTTCACCACCATGAATTTCGACTTAAGTCTCACCACCATGAATTTCGACTTAGCCTCTGGTTCCAACTTGACGCTACCTTTCTTTAATGGAATTGTCGCATACGACCAATCCAATTGAATCTCGCCTCCGAGATCCTGGCAGAAGGTTTGGCTCAATAGCATCTCATAATTGATTGGAATGTAAGCTATGAGGATGGTCATAATGATCTTCTTCTCTAGACAAGACGCCAATCTTACTTGAGCATCCTTTAGTTGGCCGACAAACGACACCGGTTTGGATTCAAGTGAGTAACACTTGTCATGGGTTTCGGTGCACGATAGTCCCAATGAGTTCATGATCTGCAAAAGCATGACGTTTTCTGATGCTCTTGAGTTGATGATGCAGTTGCTGAGTTTGTAACCTACCATATACAGAGATATGTAGAATGTCTTTGGATTTTCTCCCACTGGTACGGAGGATTCTAGCAACGTGTGCTAGATGACAGCCTGCTTCTATACTACTTTGAGAATCCGGTCCATTTGATTGGGATGGTCCTGGAGATACTCTAGCTGTGAGATCTATACCTTCGTCTTCATCATAGACATCACAATGTCAAAATTCCTCAAGGATGGATCTTGAGCACATGATGTGATGCTCTCCTGTGTAGACTTGGGATTAGAAGTGGAACCTTCTTTTCGCTTTTCATTTGACTTCCTCTTTCTTCTTCTTCTTTCTTTGCTTTGAAATATTGAGCAGGTGTGAACACATGCGTCGACATATTCTTGTGGTTGATAGCAAGAGAATACTGACAGTAGTCTTCTTCTTCTTCTTGATTTTCAGGTTTTGCTATGGAAGTATCCCATTGCGGAGTCGCCATCGAAGTTGTCCGTTTGTGGTAAGACAACATTCACATTTAAAGGTACGAAACTTGGGCTTGGTGCTTGATCTTCGACATATCCCATGATCTGGTTCATCCTTTGATTCTCAAGGCATGTGGATCCAGTGTGTTTGTCTGTCTCATGGAAATAGCAAAACACGTTAGATCTCTCGGCCTCTGCTCCTCTTTGCGAAGGTCCTTGATTTCTAGGCTTGTAGTTGTTGAAAGGTTGGAAACTATTCTTCGGCTGGTACGACTATTGAGGTTGGTACTACTGTTGAGACTGGTATTGTGGTGGTGTGGGTAGTGTTTGCTGTCCTTGACTGGGTGATTGTCTCTTTAAGATGGTCACTTCATTTGCTACCTTCTATAGCAGTGGATCTACTGATGCTTGGACCAACGGTCTGATAGCATCACGGTATCACCCTTCATCTTTCCCATGGTGATCATGTGATCCTCGATCTCAATAACCTTCTCTTGCACAACTTGTAAGTCCTCTTCATGGATTCCTTTGATGAAAAAGGCTATCTTTGAGGGAAGGGCGTTGATGAAGCTGCTCATCAGAATCTCATCTGATGGATTGAGTGTGTGAGAGAGGTGTGTAGGTATGCAGATAAACCTTGGTACAAACTCTCTCATCGGTTTTGTAGGCTCCATCTTAGAGTTTGATAACCGGAAAAATAGTTGATGACTGTCTTCGGCAGGCTTGAACCTCGCCAAGAACTTCTCGCTCATGTATTCCCAACTTGTGATAACACTTGGTGGTAAGTGATGGAACCAATCAGAAGCATTCACCTCAAGAGTTTCAACAAAGAGTTGAATGACAATATCTTCATGTGGCACAGATAGAACAGAGCAAGCCGTTGTGAACATTGATATATGCTCATTGGGGTGTTTAGCCCCGTCACCGAAGAATCTTGGGAAGAGCTTTCACGATCCCTTGGGAAGTTCATGATTTCCTTGTAGGGCCAATGGGCCTATGTTGCTACCCCATGGCAAAGGTGCTGGATGTCTTACGACTCTTGCATTACGGCCATTGCCAAAAATATTGTGGCCATTATCGCCATTGCCGTTGTTGTAGCCAATGTCGTTGTTGATGCGGTTTTCCACCATTGCTTGAGCTGGAGGTTCTTGCTGCTATTCTTCTAGAAAGTGTTCAGGAACCTCTTCAAAGATTTTCTCTATATCGGATGCTTCTCCAATCTCTTCTTGAAATAGATGATTGGTTCTACTTCGTATGTATACTCGGTGAACCAGGATGGTTACTGCCATGTAGGTGGTGGTAATACTGGCCTCTCAGCTGCAAGATCAACCTCTCTTTCTTCCTCATCCAGAGTAATAGCTGCGGCTCTCCACTGAGCTGGTGATGTATTCTCTTCGAAGATGAAAGTCTGCAAGCTACTGATGATGTCCGTCTGCTCTCCTTCAATGAATGTAAGATCTGGTTGGAGAGTTATGAAAGCAAGATCAGGTTGTTCAATTGGAGCCCAAGGATGCCAGATGCCCATTTTGTGTTATAAAAGCATTAAGATTTTCTTGAAGTTTTATGCCTTGTTGCCCCATGGTGGGTGCCAGAAAATTGTTGGCATTTCAATTAGCACCTCTAGAGTGCTTATTGGAAATGAACAACTATTGTAGGTGTTATAATACTGCTCTTTGGATTATAGAGAGGAAGATCTCTCTTTGCTGATGTTGTATGTAAAAAAGGGTACTAAGGTTCCTATCTTTTTTACTCAGCGGTAGGACACAAGGGTGCATAAACACAATGCGTCGTAGCTAAGATTTTATCTGGTTTTTGCAGATCTTGACTACGACTAAACTAGATTCTAAACTATCCTATCTCCTCAAGATGAATAGAGCATGAGGGAATATGAGCGAAATGGATGGGTTGGATCACTCGAATCCGCTATCTCCTTAGAATATGGCAGAGGCCCTGAACTCTCAGATATACGCTGGGATAAGGTTTTATACAAGCGAACACTCTTTACGGTAGGTTGGATCAATGACTTGCCAAGGAGGAGGAACCCCTATCCGAGGTATAGGATGGGAAACAACTTACTAGAAACAAGGAGGTATAAATATTTGGATATAAGGATTGCTAAGGAGGAGGAACCCCTGTCTGAAGTATAGGCTGAAATCTGGATCTTTAAACAACATCAAATGATTACTATTGATAACAAAATATCTAAGGATGAGGAACCCCGTTCGAGGAGGAGATTGAAACAATAAGCTATTGAAAACAAGATGTTGAAACAACTCAAATATTTAGATCAAACAAGCATGTGCCATCTGATTTTCTTCTTCAATATTTTCCAAAGAATTACAAAGATTGGGACAACAAAGGCACAAAATCATGCACAATTGCGACCAACCAACTAACTCTCATCCAAGAGTGAACAAATACAACTTTGCAAGCTTCTGGCAACAATGGCGCAACAATTTTGTGTAGTAAATAAAGGTTAACAAATAATGAGCCCAAGGCTCTTATTTATAGAAACTCAAAGGAGTAGGCAACCCTAAAATCTCTTTGAGTTAACAATCAGTTCTTGCCAATCATCAAGATTTATTCCTAAGTCTAAAAGTAGGTGAGCAAGCAGTTAACTGGAAATCTAAACAAAAGTCAAACTGGAAATCTACCTCAGTTGATTGAAACCATTACTATAAGTGAACTTAAATTACAAATGTGCCTCCAAAATAGACATCCACATTTAGTGGAGATCTGAGATCCACAAATCATGGAAGTCAATTTAGACATCCTTAATTAGTGGGATTTGACATGCATGATTTGTGGGATCTGGAGTTAACTTGGAAAGGGGCATCAAGTTAACTCCAGTCATAATTAATGTCTTTCTGGAGGGTAGGACGTCCTTCTTGAGGTTCTTTAAACCTCATCAACACTGGTCAACAATTGACTATCCATTTGTTGACTTCTTCTGCCTTACATAGTCTGCTTTTGATATTCGATCTTCTTTGCAGCTGCGTCATCCAATCTTGTAGACATGAAATGTGGAAGGTAGTGTGATAGTAACCTGATGGAGACTCTATATTTGGAAAGACTACCTTCCACATTTGGCTATCCATTGAACGATGATGTCATTCATGCTTTCCAGGGCCTCCAACTTGACTACAAGCTTTACTTGATGCATTTTTGTGTCAAGTGTTTTTTCAAAAAATCGTGAAGTAGGACCATTTTGGTCTTGATTTCAATTTGAGAGTACTATATTCTAAAAAAATTGACCATTGCCTGTAAACATGGATATGTTCACACAACTTCTGAAAACCCCTAAAAATAGCCACCCGTCGAGAAGTATTTTTTCGGAAAAAATCTGACACATGGGTTTTGTTTGTGCTTCAATGCTGAACAAACTGAGTTTCTTAGATTTTTGATTTTGAAAATTTACTGGTAAAATCCCTAAAAATATGGGCAACGAGTTTGTTGTTTTTGGCAAATCTGAAAAGATGTGTCATTGGAAAATTATGCTGATCATACCCAGTTGGTTAGATTTGAGGTAGCCTGTTGTTTTCTGTGACATGCAAGAATTTTAAGACAAAAGAGAGGAAGTAGACAAGAGGTGGATTGGAAGTTATTAGCTGCCTCTTTGTAAAAATCTGTCTCTGGATTCAACCTCTAAGAAGAAATCTCTGTATGCCACTGATCTTCAAAAAATATTGAAGAACGGTCCAAAACTCTTGTTTGATCTTGAAAAGACGTCCTTGAGAGAAAATTGCTATTCTGATATTCAACTTGCAAAAGAAGTAATGAAGAATGGATACCTAGATGCTTTGATATGTCAATTTGGAATTGCAAGCATCAATTGGGCATCCAAATCATGATTGAGCCTGATTTGGAGTTCTAAAAGCTGATTTCCACTGATGATGGGACGTTTTGCCTCTTTTGCCTCCAAAATCCCTTAACTGAAGTCAACAAATTCACCTTTGAACTTTTAGGCGTCCTTTTTGAGTTTGAACATTTTTTTATCATTTTTTCAGGTTGAAGTGCCTCTATTTGTTCCATGCTCTCGGTCGTTCAGTTGATCTTTTGTAGTTGTTGACGGATCTGTTGTTGAGATTGAACCATCCCGAAGAGGTATGTGTGGGAGTCATCAAGTCAAAAATCTTAGTTTGATGCTTGAGATTCAAGGGCGCCTTTATCCAGTAGGGGTGCTTTTAGCTTTGACTTAGTCAAATTTTCATGATTGTTCTTCGTTTTCACCATTTGGATCCTTCGTGCTTTGATTTGACGTCACCATTGACTGATGAGTGGTTGGCTTTGCTTAACTGTGTGTTAAGTAACCAACTCAGTCCTGGAAAGGATGACTGGTCTTTCTGCTCCTGAAGGTCTGTTTAGGTCCTTCAGATCTAAGGGTGCCTTGGGCGCCTTTGATCTTTTGACTGATTATACTCATGCTATAAACTGCCTCGGTTTGATCTCTATTATCCAATGATTGAGTTGTCTAATGTCGTTGCTGATGATTTCGTTGTTGAGATCGATCAAAGTGGAGAAGATCATCCTGGAGGTCACTGAACAAATAGACTGCATTTACCTCCTCAAAAGACTGGGCGCCTTTCTTCAAGACTAGCTCTTTTGACCAACACTTAGCCAATTTTTATGTTCCTCTTTCAGTCTTCACCTTTGGTGTTTTCTACTTGATCTCAACATCTGATTGTTTGACATGTCCTGTGAACGTGTTGTTGGATTGATCACGAAGCTGGGAGAGAGCTGGACAAATGCCTTGTATAAAGCAGCTGTTGATAACTTCATCAGGTGCCTTGAAATGAAGGGCGCCCTTGGCCAGCAAGGGTGCTTTTGCTGTGAAGCTCACTGATTTATCTTATGTTCTTGCCTGCAACATCTCCATACATTGTTGATGTTTGTCGGTGATCTCAGAATTAGATGATCTCACTCGACGATGCGTTGAATAGTTAGCATGAACCTAAAGAGGATGACTGTTTCAGATGGACCTGACGACTGCATTTGGCCCTTGAGACAAAAGGGCACCTTTTTTCAAGAGGGGCACCTTTTGACTTGTTGACTGCATTTCTTCCTTGGTAGCAAGGCATCTTCCTTCTAGAGTTAGCCAAATTTTGGCCTTTTTTGCTTTGAGAATCTCGTTCATCAAACGATATCTTTTTCAACCTTTTCCGCCATGACTTCTTTGTTGAAGGTTTTGAAGCTTAGCTCTTAGCACCTAGTACTGGCCAATCTGCCATTAATGGCTGCGAAGCTCCTAGCTTTGTTCTTGAAAAATAAGAATAGACCCACTAGAGTAAAACATGTTTTTTGATGATTCTGACTTGACCAATGTGATCGTGAAGTCGATTAATCCTATCAAAATAATTTTCAATCATTTCTGAGAAGGTCCTATTTTCAGGGGTTTCTCTAAAAATAGGGGCATGAAACCCTAATTTTCAATTTTTCAGAAATTTACATATATGTTCTTTGACAAAAACCTACAAAAACCTACAAAAACCTTATGTTTGGTTTAACCTAAAACAGACTTTTGACAACATTTTTACATGATTTAGCTCAATTTAAGCAGAATGCCAAAAATTAATTTTGAGTACAACACATCGAAAGTTCAACATACACATTCACATGATCAATACTATCAAGGTCGACAAAAAGTATTGAATACCTTAGAGATTGATCCTGTTGGAAGTTGTCATTGATGTCAAAGGGAAATTAATGTCACTATGACTTAATGGGTGACATAATAAAGGGGTGTTGCTATTTAAGAATGTTGATACAAATCTTGAAGCTGAGAAACATGAATACATTGATTATACTCAAGGTATTATACATTGGATGTGATGGAGGACTTCCAAGACAACCTATAGCATTGACTACTTTCATGAGTTATATGATTTAGAAATAAAGTTGATGAAGTACAGGTCATGAAGGAATTTGTCCAATGCATGAAGTAAATACCAACAAAGGATAGAAAACAAGGTATATCCAAAATTGCAGACCACATATAAACATCCTAGTATAATAATGATTGGTGTTGCAATGTTGTGGATGAAGTGGTTAATAAGGGAGTGCTTTGTTATAATGAGCTAGCATAGAAAATTAGAACTGGCATTATAATCATGGTATGTTGCTCTTGATCTCAGAAATATCTGAAATATGGACGTAATGGCATAACAATATTAAAATGCAAAGTCAGTTTAAATGATAGAGAATTATGTAGATATTTAAACCATGATGCGACAAAAGGAATAATAGATGCATACTTAAGATCGCACAAGAAAGCCAAAGACAAAAGCAGAAAAGACAAAAGAAGAAAAAAACAAAACTAGAAAAAGACAAAAATAAAATAAAAAATGGAGGGCAGCGATGACTAAAGACTATGATGCCAAAGTCTAAAATAAAGACAAGTTAAAATAAATTAAAACTGTTTTGGTCGACTCCTCCCTAAAGTAAATCGACACTTCATATAAGACAGTTTTTGTCTTATCTACATAGGAGCGAATAAAGATATATTAAAGGTTGTTAATGTGCAGCAATCGTAAACAACAACTAAAATGATATGCGATTAGTTAAAGAGATAACAATTAAAAGCAACAATTAGTATCTCCAAAGGTGCGATGGAAATTAAGGAAAGACATAAAATAAAGTTATTACTCTTCGAAAGGATGTATCTCTTCATAGAGATATAAAGATATTAATAAAGTATGAAATAAAAAAGGAGGTGAAAAGAAGAATAAAATAGAAGGACACATACAGATCTGCATATGAAGACATAGAAGAGAGCTTAATGATGATATAGTTTATACAGATATAGAAAAGAAGTTCATGCATACATAGAAGAAGATTGTGCAGATATAAAGGAGAAGATATATGCAGATTTAAGAGGAGAATTAATTGAATATCTTTCTTATGTTCAAGAGCAGACCTAGACATATTTGAGAGCAAAATTTATGAGTAAAAGTCAGATATATTTGGAACAGATATAGTGCAGATTTTTGTGAAGATATATTTCAGATTTATAAAAGATCATGCTGCAGATCTGAGTGAAGAAATATTGCAGATTTGATAGCAAAGTTTTAGGACAGATTTGTAATAAGCTTTATAAGGAGATCATTCGAATAAGTGAGTGATAGAGAGGAGCAGAAATAATAAGGAAGGGTTTGTGTGAGCTTTAAAGGAGCATTATACATCACAAAGGAAGAATTAGTTTGAGGAGAAAGTGCATATCAGTTGTGAAGAAGTCCATTCATATAGATATTATTTTCAGTTCATCATAGAAGTTGGTGTCTCAAGTTAGTCAAGGTTGGTGCCTTGCAAAGGGAGTTGGTGCTTCCTGTAGGTTGGTGCCTACAAAGATCCACATAGGGTTGTTGTCTCTAGTAGGTTGGTGCCTACAAATTCAAAGGTGGGAGTTGGTGCTTTCAATGGATTGGTGCTCACAAATTGAATGAGAGATTGGTGCCTCTAGAATTTGTAATTTTTTTTTTAATAAAAACAATATTTTTCTGTGGTTTTCTCCCATAAGAATTTCCATGTAAACATCGCGTGTTATTGCGTTTTCCTCATGTGCATGATTATAGATGTTGAGTAAATGATGTTATTGTTATTGATCAAGTTTTAAGTATGGTATTAACTTTGAAAAATAAAGATTGTTGTTATACTGATTCACCTCTCTCTCTCAGTATAAACGTGTGCTCAACAGATGCACCGAAGGTAGCGTGTAAGATGAGATCAATAGCTAAGTGTCACGAGGCCTTAGATTTACACAAGCAAAGAGAAGCTAAATTGAGAAATGTGTAAAAGCCCTTGCAGGAAGCAAGAAATCCAATTGTATTCACTGAACATTTCAGGGAAGAAGGGAACAAAGGAAAAACTGAAGAGATCAGGGAACTAGACAACACCCAAGAGACCTATGATCCAAACCATTGTCCCAAAGATCTAAATAATAGTTTAGACCAGCAACAAGAGAGGCCTGATATTGGAATCAAGAATCACTTTCAGTTTGTTAGTAATCCCTTGTTTGAAGTTGAAGCTAATGTGACCTATGATAATCTGCTCTTCAAGTTGGATAATGGAGATCTTTCAAATTTCAATAAGGAGATTGCAGTTGAACATAGGATTTGAGATCCAGGAATGGGTATAGTTGGTACTCTACTCCACAAGTGTCACGTTGAGTTGCCTAACAATTCTTGGCATGGTATTGATTATATCAGAGTGGCATAGAGGAAGCTGGATAAGGCCCTTGATGGTAGGTTGTAGTTTGGGGTTTACAACAGAAGTTTGAATAGACCACCTCGTTTGATATGGGATCTTAGAGCTGGATTGCTCGAGAGAAAGCAATCTTGGGTGGGAGGATTTGTAAAGTCCCATTTCTGGCAATTTCATGAGTCCCTTGGAGACGAAATTGCGAGAGGTTGAAATTGCAGGAGTTCGATTTGGCTATATAGATCAGAATATGTATTCAATGGAACTTTCTTATTGCTGATCAATGAGTATATTTTGCACAGAAAACATCTCATTCATTACTCTGTTTGGGTCGTGGTATTATGATTGATCTGGTATTAGAATATATATATAACCAGAGTGGGTGTGCGTTTAGTATGAGCGATTTATAATTGTGCATCGACTTCCATATTGGTTCATACACATTTTGGCCGTTAGGATCGAGTTTGAAATTAATATTTGTCTTTATCAACAAATCTTGGGTTTGCATATATTATTTAAGAGCATCCTTTTTGATCAATTGATTCAGATATTATAGTTTGTCGTGAGCATTTGTGATACGGAGCATTGGGTGATTTATTTTAACCAGTTGGTGGTTGCATCCTTCTGTAGAGACAGTATTGCCGAATCCCTTACAGAGGTCAAGACTCATATTAAGCTGCAACTGGTTCTCACAATTATTTCCTGGCTGAGTTATGTTATATTGCTGTAAACAGATGATTATTGAGCCTTATTTGACAATATACATTGCCGCCATTTTGTTTGTCTTCTTTCGTAGCTTTTCTTATTCGCCACCTTCACGGCAGTAGGAGCATACATATCATGATTACCAACTAGGCGCCAATGTGGAGATTACAGAATATCCCACTCGATTGCTAAGGAAAATTGCATGAGCTATGGCTTCAAAGACATGCACTGACGTGAAGATCATCACTGTTAGAGGAAAAGACAACTGACTTCCATTAATGAATTAAATTAATACATGGCAGATCAAAGGTAATTTAAGTAAATTAATTTTAATAAAGGAGTATACATGCAATGATCAGATTTAAGGAGTGGTTTATGTTTTAAAGGTGGCGATTAGTATGAAGAGATGTGTCCCTTGTCAAGCAATATTGTGAAGCGGTGTCTCTTTTCACGGAGATAGAATATAAATAGAATGAGAAACATGAGGAAAAAGGAGAGATCAATTGAGAATTTCATACTCTAAACTCAGATCTGAAAATGCTCTTTAAGAGCCTAAGACCAGTTTAGTAAGGATGGCGTATATGTAATGTCTCCATTTTCGGAGTGATAGCTTGGAGATGAGAACTAGCTCATTCACCATTCTCATGAGCTAGTCAACTTGGTAAGGGAATGATATTTGGCCAAGGATGTTTTGATGATGGAAGAAAAGAGGAAATATTTTCAATGGAAAATAAAATATAATATTTATTTTATTTTATTCCCACTCTCAATGCCAAATCAATTTTATTAAAAAAATATTAAGTGGGCCTACTTGTCTCATGTGAACGATGAAAAAAGAAAAGAAAAGAAAAGAAAATATTATTATATTCTTGAGGTCGGCCTTGGCTGGGCGGCTGGAGGAAAGCTTTAAAGGAAGGCATTGTGAGTTATTTTGATCATCCAGGATTGAATTCGATTTGGCATTGAGAGTCTCTTGGCTGAAGAATATTTTCAGTCTGTTCAAGGTGACGACCCCTTTCAAAGATTGGAGATGGCTCCATTCCCATTTGGAGAGGTGGATATATTCAGTATTCACCATTGAGTTCATTGCATTCACAATTTAGAGCATAAGGAGAAATCAATTGGGCATTTGTAGCTGACTGTAGCATTCAGATTTTTGAAGACATTTTCAGAATTTGGAGCCATTCGATTCATCATTGAGACAAGACGATTTGGGCATAATCTTATAGCAAGCTGGGCGCTCCATTTTGTGGCATTAATATCTGGTTTGAGGGCTGTGATTCAGCATTTGAGGAGGACGTTTGGATCAGACCTGGGCGCTTCCTTTATGGGCATCGACTTCATTGTTTGAGGCAGCGATTCCATGCTTTGAAGGAGGCAATTCATTGTGGAGTTGTATACATTATTTCCAGGCACTTGAAGAGGGAAATCGTGGCATCTCTCCAAGCTTGTGGTGCAGCAATATAGAGGAGATTTCATAATCACACTTTGCATTTCCAGGTTCCATTTGCATTCCTCAACATTGTAAATGCTATTATATTAGTTTATAGTTTGCATCCATCCAGCAATTTTTGTAATGTCAAATCGCCCTTCATACAAAAGCAACTAGCTGGAAATTATTGGCATAATATTGTATTCAGATCAGTCATCTTAGTTGCATGATAGTATATTAATTTGGCATTGTATGGTCAACATTTCTTGAGAGCAAACTGCTGTATTAGTTGAAGACAAATATTGTAATCAGTTTGGGGGCATTCTAATGATATATCATTCAGTTTGGAGTATGCATATGATATGTTTGACAAAATGTCAGTTTGCCGTAACTTCATAGTTGCATAGTTTCAGCCATCTATTTGCATTTCAAAATCCCAAAAAAACACTTGCATTGGCATTGTTTAGTTTTACTTTTATGCATTTCTATATCATCACAAAGAAGAAAAACAAGTCAGAACCAAATTAGAAACCTTTATCAGCATTGAGACAGTTTACATGACAAGAGTTTGACAAAATTCCTCAAGACAAAAATCAGAAGGTTAAGATCAAATTTGACAAGGGATATTTCAATATAGCCTACCATTTTAAGGCTTATGGATGCATGCATAATCAGCACTAATCAAATACAATGCCAAGTATGAAATCAAACGATTATAGAGACCAAGTCAGGAACAACGATCAAATTAATGACATAATTATGTTGTATATATTTATGCGTGATTTTAAATTGATAAATCAGAAACAACAAGTATATTTTCTTGTCCAATTTCCATTATCAAACTAATAATTGAATCAGGCTTCTTATTTCAGAATTTATATCAGAAGTACTTTATTTTTTGACAGTTGCAGTTATAGAATTGATAATAAAGTATTATATACAATAGATCATTCTATTTCATTTATAATTTGGAAACTCAGCTAGTTTTCCTTAATAATATTGGATGACAACCTTTGTCAATCCAATAAGAAATAAATCGAAAACCTATCGATCTGGAGCAAGGGTTATTATAGAATTAGAGAAAATGCCTATAAATACCTAGTTATTGCATCATTTCAAATATAACAAGCAAAAAGTGAACATCAAGAGCAAGTCAAGAGCAACATCTTAGTGATTTATTGTAGCAATTCAAGATCCAATTATCATGTCAAATCTTTTGTAAGTTTATGTGTTTTCATGTCATCATTGTTTTGTGAAGGCTAACCCTTTTGTAGGTTTCCAAACAATTGAAGCATTCAAGCAAGCAAGATCCAAGACCTTGAGGTGATGTGCATGACTTTAGTTCCTCAAGGAAGACATTAAAGGGTGGTGAGTTGCAACACTTTGTAGATTCATTATTCCTTCCTATCATTTATCATTTTATCATTGACATTGCCATTGTGGAAGTGGAAACACTAACGTGGGTTTGACTAAGACAAACCTCTAACTGACACAACCCTTCCCCTCTCTTTGAATGTGTAGGTTTCAGATTTGAAGGAGATTAAATGAAGCTTGAAGATCCATTTTTCATTGTTGCATTAGAAACCTACACCTTGACAACTCAGAAAAACTCACCTACAAAATTATCCAACAATGATTCGACAAATTTGTAGGTGGGGATCAGAAGCTCAAGTCCGACATCGGAGGACTGCGAAAATAGATCTAGGACACCCCTACAAGGACAAGGATGCCCTTGGACACCTATGTCCTATTCTAACTTATTCCAAATTTTTAGGACAGGTACACAACATTCTGCCCTTCCCAGATCTGCCTGCGAATTCCTATTACAATATGTTGATTGTTGGTATCTTTCATTTTCATATTAAGGCACATAGTCTAATTAGGGTTCTCTTTTTCTATGTTTCATTTTGGCGAACTTGACATTTTGACATCATAAACCTTTTGAAATATGAAGTAATTCAATCCTAGATTCAAGTTTTACATTGCATTGTTTTGCATTTCTCATTTAGGGTTTCATTTTTGCATCATAAAAGATAGAAAAAATTCAAAAAAATGCATATCATATTGCATCATAGGTTGCGTTAATGTTTATTTCAGTCATTTAGGTCAAATCTATATTGAAAATTGCATTCATAATTGTCATTTGTTGTTCAAGAATTGTTACACAATTGCATTTGATTCACATTGTCTTAAATTTAGAAAATTTTGGAGAAATATTGACACTTTTAGAACTGTTTGCACATAGAAACAAAACACTTAAAGACAGTCTAATAAACATTCAATTTTTTAGTTTTTAGACACCCTATCAAGGACATAGACGCCCTTGGGTGGCTCTGTCATTCTGCAATTGGATCAACCAAATTTTGCACAATTCTTTGTCTCTCTATCTTAAATTTGTTTCTGCTTGCAAATATCTAATTTAATTGCATGTATTTAGGCATCTTTCATATAGCTCAACAAAGTGAAAAAGTGCATTGTTTAGTTTCAAAATTGCATCAAAATCATCATTTTCAGACTTTGGCATCTTAGAATCAGTCAATTATTGCATTTTAGATATGGAAATCACATTCAAAATTGTCCAAACATTTTCAACATTATTACACACTTGCATTTTGAACCTTTGGCATAAATTGAGCAAATTCTGGAAAAATATTCATTTTTAGACCTGTCTACAACCAAACCCAGAATCGTTAAGCAGTATCACACATGTAGTAAAACTTTGGATTTTCAAAAGCCCTATCCAAGACATAGACGCCCTTGGGTGCCTTTGTCCTACTACACTTGCATCAACAAAATTTTACCCAAACCTTTGTCTTTCTCTTATTAGTTTGTTTCTGCTTGTTGATCTCTGATTTGAAAGTCTTAAAAGGTGTTGTTGCATGTGAAAGAAAGTTGTCATTTTGCTTAATTGGTTGCAAATTTGGGAAAAAATGTTGCATTTCAGTGTTGGAAATTATTAGATATGTAGGACAATTGTTTACGTCATGTTCTCATTGCAAAAATCTTGTGTTATCATAATTCATGTTCTATTATCAGACCTTGTTAAACATTTCAAAAAAAAATTGTTACAAGCATGCCATGGGTATGTGTAGGATCATCATGGAAAAAATAGGCCCTTAAGTGACAAAAAATTCAGAAAAATCAAAGTTAGGCAATTTGACGTAAAAATTTGAATAAGTTATCTATATTATTTAAAAAATATGTAAGAATAGAATCTGTAGAAAATTGAATTTAGTTTCTAAACTACTAGGCTTATTTTATTTTATTTTAAATCTATTTGGTGAAAAATTGAAATTTCAATGTGCAGTGGTACTTATATTTCAGGGAAAAAATAAGAAGTAGGTGTCTGTCTAACTACCCTAATTACAATAAAATGATAATTATTTTTTATAAGATTTTAGATATAAGTAGAGGACTCATGTCCCGATGTGATGCATATTTTTTAATAATTTTTTTCCAAGTAAATAATTAATTATGATTTTTTTATTACAAATTTTAAAAAATATAAAAAACTTGTATGTCTGACCACCTTAACTTGGTCAAAACTTTATGAAATTCAATTTTTTTTTTTTTAATCCTATAGTATGTGAAGCATAGAATGTGACACATGTTTTGGATTCAAAAAATGTGATACCGTTTGAAAGTTATAGATATTTTTCAATCAGCCTATCAATTAGGACTTTATTCGTAATTCAAATAGAAAATGAATACAATTATTTATTAAATTCAAAGTAAAATATAATTTATATTGGTGGAAAGCTGAGAATCTCCTTTAAAAACTCTTTTCGTTTCATCAATTTTGGATAAAAAAAAGTCGTCAGCCACATACCCATCATATCGCCACTTTTTGGCTCATCATGATCCTGCACATACCTTGCAATGAGTTTATTTCCCCTTTTTTGTTATTTTTCATTGATCTTTCTCCCACTACCTCTCCTTTGTGTGAGGTTAGATTGGTGCAAGAGAATACAATTGTTGACAATCATGACAATCATGTTTGTTCTTCGCTCGATATCTCTCCTATTTGTGAAGAAGATATCTTGGTGTTAGAAGATTTAATCATTGAGCGTCATGAGAATCTTGTTTGTTTGTCTCCCTCTACCTCTCCTACTTGGGAAGATATTGTTGGACAAAAAGATGAAATCATCGATATATTTATGGATTGCATAGATGAAGATGCTGAGGTGACATTAGATTCCCTCTCAATAGAAGATCATCAACAAGAAGTTAAATCCGTTGAGGTTATGAATGCACAATTGACTATTAGATCTCCTTTAATTACTGGGCCTCCTAAATCACCTCATTATAAGACCTCCTAAACATCGTGGCCATATCATAAACTTTGCAAAATAACTCAGTAGTAATCATGTGTCGCAACAACCAAGTTTTCATACTGTTGCTCACACATACAACACTAGAAATAATAAGCAACCAAAAAATACTCCAACATCCATTCCATTGCCTCAACATTCCGTAGCGTAGTGGTAAAGAATTTGATCTTGTTGAGAAACTTCGTAACACTCCTGCTAAGATTTCTTTGTGGGATTCGATTCAAACATCACTTGTTTATCACGATAGGCTTAAAAATGCTTTGCAAAAAGTTTTGATCCTTCCGAGTGCGCAACAAAATGATGTGGCAGATTTGATTGAGAATATTAATTCACCTAGCATGGACATTTTCTTTCATCAAAGTGAATTACCTCCCTTGGAAACACAAAAATAAAATGAGGCTTTGATGGTAATGACTGTTATTAAAAAGGTTGGGATTAGGCGTACCCTTATTGACAATGGTTTGGGGCTTAATGTTTGTAGTGTGAACCTTTTGGATAGAATTGGATTAGATAAGACTAAAATTCAACTAGTTGATGTGTCTATTCAAGGTTTTGATAATGTGGGAAAACAACCGCTTGGTGTGATAACGTTACCTATTAAAGTTGGTAAGGTTGTATTGCAAACTCCTATCTATGTCATGCCCCATGATATTTCATATAATCTTCTCTTGGGTAGACCATGGATTCATGAGATGAAAGGTGTGCCTTCAAGGCTTCATTGTCTATTGAAATACAATTACAATAATGTTTACATGATAAAAGCTGATCGAAAATCTGAAAATTGTTTACAAACTGAAACAAGAATGAAGAATCCTCTTAGAACATTGACACAAACTATAGTAGTGAACCTTTACCAATTGAAGACAAAGATGAATGTCTTTCATCAGTGACAAAGTTTATAGATGATGATTGGGGATCATTAGATTTCACACCAACATTCATCAAGGAACACATGATTACACCATAAAAATCGAAAAAAGAGAAAGAAGCTACAATGATATCAACACAATTTCTCACTGAATCATCAGAAACATCCACAACTTCTACCAAAGAGGAAAACACAAATTACACATCCACTTATGATGAAATTGATTATGAGAAGCCACCTTCTTTGAAAGAATGGAATCCATTTATGGAAGAGGTTATCGACTTTTGAAACAATTTGGCTATAATGGAAAAGGATGTGGTGTACAAGAACAAGGTATACACGCAAGAAACAACAAGAGGTTTTGATTACTGTCCTTCAAAAATAACAAAAACATAAGAAAAACCTTCACTTAATCATGCAAGAGACAAATAGCATTAGTTTATGCTCCTTTCCATGTGGTAGTTGTAGTATCATAACATACTCACTACCATGCATGTGGGTATAGACTAGGCTTTATGCAATCATATTTCATTTTGCAAGGATCAACATATCATCATCCATTTTGGCTCACCTCTCTCCCTACACATTGGGGAAAAGGGGTTAGGTAGCCTTATGTTAGGTGCATTCCTTCTAGCAAGGGATCCTTTTGTATCTCCTTAAAACATTAGTGTAATAACTACACTAATAGTTTAAGGGGGGCGGGATATAGTCCCCTGCTTATTATTTTCATAAGAAATGCCCTTTTTGTAGTGATGATAATATACATCTCCTAGTGATGATAATATACATCTCCTAGGAAGTGTGACCTTGGCAATGAAAGTGTGGCCTTCTCAATCTATGTTAGTGTTTCTTTAGTGGTGATATTGGGCTTGATATCCACTAAGGGTGTGACTTTTTATGGCATATGATGTTCCCCTTGGTGGTAATGCTATGGTTAGTATGCCCTAAGGTGTGAGTCTTCTATTCCATGAATTGTCATCTCTTGGTGGTGATGCTATGTGTGATGATCCCTAAGGTGTGACCTTTCATATATTGAGCAAAGCCCTTTTGTTGTTTTTGTAAATCAACTTTTGTAGTGGTGTTGTTATAACACCCCTTGAGGTTTTGGCCTTGTTTTGTTGTCGTTTATATGCCTCTTTAATCGAGTTTGTGCACCTTCTTAGGTGAGTTTGGCTTTTTTTCTTCACTTTGTTCACACGTGCTTAACTTAGTGTTGTGTTGGCACAACATTTTGATCATTTTGTAGCACCGTATCAAAGCTATCGGGGGAGTATAACTCTTGGTATGGTTGTTAATGGGTGCACACCTTGTGAATATCAGACTTCACTAGACCTAGTGTGTTTCTCATTTTGCTACTTTGTCTTGGGGGCTCACCTAGTGAATATCAGACTTCACTAGCCCATGGTTCCTTCTTTTTGCAATTCACCTAGAAAATATCGGACTTTGCTATTGTGTGAGTCATGAATGCCTTAGCATGGCCACCAAGCATAACACAACTTGCTTGCCAGTAGAGCTACGTGTTTCATGAGTGTCTAGCATAATGCAACTTGCTAGCCTTATGGAACCCATCATATTATATGGACACCTAACATAACATAGCTTGCTATCCAATAGATCCATGTGGCTCATGAGTGATGTGGCATAATGCAACTTGTTGGTACTCATGGGAGCATTCCTTTATTCGATGGATGTCGTTTAGTATTTGAGATAATTTAAGACGGAGGTCTCTTTGCCTTACTGACTTGAATCCCTTCAGTACTAACCTTGTGTTTTGTTGTGTGTTTTTGTGTTCTTTTTCATGTTTGCAATGTGTTTGCATCATGATTGTGTTCATTTTTTTGTCATCTATATGTTATGTTATGTCATGTGTTTTTGTTGTGTATGTTTTGTGTTTTCTGACATGTATGTTTGTGTATGCTGTCTTGCTGCATTTCATACATGTGTGTGTTACTTTTTTCTTATGTTGTCTTGCCATAGGATCTTGGATTCTGGGAGCTTGTGCACTCCCCTTTGATCCTTAGTCATCCTATCTCTTCAACTTTTGGACAATTGGACCCTTCTTGACATATTTTCTACTTTACTGTGAGTCTAAGTGTAAGTTCATACTCTCATTAAAGTGGGGGCTAAATGTAGTGTTGAAAATTATCACCCTTGACAATTTCACACTATGTTTTTCTCCCCCTTAAGTCATTGGACCTAATTGAACACCTAATTGTCTAAATTATGCATTATGTGGCCCATTTCAACATGTATTGACAAACTGCAAGTAAAAACAAATGTATTCATCTAATACTTTACCCTGATACCTTAAAATCCAGAAAATAGGGTTTGGACACTTATGCCAAAATGGGACTCATTCGCCATAATGGGACATAGACACTCTATGGTGGCAATGTCCCCCTATTTTGTTTCCCTCCAAATTTGAATGTGTTGGCGTCAAAATTTTAACATTTGAAATTCAAGTTGCAAATGTTGGCTATTGGGATCTAATTTGCGGGAATTAGAGAAAATACCTATAAATACCTAGTTATTGCATCATTTCAAATCTAACAAGCAAGAGGTGAACATCAAGAGCAAGTCAAGAGCAACATCTTAATGATTTATTGCAGCATTTCAAGATCCAACCATCATGTCAAATCTTATGTAAGCTTATGTGTGTTCATGTCATCATTTTTTTGTGAAGGCTAACCCTTTTGTATGTCTCCAAGCAATTCAAGCAAGCAAGATCCAAGACCTTGAGGTTATGTGTGTGACTTCCATCCCTCAAGGAAGCCATTGAAGGGTGGTGAGTTGCAACACTTTGTGGATTTATCATTCCTTCCTATCATTTATCATTTTATCATTGACATTGCCATTGTGGAAGTGGAAACACTAACATGGGGTTTGACTAAGGCAAGCCCCTAAATGACGCAACCCTTCCTCTCTCTTTGAATGTGTGAGTTTTAGGTTTGAAGGAGATTGAATGAAGCTTGAAGATCCATTTTCCATTGTTGCATTCAAAACCCTACACCTTGACAACTCACGAAAACTCACCTATAGAATTATTCGACAGTGATCTAAAAAATTTGTAGGCGGGAGTTGGAAGCTCAAGTCTGACATCAAAGGACTGTGAAAATAGATCTGGGACACCCCTACAAGAACAAGGACGCCCTTGGGCGCCTATTTCCTACTCTGACCGATACCAAATTTTTAGGACAGGTACACAACATTCTTCCCATCCCATATTTGCCTGCAAATCCTTGTTACGGTATGTTAATTGTCGGTATCTTACATTTTCATATTAGGGCACATAGTCTAATTGGGTTAATTAGGGAAAATTAATTCCAACTCATTCCAAGACTCAAAAAAATGCAGATCCAGGTTTGATTGGCTCACCTTCATGGTTGAAAGTCAATCTAACACCTTGTTGATCTCCATCTTAATGAAACCCTAGAAAAAGGAGCAAAATTAATCTTAGGTTTATATATTAAACTTAGGGTTCTCTTTTTCTATGTTTTAACTACTTTAGGAGGAAAAGTGACATTACACATCTCCTATTTTTGAAAATAATGACATGGTACTTGTACTTGTCTTATTTTTGAAAAACACTGACATACTAGTACCAATGTTCATCTCCCATACCAATACCGATCTCTTGGCAACACTGATAGAATTATCTAATTAGGTGTACTTCTCCAAGATAAATGAAGAAAAATTGAAAGAACATCAGCTGATTCTTATGAGATTCTATTGATTAAAGGGTCCCAAATTTGAATTAAGGTAAGAACCTCATCTCAATAAAGTTTTTCTAATAATGGGCAATCTCAAGCAATTCACCAATCTTCCTCTTCATGTAATTACCTTCATGTTCTTAAAACATATGTCATGTTTATGAGTCTTTAATTGTTTTTCCATTGTAGAGTTAGTTGTATGTGCTCTCCTAATGTCTGCACGGTACTCTTTTGTCCCTAGTGGTTAATGTTGTAAGTATTCCCTGGTTTTGCAAAAGGCGATGTTGAGGCTCAACGTGAGTACATCTATCCTAATGAGTCTCCTTCCTAAATAATATTTTACCTATAGATCCATCCTCATTTTTCATTAACAATATATTTACAAAATCAAAGTTACAATCCCCTTCTATCTCCATAGTTGATTGGATGCTAGTAAATTGACTATTCAAGACTCTAAAGAACTTCTCAAATTTGTCTTTCCCATGCTGCCAACATACGTTGGTATTGTCCACACATCTCTTCTAGCATTTGGGAGTGAGATTTGCAGACCTTAAAGCTTTTCTCTCAATCCACTTAATATAAAAATTAGTTGTTAAGAGGAGAGATTGTAGAACCCATTCCTACCCTTTCTCTTTGCTAGTAAATTTTGCCATGGGAACAAAAAATGGTGGATCTCAAGAAAAGTTCTATAAGAAAAGACAATTGTTCATCTATTTTATCTTTGAGCACAATCATGGCATTCATCATCAACAAGGATCTTGGTGAAGAGGGAAACAACATCAAATCTCACAAGCAAGTAATTATTGGCCAACTTCTAGTTTTTGATGAATTACAAAAACTGGATAGAATTTATTACAAAAGAAGATGAGTTTATAACCTTATTCATTTTCACCCAATGTTCAACGAGGTACAACTATGGCATGCAAATTGGAAGTCAGTGTACTTAAATTGTTACATCAAAAGTGAAGTCTTAGTTAAACCCCATGTTTTAGAGCAAGTCCAATATTTACAGAAGCTTGTATGGTTAAGTTCCTTCTTTAGCTGGGTCATTATGGTTATATACATTGCAGTATACTAAATTCTATCAAGACATGAAGTATAGCAACTGTTAGAGCTTCACTATCATCTCAGTCGATTCCTTATTGAGCAATAATAGTTCATAAATTTATATGTTCTCAAACTTTCAAAATATAACCTTCCTGGTTATAAACCAGGATCATCATAGTCATTGTTAAGCTTCATATCATGCCTTTTGTAAACATACTATGATGCCACTACAAGGTGCCCTACTTCACTACTAAAAGGCATTGATACTATTAATACTTCTTCAATACTGATGAATTCATTGTCTATTTACAACTTGACAAAGAAATACGAGTATACAATGTCATTTTATGATAATTTATTGGAAACAATCCATAACAAATCTTATTTATGTTGATGGATTCTACAATTGAATATAATGTTCATCATTGAGCCCATTTGGGGTCTATCCACCTCAAAGAGACAATAATTAAACCTTGATTTGAAAGTTAGACATTTATAAGAACTAAGGAAATACTTTTGTCATCTGCAATACTAAAACTCAGTCATCATTGTAGAACTATTATTATCAAGATGTGAGTTACAAGTGGTAATAATTGGATTAAATGAAGATCATAACAAATTTACCCCTCTAAGAAAGAATAGTATTATCAAGTGCAAAAATTGAAGGGGACTGGAATGCACACGGTCCTCATAACAATATTTCACAATTTCATGACCTTTGTCTTCCAAGTTTCCAAGCTTATTATTAAGTCAGATACTCAAACCACTTAATTCAAGCCCAATTAGCACTCAATGAAGAAACAAACCATCTTTGTTTTGGTTTCTTATATATCCAGGGTTGCAAAGTAATTCTATGAATTCTTCTAAGTACAGTCACATAATAATGTAACTTGACAAGAACTTTGTTCTAGTCCTATGGTGTTTTTGATAGTTATCTTGCAAGATTATACCATTAAGTCAGTACAGAGGGATTGCCAACTTTCAAGGCACAACATCTTCATGCCTCTTGAGCCATGTCCCCTTGTCCCTATGAAGAACAATCCACTCCATTATACTCATAGAACTCATTCATACCATGCAAGTATTTAGTCATGATAGGTCAATATTCAACTAATCTTCATTGTTAATTCACCATTCTAACTATAGGCTTACCTCTAAATTGTACTCAAGAAATCAGAAAATTAAACTCTCTAGAGTCTCATCACATAAATAAAAAATACAGTGACATGTAATACCATTTGTCTAGCATGCCATCATCAAACGTGTTTTAAGGATCATTCAATGCAAATACTTTTCAAGTAGTTGTTACAACATTGTGCTTGACAATATAGTGTGTTTCATGACATGAATGGTCATTACAAGAGTGAATTTAATACCACAAAAATCCCTATGAAAACATCCTCATGAATCAAACTACAATTATTTTTAATTTAAAAACAGTGAAGACATTTCATGGCGTCTTTATTGCTAATGACTCCAATCCTCATAGTAAGATACCGATGGGTACAACACAACAATCAATTCAACCCAACAGGTTCCCATGGGCTTCAACCATTATTATGTCATGACCTATTGGACCAAAAGTAGTAAAATGTGAAGCACATCAATTGACTATTCCTCACCACTTTCAATGGATTTCTTCTCACAAGATTATATTCACACAATAATAACAGCCTTGGAAGTTGTGAATAATTTGAATAAGTTTTGTACTAATTGAGACATCAATGATGAGAATATTGGTCATGAAACAAGATTTCTCAAAACTCAAAGTAAAGGTACAATCATGATAATGCCCGAGTAGATAAGGAGTATGCATGTTCAGTGTAGAGACACATACATAGGTCTAACTCATGCTATAGTGAGTATAATGTATGTTAAGTTAAAACTCATCAAGTCATATGAACTGCCAAATTGATCTTTTATCTATACCATCATGCTCAATGTAGCCAATCTATGATTCATGCAATCATATCATTCAAACTCCACATTGTACATCTAACTGTAAGGTCCCACAGGGAATTTGTATAAGAATCCTCCACATAAATTGGGTATCAACAACCTTGTCAAATCCACGAATCATCTTTCTTAGTCGCAAGAAGTAAAATGTCATAAATTATCAAGAAAAGAGTAGATTATGATGTAAGAAAACTGCTCCTAAGGAATATCAACGAACAAGGTACAAGGAAGTTTACATACATATTGACTAGGTCAAAGACCATCTTCAGTTCATACAACTAAAAAAGAATAAATATCCCAGTGTAGAAAGCCATGATCTTTGAGGTGCTGGCCAAATCATCTATAGAGGAGGAGCATTAGATAAGCATTTTCCTACCAAGCATAAAGTCATGGAATCTCTCGTTAATCCCTTTATGAGTGGTTTCAATAATGGGAATTGACAAGAAATGGATGATGATGTGATGCTCACCATTCATAAACTCTGCAAACACACAACAATCATGCAACAATGTATTACAGAGTCACATAACATAATTTAATGTAAATAATTGCCTTGTCCAAGGACTAAGGGTATGCCCAATCAAGAAACCCATGGCCATCCACCGTGGTTTTTCCCCTAACAAGGTTTCCATGTAAAAATCCTTGTGTTATGGCGTTGTATTTATTTGCTTCATGTTTATGCATTATGTTTGTATGTTGCTAATACTTGAAGATAAAGGTTAATGAAGTTAATTTTTGCACAACACTGATTCACCACCCCTATCAGTGTAGCTTGTTTCCAACAATTGGTATCAGAGCTAGTTCCTCAAAAGAAGAAGTCTAACAACTTGGGGAGATCTTGGAAAGTGTTTCAATGGATTCAAGTAGTCTTCAACAACTTTTGGTGGCCCTAGATGATTTTGATCAGTCAAAGGTTGAAGTTCAAAAATTGCCAGCAAACCTTATGGATGCTGAGAAATTCATTGAGTCTCTGAAAGACACAATCAATAAGTCTAGAGAGAAGAGAAAGGAACTCTGTGATCAGATTAAGCAGAATGACAACAAGAGCATTGAAGAAGAACAACTCAGTCAAGCCCTAAAAGAAAAGACAAAAGAATGTGAAAAGCTTACCAGAGATAATACAGTCCTAAAGCATGAAATGGAATCTATCATGATGAAGATGACCAAGGAGATTGAAGACAAAAAGAAGAATGAAAAGAACCTAGCACAACCCCTAAAAGAAAAATTTGAAGTATGCAGCCAATTGGACGATGAATTGGAACAATCTAAAAACAATAAGGAATTACTTGAAAAGCAGATTGATGATCTCATAAATGAACTTGCTACTGCAAATGAGTACAAGGATAATTTCAAAGTTATCTCAACCAAGCTTGATGAACTAATTAGCAGTCGAAGGACAAATGGTGAGAAGCGAGGTCTTGGATATGAAGAAGGAGAAAGTTTCAGATCAGGTCAAAGGAGATTCATACAATGAAATCAAATGAACAAGTCTGTAAGGTATCCGATAAGGCAACCTAATGCTTAGAGATTTAATGGATATTGTTTCAGTTGCAATAAATTTGGACATATGGCTTCTCAGTGTAGAAGTAGGATGAAATCAAGTGGTCCATCGTTCTTAGGTCAGTGCTTTAATTGTCATGAGTTCGGTCATAAGTCAAATGAATGCAGAAATGTGATGAACAAATTTTATAAGAATGTCAGATGCTATACACGCAATAGATTTGGGCATATTGCGAACCAGTGTAGATCAAAAGGAAATAAGTGGAACAACTGGTCTAGACAAAAAAATGTTGTGTGCTATAACTGCAACAAATTTGGTCACATTGCTGCATTCTATTGGAACATAACAGGTTCGATAAATCAAATAAGTAAAATACATAAGGATGTTAAAGGAAAAGGAAAAGTCACTACAAATGTGGTCAAGAAGTAGATGTAGAAGAAATGGGTGAAGAAGAGTTCCTTTAATGAAGAAAATGCATCAACACCAGAACCTGCTTCTAGTAGTTCGTCCGGGAATTAGTTTTAGGCCTTTGGCCTAGGGGGAGTTGTCAAGAAAATATTTTAAACCCCCTGCCGGTAACTGACATCGGAATGTGGATAAGTTCAGTATGTTCATAGATGTTCTACATATGATGTTTAACTTGTTGGAGAAAGTATTATGCAATGTTGGAGGTCCGCAGAAGATCTATCTGTCACAGTGCATGAAAATAGTGTAACCAGATGAGTTAGGGTAAAAGCATTTATTGCGACTAAAAGGGTTAAGTATGCGAGTGATAAAAAATCATTTCTATCTTTCATTTGTCACTTTGCATTTTGAAGAAAAGGAGTTTGGAGAGCTCTAAGGCTAAATTCAAGTGCGAAGAAGCTTTCAGAAATCAAACTGCGATCCGACGGAAAGGTATTTATCAGCAAAACTCTGTGAACTTGTGAATTGATAATGGCTACTCCATTAGTAGTTGAAGTTAAGGACATACTCTGTCCAAAATTCAAATGGCATCCCTACAAGTTTGTTGAGACCGATCCATTAGGAATTTTTCATCCGTTCTGTACGGTGTGTTATAAATAGAGGATATTAGGGTTTATATTCACAAGAAAATTGAAGAACTAGGAAGCTCACAACTACTGAATTTATATAATAATCACATCATAGGTGAAGATTTCTATGTGAAGTCAGAATATAAAACCCTAAAAGAAAAGAAATTTACATAGATTGTTAAAGTTTCTGTCTTTGAAGATTCAGAATGGGTTAATTACATTCTGAGTCAAGTCCATGATGAATTCATGTGGTTAAGCATATCCTTCAAAACAAAAAAGGAGGCTATTAGTGCTATAACAAGTTTAAATTCTTCTAGTGATTTACCAATTCTGAAATCAGTGAAGAATCAAATGGTCACTGATGCAACCGGTTCTAAATATGACAAAAGGGCAATGAAAATTGATGACATTGTTGATGTAGATGTAAAATTTGCATCTATGGTTATTGGGTACAAGATTTATCATTCCAGTCGAGACAACTCCGTGTCTGGTGTAATGACGATTTAATTCCTGCAAGATCAAATCAATTGACTAGTTTTACCTGCAAGTTAATAACATCATACAATAGAATGCAAAGGAGAAACTACAAGAAATGGAAGAACACTGGAAAGGTCTCACCCATTTAACACTCCATAGCTTACTTCTATTGCACCTCCTCAAGCTTGTTGTGATAATAATGCCCTCAAATTTGTGAGCAAATTATGTGTGTCTAGCCCTAGCAATGCCTTTGAAGGATTTCAAAAATAAACTAATGTGCAACTAGCAATTCAATCCTAGTATGCACATAGTAAATAAAAGCCTAAGATATGAGTAATGCCTATAATAAAAGTAGATTAAGCAAATGATCATGGATCCGAAAAATGAGATCAAGATTGTCATTTTATAGAAAATGCAATCTTGAACATACGAACAAGATGAGAGATTTGAGGAATGCCCTAGAATCAAAGGTCAAGATTCAATAAGGTAAGTCTCAATTAGGGTTAGGGAAAAATACCCATATGTGAATAAGATTTAATTAAATGAATTAAATCAAGACTGAATGTGACAGTTGAGATGAAATTAGTAAAAATTAGAAGACAAGAGGATGGGATTTTAAAAAATCAGTAATTTTTGAAATTACTTGATTTGTAGAAGAATAATTCTATTTTGAATTAAATTAATTCAAAATAGGGATTTTGTGAGATAAGAAGTAATTGATTTTTGAAATTAATTACTAAATGAAGAATCGGTTAAGTATGTGAGATATTTTTAAATGATTTGTTTTATTTAAAAATATAGAAGTGTCACATACAATAATTAAATAATTACAAATAATTATTTAATTTAGAAGAAGTGGTTAATTAATTAAATAAATTAGCAAATCTATTTAATTAAGAGGATTTAGGAATTAGTGACACATTAAATAAATATATTTATTAATAATCAGGAGGACATTAATGATAGGGATTAATTAAATAAATAAGATTTTATTTAATTGCAAGAAGACTTTGATAATTAGTGACATATTAGATAAATAAATAAAATTTATTTATTTAATAATCATGAAGAATGAGAGATTATGAATTAATTAAATAATTATAAATTATTTAATTAATAGTTGAATGTGGGTTAAAAACATAATTAAAATGTTATAATCATGTTATGACGAAAGGTGGTAAAATAGTGCTTGCAGATCTTGGTCATTTTTATGTGTCTATATTTGCCCCTCTTTGTCATAATGCAGTTTATCGCGTTATGACAAAGAAAACAAGTCCAAAATATGCCCCAGTGAAGGTATGGAGTGCCTATGCCCCCTCGGGAAAATTTTTGAATTTCGACCCGGGGTCAAAAAAATTTGGAAAATATCCCGACTAATTCAATTAGTGACCAGAAAAGTGATGGTGCGATCCGATTCAAAAACGAAGGACGTTAAGCTAGCCACAATGTCGGTCAAAAGTGGTCAAATGAGCCTCCAGTAGAACCTACTAGGTCAAAACCCTAATTTTTAGCCTATAAATAGGTTGAAAAAGTCAATCCAAATGTCATTTTCTCATTTTTTATTTAGAAACTTCAGAAAATAGAGCTCTGAGAGATGATGGTGATTCCGACGACTACACACCGTGGATATCGCATGCGCACATTCCGACGACCCGAGGGCGTAGAGGCATCGGTAAGTATCCTATCCAACTTGTCAAATTTTGAATTTATTGCATTTATTAGGGTTTAATGGGGGGTGAACAAATGCAGTGTGACACAAATGCCTTCGCGTTCACCGTATTTGCTTGCATCCCGACGTAAGTGCGATGGGTAGGCTAGGATTTTTGTGCGATTGCGCATTCGCAAGTCGAAATGACACAATCGCCAGATTGCGACGCAATCGATGTTTTCGCGACGTATTTGCCATTTTGAAACACAATTGACAAGTTGAATGACACATTCGTTGTTGGACCGTGCATTCGCTATCTACAATGATGCATCCGTTGTTGGATCACGCATTTGCTATCTACAATGACACATTCGTTGTTAGATTGCACATTTGCTGGCCAGAGCGACACATCTGACATACTGCAACGCATTTGCCATGCGTAGAGTCGCAATTGAATGGTTGTGACACATTTGTGTAACGTGACGCAATTGCAGTTGACCAAAGTTGACTTTTGTTGACCTTGTGCCGAGATTAACCTTTATGTACCCTTGACTTACCAATAGTAGTAAATGTTCGATAATGTTGCTCAATGTGTGTTAATCCTTGGCCTTTCCTTGTGCAGAGTCGGCTTGTGCCCATTTATACCCGAGAGTTCCGACCAACAACCTATGCTTTCAGAGATCGTCTCAGTGATAGACAAAGACATCGGTTGATGGCCTTAGGCCTATACCATGTTATCTACATGCCCGTTATTCGGGAAAACAGAGGTTTGCTGACAACCCTCTGTGAGAGGTGGCATTCTGAGACCTGCTCATTCCACCTGCCTACTGGAGAGGCGACAGTGACTTTGGAGGACGTGTACCATATTCTCTGGATTCTGATTAGCGGAGAGAGGGTGGTCTATGATCCACACTGAGGGTGACAGGCCCTGTCAGAGATGTATGAGGGTGTCGATGGTGCGCAGTTGGCCATGGACGGTTATGAGATCGGCTGGGACATTGTAGCTGACCGATTTTCTAGGTTCGATGCCATGCTCATGACCTTGATCACTGGATTACTGATCCCAGATCGTCGTGGTCACAGATTTCCCATTGGATGGGGGGATGTTCTTGTTCGCATGCGAGGATAGAGGACTGTGTTTGCTTGGGGGCCATGCTTGTTGGCCATGTTGTACCACCAGTTACACAAGGTTGTCTATCATTAGGGGCACAACATCAGTTGCGACACTACCCTCCTGATGATCTGGGTATGGGAGTGCATTCCCATTTTTCAACCACTAGTGCAGATTCAATAGTTCGGTGATGGGATGCCTTATGTTTACTTATATGTGGGATTAGTGAGTCAGACTCGCGTGGGAGATACCGAGTACTAGCATCATCAGATTGATACGATGATCAGCTTTGTCTGGAGACCCTACAGAGATTGTGCGCAGTGGTCAGATGAGGATGGCCACTTATCTTTTTGCAGACAGTTTTGGTATTTGATTGGCTGCACGGTACAGACTCAGCGGATTATCGAGATGTACCTACCCCAGCGGGTATTACGACAGTTTGGGGAGCAGTAGGTAGTGCCAGTAGGCACGACAGAGTATGCTCGGTCTTCCAGGGAGACCATGTGGGGGCCGCCCATATCAGTTACAGTAGCAGAGCAGCAGGTTCACAACTTGGTGGCAGTTCAGTGGGTATGGAAAGGGGGTCCAACAGATCCAGGGACGTCTGCTGAGTTTGGCACTTGGTGGCAGGTTCACAGGCCCATCCCTTTGACAGATCCGGATGGTCCACTGCCGATAGATCGTAGATCAGTCATTCCATGGATACCGAGGAGAGGTCAGGGTGGCAGAGATGGAGGGAGAGATGGTAGAGGTGCCAGGGGTAGAGATGGAGGTAGGGCAGGAGGCAGAGATGGGGGAGACGGAGGAGGTGGGGGAGATTACGGAGGTGGAGGAGATGGAGGAGGTGGGGGAGATGGCAGAGGTGCTAGGAGGAGGAGAGATGACCGAGGGTGGAGGCAGCCCAAGAGAGTCAGGTAGAGAGTGGGTGGTGTACCATTGTCACCCATTCGGGAGGAGGGGGAGAAGAGAGAGCTGAGGAGGTCAAAGGGGGTGAGGAGGATGTGGAGGTGGTGGTTGAGGAGGAGGTGGAGGTGGAGGTGGTGGCGGAAGAGCGAGTAGAGGGGGATCCACTTGTTGGGGGACACCCTCTTGACATAAACGTGGAGGAGGTTCGGGCTGAGGGGGAGAGAGATGAGGAGGAGGATGAGGTAGATCAGCGACTGTGGGAGTGCATGATTTTCAGAGATGGTGAGGGTGATAGGTCACCCATTTTGCTTGTTAATGCCACTATTGATCAGCGGATCGCGAACCTATAGAGCAGACTTGATGCGGCCTTGTCTCAGAACAAGGCCCTAGCAGCGGAGCTAGAGGTCACCCGGGTGGAGAGAGATCAGGCTATTCTCCAATGACAGGAGTTAGATCGATGGGTGACCGAGTTTGCAGAGTTGTGGTCTAGACCGACAGGGGATATGGTTCGGGAGTTAGCCAGGATGGTAGAGAGCAAGTGCCGATACATGGTATTATATGAGTAGGTTGTTCCACCAGATAGATGGGACCCAGGGTTGTCCCGATCCTACAACAGGACAGGTAGTGGCAGCTAGACACACAGCAACAAGTCTCATAGCAGTAGTTACACCAATGCTGGGGGGTCTATTGCATCAGGACAGTCATCAGGTCACAGGTTTCATAGCTCCCACATGCATTCGTTCGGGCACGGTCACAAGTCAGAGCATGGTCATAGATCAGTGTCTTCAGGGCAGCAGACAGAGTAGAGCCAGTCTCCCATTACTGATCCCTCAAGATCACAAAGTCAGACGCAGGACACCCCTCCCATTCAGGTCACATTCCATGTGGTTGGTCAGGCACAACCACCTTGCAGTTCACCTCCATGGGACGGAGGAGGGCCATCCTAGGACTTGTTTTGTAGACATTTATATTTTGATATTCGAGCCTGCGAGCTCTATTTTTGGGATATCATATGACTCTATCCTACGACATGATATTTTGAGATTATATATATACGATGCAATTTTGATGTGGCCTATATGATGTTATGTGTTATGATATTCTAATGTTTTATGAGATGCTTATGTGATGCTTTTATGATGCTATGAGGTGTATTCATGCTTATATTTATGAATGCAATGATGGATGTGGTTATGTATGCATTAATGTGGTGATGATGTGATTCCTATATGTTAATGCAAATGTTTATTTATGATGCTTATATGTTGATGCGAATGATGTTTTATGAATGGATGCAAATGATAGCGTTTGTGCAATGTGAAGTATGGTATTTGATTTATGCAGATGTGAATATGAAATGCTCATGCCATTATGTATGCACCTTTGTTTTTGTATGTCACAGGATATCATCAGAGAACGAGAAAAAGAAGATGGAGACGGATGTTAGTGCGAAGAAAGATATGCATGTTAGTGCGGAAATTAAAAATCCTTCAAAGCTTTGCTATAGTGCTATTCTAGTTGTTGCTCTTTAATCATCATTGGGTGAAAATGTCATGATGGTCGACAAACACTATGATATGACATAGATCAATAGTGTGCAAGGTTGAACTATCACGTAGATCAACAGTTTCAGACAAGGATGATCATGACTCATGCAAGGAACACTATTGCCCCTAGTCACTTTGTCATGACCAACCACCAGAAAAACCAAATCAATCATGAGACGTCGCTGCTTCTCTAAATCCTGATGATAAGACATCCTTGAGAAACTAGCCACATGATAGTAAAAATAGACAGTAAAATCATCGTACTACGTCGTTGCTTCTCTAAATCCTGAAGTCAGGACATCCTGGAGAAACTAATAGTAGAGTGATAAGAAGACAAGGATAATCATCATGATATGTCGTGGTTCCTAAGACATAAGGAACTAATATCATGATAATCATCAAAAGACAGAAAAAAAAGTTTGCCAAGTGTTTGCCAAGTGTTTTAATGTTAGGTTTTGTCAAATGTCGAGCGATATCAAATTTAGGAAGGACACATCCTGAATGACGTTGATATCTAGGAGATCGATTCTTGGAGTTAGGAGAATCCATCAAAATTGCTAGATGATGATGATGATGATGCTTAGGAAGGACACATCCAAAAGCATAAAGAAGTTGACGAGAGTTGCCTTTCAGAAGGACACATCTGAAGAAGAACCCAAAGTTTTGCCATGATAAATTGTCTTGATAAGATTTTGACTACATGTCATTGTTGACATGCTGAATTGAATGAAAGTGTTTTGTCGAAACAGATTTCTAATAGATTGATAATTCGAGATTGACATAAGATTTGCTTGATTTGAAGATAGTTTGACGTGTGTGAATGTGTAGTGCCATGAACCCTAATGGACTGACCTAGTGCGGCCTCAAGGGTCCATCGATTGATGGCCTTGCCTATGTCGTGCACTCAGAGACCTCATAGTTTGACACAATCAATGACATTGTCCAAAGGAAAAAAGTTTGAATCATGATTTATTTTGCGACAAACCTAGAAGGACTGACCTAATGTCTCGGGGATTCAAAGATGAATCTTGCCTATGTAGCAAATGCGCAGAGACAATGTAGTTCAGACTGATGACAAAAGATTGACTAACTTGACCGATTGAATTGATCAGATTGACTTTGATTTTGGATTTTGACATTGATTGGGATGTTTTTGTATTTTCTCAGGACACTTTTTGATTTTTAGATTTTTTTTCAGGACTTTTCAAATTTTAGGATTTTTTCAGGACTTTTTTCAGATTTTTAGGATTTTTTTAGGACTTTTAAGAATGCAGGATCATGTGCGGTACCCACTGTAGTTACACGATAAAGTTCTTGCCCCCAGATAGAGCGAGGATTATCAGAGTCCAATGAAATGGAGATAGGTAGATGCAAGGCAAAGGCAAGGATATTCAAGGAATGATGTCAACCAAATGTTAACCGTGGTCAGAATTGACAGGACTTAGGATGGATGTCGTGAATGTGTTGGGCCTTTGCTATTATGACAAATGGATAAAGGTCGATTTGAGTGATAGTAGATGGCGAAGCAACAATCGACTACGCATGACGCCTGTTTGCCAGGTTTTCACCATGGTACTTATCCAAAGCGCATGTTTTCCAGGTTTTCACTATTGGATGCACTCATTTCTTTTTACTATTTTTTTTGCCATTTTTTGATTTTTTGGTGTCACCAAGATGCCTGTTTGCCAGGTTTTCATCAAGGGACGATTTTTTCTATTTTTTTGTTTTTTTGTTTTTTTGTATTTTGTAGGTTTTTAGCCAAGCTCTCTGATGCTATGTGTAGAACTTTCTCAGGTGTAAGTTGTTGATGGGTTCTGTCAGCTGTTCTCCATCAAGTGTGTCCAACTGATAAGCTCTAGAACCAAATGCGACAGTAATGATATAAGGACCAAGCTAATTAGCCTCAAACTTAGTAGGCTTTTCACGGTCCGCCTTATTTCTGGGATTCTGCATGAGAACCAAGTCACCGATTTCAAACTTTCTCACCATGAATCTTTTGTTATAACTTCAGCAGAGACGATTTTGATACGCCTGTAAATGGTTTAAGGCATTTTGTCATCTTTCTTGTAGCATTTCCAGCTCATGTAGGCGAGTATGTCTATACTCTTCATCATTAATCATTCCTTTCAAAGAGACTCAGAGAGAAGGAATTTCAACCTCGATGGGTAATATGGCCTCAAATCCGTAGACTAGGGAAAATGGAGTGGCTCCAGTGGGGGTACATATGCTGGTGCGATAGGCCCATAAAGCAGGATTAAGTTGCAGGTGCCAATCTCGGCCAGCGTCGTTGACGGTCTTCTTCAGAATGCGAAGGATTGTTTTATTTGACGCCTCAGCTTGGCCGTTACCTTGTGGGTAGTATGGGGTGGAAAAATGGTGTTGGATGTGGAATCGCTCATAGAGTTCACGAACATCCTGATTTTTGAATGGACTGCCATTATCTATGATGATGGATTGTGGGACACCATACCAAAAAATGATGTAATTTAGGATAAATTTGGATATTTGCTTACCGGTGATGTAGGTGAGAGGAACAACTGCAATCCACTTAGTAAAATACTCCGTGACAGTGATTATGAATTTATGGCCATTAGAAGAGGATGGATGGATCTTACCCACAAGGTCGAGTCCCAATTGTGCGAAAGGCCATGGAGAAGTGATTGGTCTCAATTCCTATGTAGGTGCATGAATCAGATCACTCTGCACCTGGCATTTCCGACATGTTCTGACAAACTGAAGAGCATCTTTTTCCAATGTCGGCCAGTAGTACCCAAGTCTGGTGACTTTCCTAGCTAAGGTTGGACCACTCGAATGAGATCCACATATACCCTCATGTACTTCTCGTAAATTTGTTTGGGCTTCATCAGTGTCGAGATAGCGAAGAAGGGTGTTGTCAAAGCCACAGTGGTATAAGGTGTCACTGACGATGGTATGTCTAGCCGCTTTTCGGATAAAGGATTTTCTTTGGTTGTTAGACAGGTTGGGTGGGAGGGTTTGGGATTTAAGATAGTCATATATGTCTTGATACCAAGGCGAACTGGGACCAAAAATCTCGCACACCATTTCAGACTCTGGAATATCGTATGCAGGCATCAGCAGCTGTTCCACTAAAAATTCAAATTGTGACATATTCTTAGGGATGTCTAGGAGAGATCCAATGGTAGGCATTGCATAGACTGCTTTATTCTGTGTCCTTGGGATTTGTTCAAATGCAATCATTTTGAAATACATCAGTAAACTATCCACCATTTGTTTGTAGGGAAGCAACTTCTCATCTTTTGTGTCATAGTCATCATTCACTTGATTGATGACCAATTGAGAATCCCCAAATACGAGCAATGTCTGAATTTTCCATTTAATTGCTATTTTGAGACCTATGACCAATGCCTTGTATTCTGCAATATTATTTGTACAAGGGAAGGCAATCCGAAATGATTTAAGAATTGAATCCCCTTGTGGTGTAATAAATAATATACCAGCTCTTGAGCCGTGACCAATGTGAGACCCATCAAAGTATAGTTTCCATGGTAGAGCTGGTTCTGCGTGAAAAATAGACTCATCCAAAAAATCAGTTATCAACAGATGAGTGGCTTGGATTGGTGCATCTGCTAGTTGATCTGCTATTTATTGACCTTTTATTGCTTTGCGCTCCACATACTGTATGTCATACTCGCTTAATATCATGACCCACTTCGCCAAGCAACCTGTCAATGTTGCTCGACTCAGGAGATACTTTAATGGGTCAATCTTTGCTACCGAATGTGTTTGATGGCTTAGCATATAATGTCTTAATTTTTGTGCCATAAAGACAACTGCAAGGCATGCCCTTTCAATGGTTGTGTAGTTGAGCTCATATCCAATTAGTGTGCGGCTAATGTATTATATGGCTCTTTCTTTTTCTTCATGGTCATTTTGCGCCAATAATGCCCCCAATGCATTTGTCGTTGTAGAGACATACAGGATTAATGGTTTTCCCTCAATAGGTGGCATCAATACTGGTGGTGTCAATAGATATTCTTTTATTTGGTCAAAGGCTATGTTGCATTTATCTGTCCATACAAAAGGAATGCTTTTGCGGAGCAGATATTGGAATGGTTGACACTTGTCTACCAATTGTGCAATGAAGCGACGAATAGACTGCAATCTGCCCTGAAGTGTGTGCAACTCACTAATTCCCTTTGGTGGAGGCATTTCCAGAATTGCTTTCACTTTTACGGGATCAACCTCAATGCCTCTTCTTGAAACTATGTATCCTAGCAGCTTGCCTGAAGTGACTCCAAAAACACATTTCTTTGGGTTCAAACGAACCTTGTAATCCTCAAGCCGTCTAAAGATTTTCTCTAGGACTTTGAGATGATCTTTTCTTGTCAAATATTTTGCTAATAAGTCATCTACATAATCTTCCATTAGGATATGCATCATGTCATGGAAGATTGTTGTCATCGCCCTCTGGTACGTGGCGCCTGCATTCTTTAAGCCAAAAGGCATGACGTTCCAACAGTATGTTCCCCAAAGACAAGTGAATGCTATTTTATGTTGATCCTCTATTGCAATTTTAATTTGGTTGTAGCCTGAGAAACCATCCATGAGAGATAGCATCTCATACCCTGCCGTGAGGTCAACAATCATGTCTATATTTGGTAAGGGGAAGTCATCCTTTAGGCAAGCCTTATTCAAATCTCTGAAATCCGTGCAGATACGGATTTGTCCATTCGGCTTGGTAATAGGGACAATGTTTGATATCCAATCAACATAGTCTATTGACCTTATGAACTCAGCATCCAGTAATTTCTTTAGTTCAACCTTGACAAGTAGTGCAATATGTGGATGCATTTTGCGCAACTTTTGTTTGACTGGCTTGATTCCTGGGATTAAAGGAAGATGATGCGGAACCAATTCAGGATCAAGGCCTGGCATGTCAGCATATGACCATGCAAAGTTAACTTTTCTCTCTGTGAAGAATTGTTTAAATTCAGGTTTTTCTTCATCTGACAATGATGCGGCCAAGAGAATCATTTTGGGATTCTCTGGTGTGGCTATGTTAACTTTTGTTGTGTCCTCAATGGGCATAGTTGATTTTTCCTGTGTTACGGGGAGAAAGTCCGATCCTCCATCCTTAGGTTCCTCAGAGAGGTTTTCACCTTCAGATGCGTCCTTTGTTTTTACTATTTTAGTACCAGAAGGTGCCTTGCGGTTTTCACCTAAAGGCATTTCTTTTTCTTTTTTATTTTTTGTATTTTTGTGACTTGAGGATTGCACAGTCTCCCCGAAGTAAGCTGCACAATCTAGATCAATGGAGAACCCTGTTTTGTGATCCCCCCATGGAATACCTTCTCTTAGCCCCATGAATTCTGCAATTGCCTCGTCATTCTGAAATATGTCCATCATCGGTGGATCTTGTTGGTCCCAATTGATTAGTTGCGGGTAAACAAGGGGGATTCCATCATCAGTGTTGGTGAAGGATGGGGAGGATGCGGAAAGTGTGCAAATTGATGCCTCAAGTGTAAAGGAAAAGTTGTCAATTTCCACTTCCGTGTCTGATGCAATGGATGGTGCATACTTCGAGTCAGATGAATCAAATTCAAAATCATAATATGGGATAAAATTATCAACATCATTACTAGTGGTAGGCATTTCAGAAGTATGGATAGTGGGCTCAGATAGGTTACGGTCATGGGTGGGCTCGAGAATGGGGTGGGATGATTCAGGTATTGCCGATGACACTTTGTGTTCTTCTGGATTCCAAGGAATGCTTACCCATTCCTTGTTTTTGGAATGTCGGTCAATAGGGTCAATGTTATATTCTTGTCAGAAGCGTTCTTCAAAGGAAAGTTGGCCAGGTTCCAAGAATAGTTCATCAATGTCATAGTCACTGACAGTTTTGTTAGATCCCCATTCCCATTCATTTGAGTGAGTTTCGGTAAGGGATTCTTCACATGTCTCAACACTTTCTGTAACCGTTACAACCTTACTTGAAACTTCAAGAGTACATTGATCGTCAGTTCCGACTTGTTCAAACCCTAGCCCTATGTATCTTGGTCTTGCTGTTATGATAGTAGGTTCCTTTCTTCCGTTGCTGTTCTTTCCAAGGCCACTTGTGCCATTGAAACCTTGGGCTTCACATATATCATATCCTTTTCCATAGAGATGTAGCGGTAGGGGAGATAATTATGTTGGGTCTTTGTAGATCCAGTTATCCATGTCAATAATGACTTCATTACCCATATTGCCCCATCGTGTAAAAACACTTTCCGGTGGAACCTTGAAAGTTACTTTGGGCTCAACTGCAAAACATGGTCTACCATAGATTTTAGGTGGCTTCGGTATTGTGGTTATACAGTAAGTCGTATTTAATTTGAACTCTCCACAACCAAGGTCTTGGATCTGAAGGTCTTTAGTTGGGATAGAGGTCGATGAAGATGGTGTGGTAGAAGGTGATGGAATGGATGATTTTGTGAGTGTTGATGGGTCAATGTATTTGGATGAGGTGGAAGATGAGGCTTCCCGATTGATGGGTATCTGGTGCTCAGCAGTAGCTCACAAGTTGGTACAGTATTGAAATGGATCGGGATCTCCGGGGATAGTGATCTCAGTTCCATCAAAAGGGAATTTGAGGCATTGGTGGTATGTGGATGGAATAGCCTTTAGAGCATGAATCCATGGGCGACCAAGTAAGATATTATAGTGTATGTCACAATCCAGGACTTGGCATGTTGTATCTATGATGACTGGTCCTACCCGGAGTGGAATTGTAATAACGCCTTTAGAAGTGCGTTCTTCATCATTGTATGCCTTGATGATGATGCTTTTGCTAGCATCTACACATGTCTTAGAGAAACCAAGAGCTTTGACCAATTTTAGAGAGCAGATGTTCAATCCTACTTCGCCATCTACTAGGACTCGTCTAACCTTATGCTTGTGGACAAAGACTTCAATGTGAAGGGCATCGTTATGCGATGGTTTGGGTGAGGAATAGTCACTGTCTGAAAAGGTGATGTGATGAGGCGAATTCAGGTATCCGACCATAGTCTCAAAGTGGTTGACATCGATGTTGGTTGGGACAAATGACTCTTGCAAGACTTTATCTAGGATGGCTTTATGCGTGGGTGAAATACGGAGCAGTTCGAGAATGGATATTTGAGTAGGTGTTTTATTTAACTGCTCAACAATGCTGAACTCTGGTTTTGGGTTGGACTGTCTGGCGGATGGACCAGGTATGGTGATTTTTGGTTGACAGGTAGAAGGACCTGGGATAGTGACCTTGCCTTTATGCGTAGTCACATTGCATTTCGGGGCTCTTTTAATGTTGATGGTATTAACAGATTCATCTTCATTAGCAGCACAAAGATTGTTAATAATAGTACCATCGGGATAACTGTATGCAGGACGGGTAGTATTGTAGGCCGGACGGATGTGGTTGGCTTGGTTGTTGGTATGCTTTGTGCTAGACGAGGAAGCTTTACCATGATCCTGTAGTGGGTTTTTGTGTATGGTATGATCTGCATTAGATGTAAAAGATTGACCACCCAACTCAATGGTTTGGTTCTCTATGAGGTCTTGCACCAGATTTCGTAATTGGCGACAAGAGGAAGTTTTGTGCCCTTTGGCATAGTGGTAATCACAAAATGAACTGTCATCCCACCATGACGGCTTGAATTGACCACGGTCATACGGTTTTGGTTCTTCCAGTGTTATGATGTCGTTTTGAAGAAGTTTCTTCAAAATAGTTTTGATAGGTTCACCCAAAGGGGTGTATGTGCGCTTTTGGAACTGTCGAGGTTGACGCAACTGCCTTTGATTCATTTGTGCATGATTGCTTTGGATAGCATTAGTAGTTGGTGTTGGTGTAGTTACAGGTGCGTTTTGATTTTGTACTCCTTTGATTGTGAGTACATGACCTGTTGCATTGACAGTTTTTGCATCAACTACACCGTCGCTTGTGATATGCTTGTTCTTAACCCAGTATTTGTTTTTGTCATTTGAGCTACTTGGGTTATTATTGGTGGTAGTGTTTATAGTTTTGCCACCATACTTTAATTCACCTTTGGCAATCAAGGCTTTCTCAAGTTGAACACCCTTTTCAACAAGGTCAACAAAGGTGGTGCAACAATGGACTTGTAAGCCGTACCTTAGCGGTCCTAGGAGAGTTTGAACAAACATGGTAACTTTCTCCTTTTCAGGTATTTCGATCGGACATCTGCTTGCTAAGGTTCTCCATCTTTGGAAGAATGGAATGAAAGTCTCTCCTGCATCCTCTTGGGTAAGTCTGCATAAGGAGGCAATGTTGATATCCGTGTCAATGTTGTAAGCATAGTTTTCGACAAACTTGTTTGCCAATTCGTCCCATGTTTTTATTCTCTTAGGCAAAAGTGAGAACCATTCTAGTGCATGACCTGCAAGACTTCTAGAAAAAAGTCTCATGAGATAAGTTTGGTCATATGCAATGTCCATACAACTAGTAGTGAATTCTCTTATGTGTTCAATGGGGTTTGTTTTTCCTTTGTACTTGGGAAAATGGGGTACCACATATCCATGAGGAAAGGGGCCTAGCATATACAAGGTTGTGTCAAATGGATATGGACATAAGTCATGTGACAAGTATGACTTTTTATTGGATTGCTGCAAGGTCTCCACTTGTGTTTGAAGAGCAGCGAGTTGTTGTGTGAGTGCTTCCACCATGGGATGGTTGGTAGCATCACCTATGTTGGTGATAGGGGCAGCTTGAGTCCCCAAATGTTGTGATGAGATGTGTTGATTTGGAATGGGTTGCCGATGAGCAAAATGAGTGTTGTGATTAGGCGGTTGTTGGAAATGAATGTTTTGATGAGGGATGTGCTGCTGCATATGGACTTGAGAAGAGTAAGTGGGGATGTGATATCCTGCCATGTTGGACTGAATTTGAGGACCTTGCTGGTTTTGATTTTTTTGATGTCCAAATGGAGTGAAAGATTGATGGCCTTGTTGATTTTGAGCTTGTTGATGCCCAAATGGAGTGAAGGATTGAGTGCCTTGATTGCCTTGCCCAAATAAGAGATTGTGGCCTTGAGGAATGTTGGTGGTTTGGGCCACAGGAATGTTGGTATTAACCTATGAGGAAGTGGGTTGAGTGCCTTGAATGACAAATCTTCATTTATTTCTCCCAAAAGGGTTGGATGAGTTGGCTGCTATGGCACTTGAGGAACCCAATAACAAGTTTGCTGATGTACTCATGGAACTAGATGAAGTTCCAAAGAGGTTTGATGTGGTTGCACCCATTGTTTGTGAAGGAATGGTGGATGTTTGTTGGGGGATGGATTGTGATGTGGTGTTGGTTTGGGAAGATGATCCCCCAATAGATGTTGTGTTGGTTGTGGTGGTAGTATGACCAAGGGAGGTAGCATTGATTGTGTTGATGACATTTTGTGAAGAGGCTCCCATGGAGGAATTGTGTGATGGTGGAGTGGGAGAAGTTGATCTAAGAGTGCTAAGGTCAAATCCCTTTGGTAACTTAGCCCCTTGGTCAAGGAGCATAGCTAGGAATCTAGAAGAGTCATTTAAGACTACTTCTACAAAAGCAACAACTTCTAGATGTTGAGCAGCAGCTAATACGTCTTCTTCAAAGACATCCCCATTTTGATCCCGTCAGATAAATGGTTCAAAAATATGTGAGGGAGATGATGGTATATTCATCTCACTAAAAGGATTGATGTTGGAATTTCCCATGTCAAAACAAGGATTGTTCATGGCATTAGGAAATGAGTCCATGTTAGTTGTGAACTCAAGAAAGTTGGTGTCTTGTCTAAAAGAATCCATGAGTCTTTTCTATTTTTGTAATCTAGTTTCAACCATACAAAGTTTTGCTCAACTTGGGATGATAATGGTCTAAGTATGAGACTAATGTTTTTGGTTTCTTTTTGGATTTTTAAAGGATGCTATGGAATGCAAGTAAGACTAAATTCTTGTGAATGTAAGTGGTGTGACACTAAATGGAGATGCCGAATGATATTCAATAAGGATCCTAAGATGCACTTACTAGTGAGAGATCTAAAGAGGACAAACTTGGGCAAACAAAGTTTTTGCAATGATTCAATTTTGGAAGACCAATGGACCATAGAAGGACTATAAATAGGAAAAAATGAAGTTTCCACACTAGACTATCGAGTGGGAAATAATTCACAAAAGGATTGACAAAGTGACAAGGATAATTGGGTCCAATGATAACCTACTATTGAATGCAAAGTTTGAACAATGAATGGTAAGAGTCAATTCCTAAAATCTGCAAAAGTGAGTGTCTAAGGAGATGGTGAAGCTATCAATGCAAGCTAATGGAAGGCCAAATGAAAACCTATTGTGAACCTAAAGACGATTCCTAAAATGCAATGTTTGATGAAAGTTGAGCAATTTAAAGTTTGGTTTGAACTGTAACAGTAAAGTAGGACTAGATTGGATTGAAGACAAGTTGTGGACTTTCTGTTTTTGACAGTGAGGAATAGTTTGCAGTTTTTAGCAAATGTGTTGCAGCAAATGCGGTATGACAGAGAAAATGCGGCTCACTGAATCGAATGTGGTTCAGAAAGTGTCGATTGCGACACAGTATGGCGAATGTGGGTTGATGTCTGTCAAATGTGGCTCAAGTTAACGAATGCGGTTTAATACTGGCAAATGCGGCTCATCAGAGTGAATGCGGCTCAGTATTAGTCAAATGCGGCTCATCAGAGTGAATGCAACTCAATATTTGGCTCCTGCGGTGCAATAGAGCGATTGCGTCGCAATGGAAAATTTACGCTTCCTATCAGATGGTGAAATAAAATGCAAACTATGATATCTGTGAATTGCTGAGGAGTCAGCTAATGGAAAATCTTGTGAAGATCAAGAAGGATAAGAAAAATTGTTTCAAGTATGGTAAATTTCTTTTATGCTTATTCTTTTATTTCATGGGCGAGGTTCTAGGATTCAGAAAGATTCATTGGAAAAATGACAAACTAGTAGCTGCTCAGATCAAAGATCTCTTTCACAGATATGCAAACAGTAAGACAAAGAATGCCACTATTTGGGGATACTTCAAAAGTTTTCAAAGTTTGATGCAAGCTAGAGAGAGGATTCCCACTTCCATTGTAGAGAAATATAAGGATGCAATTTGTTTCATGATAGATATTGATCAATGTATGGTGGAAGTCACTGATCCCAGAACAATCTGGATCATCCCGATGGGATACAAAGTTGAGGAGCACATTCTAGAAATGTATGCAAAAAATTTGTTGAGCAAGCCTCTAGATCAATCAGAAGAGAGATTCAATACCTATGTTGAAAATAACATGCAAGTTCACAATGAGCTCAGGAAACCTATGTTAACCAAAAGAGTTAGAAAATAGGTAGAAATATTTGGAGAAAGTATGGGCATACTCGTTGAGAAAATAAGAGAAGCTAGAAAGAAAAGAGAAGAAGCTGAAGCAACAAAAGAAGTAGCTAAGGAAGCAACAAAAACTGAATCAGCTGGTCCGACAACACCATCTGCTTGAGCTAGGTCAACTAGAAGCTCTGCACCCCCATCCGCTCCTACAGAAAAATCAATCCCTGTGAAAATTGAGTCTAAGGGATCCGGTAAAGAAGGAAAGAGGAAGAAAGATAAGAGCAAAAGAGTCTATGTAGCAGTTTCTGATGATGAAGAAACAAAGTCTGATGAAGATGTTAAAGAGATCAAGCATCAAGGCACCAAGGCAACAACTGTTACTAAGAGCAAACCCTCCGGTGTAGATGATCAAGCAAAGAAGGCAAAAATTGACAATTCAGGTATGTCAGTAGAGGAAGTTGAAAAGGCTTTAGTTAAGGATGGAAATCTCAAGCCACTTCGTAAATGGTATGAGTCTTTTGGTGAATATGATAAAAGAATTCTTGAGGAGGCAACAATAAAACATTTGAATATTTTCAATAAATTTTTGATTGAAATAATGCCAAATTTACCCAAAAGTTTATATGACACTTTGGAGATGAGGAGAGTTAATGCCAGATCAGAAGAACAAAATGAGAGAAATAATTCTTGTTGAATTGTGTCCAATATCTTGTGTAGAAGAAATAAAGTCAATTCTGAACAAAGCTGTTGATGGTGAAAATGACACAAACAACGTTTAAACAAAATATCTCTACTCTATTTCTCTTGAAAAAGAAAGACAACATATAGTAGCCTAACTCCCAAGGTCCTGGTAGTTGGTTCTCAACTGTTTGGTGTCACTCAATCAGTCCATGCAACTATAATATTCAAGGGGCCTTTGTTGGCAATAAGGAATGCAAGCAATGACTTATTCATCAAACTGTTCTTAATAAAAAGGGGGTTTTAAATAAAAGAAAAAAGATAGATTAGGGTGTACATTAGTAAAACATGAATAAAACTTATCTAGTATCTAGACATATATCTTCAACAATGAAAATTCTTCCAATAGATCAAGAAAACCATAACGTGATGCAATTTACAAAATAGTCCATACTATTGCATGCATCTAAGGTGCTTAATTTAACATCACAATCACACATCATAAATATTTTAAAGATTCCAAAAAAACACACTCTCATTCGTTGCCAAGATCATAGATCAACAGACTTTCAATAAATTCAATTCACAGATAATCTAATGAAATAATCCTTAAATCTGGTTCCTTCTAATGAATTTCATCACATAAGAAACACTCATGCTTTAGCACAATCACTGGCATACAGATAGACTATAATTCATCAACCTTATCCAATCAAACTCAATTCCAACACCATATTGCGTAAAAACCTGTATTTATATTCAACTGTAAATAAAATAACAAAGTATCTTTGTAAAAACTACGAAAAATTCTATCTCCTACTATCAGGTGGCTAATCTTATTCTCATCAGCCAACATTTACAATATGATACCCCAAAGGTATTTATAAATGTACAAAAATCTGAAGTCCTTTCTATCTTAAGTCAATCCACCTTTTTAGGAATCTAAGTCTTCTTGGAAACTCAGATCAATTGATCTCTAGTTCCCACATTGATCATCTAGTTAAACTAGAGAGAAGAAGATAGAAGAGAAAGAAAGCCACATGCCTCTAAGACTGCCAGTCCTGCACGTGGAGAAGAGAAGAAAGCCATGCATGCATGAGATTATCAATTATGCATGCAAAGTTTTCTCTGTAGTGTACTCATTGTAACTGGGGAAGACTTGTTGAAGCATATCCAAATCTGGCCCATCAACCCAACTGTCTTCAAATTTGATCCTCTCTAACTTTGCAATAGCAAATCCTCTCATGTATTTTAGCTTTGTCAACTCCCTTTTAGCTGCCCTTACCTCTTCTTTAATATCCATTAACCGATCTAACAACAAATCCTCTCCATCATCTCCCTTTTGCACAACCTCTTTAAGCCTATCATCCCATTTCTCTTTTATTTGGCTCAAAGGTAGGCCCTCCTTTACCGGTATATCAACATTTACTATAATAGCAATGACTGCTTCTAACTCCTCAAACTGTTCATTTAGATCCTTGGTAGAATCTTGAACTTCATTTTTATGCTTGTATAAAAAGTCAGATCTAAACCAGACTATGCTGGAGGTCTTTTCTAAGAAATATTTGTTGTCCTCTTCAAGTATTGACTGTTCTAGAAGAGTGGACTTCAGAAATTTATTAACCTCTTTCAGCTTCTGGCTATATCCTCTGTACTCCTCCTCCTGTTCTCCCAATACTTTGACATACTGATTCATCTCTTCTATTAACTCCTCTGTCATCTTGTGAACTTCAAAACTATAATCCAACACCTCACCTATTTCCTGATTTAGTTTATTAGTCCATCTATCCAACATCTCTGCCTTGCTCCTTACCTGCACCAAATCATCCACCTCTTTCTTGTTAAGCAAAATTGGTGTCTCAATGGTGGCAATTTGTTGTGATCTCGGAGTAGAAACACTCTTCAAGAAAGTATGCAATTGATCTAATTGAGCCTTAAGATCGTCCTTTCTCTGCTTATCCTTCATCATTCTTGATTTAGTGGATGATGCTACCACATCTATCAAGTTCATCTGTTGATCTCTTGTGGGTCTCCCCAAGTTAACCGTGCCCAACTGATAATCAGTTAGTTGCATGTCCCCTACATCCTTGTCCACCATCGGTATTGCACATTCAACAACGATCTCCCCTGCTTCAGTAAGTCTAGTGGAATGTAGGATTTTAGCCTTCTTTTTGGGCCTTTCTTTTTCAATCTCCTTCATCATATCATCCCAATTGAGAGGTTGTGAGGGTGTCACTGATCTCTTTTGAAGAGCCAATTTCAACCAAGTGGGAGCACTTGGAGTAGTGGTCATTATAATTGAAGAAGAAGTAGCTGTAGTAGAGGGCTGTTGCACATTAACCTTAGGTTGAGAATCAACCTCGTGTACCTCTTGTTGTTCTTGCTCCACATTTGTCTGTGCAAGATTTTCAACTTCCTCCCTGTCCTTTTGTTCCTATATCCTCTTGTCTTCTTCTTCCTTCTTCAACTTTTCTTCTTCTAATCTTTTCTCCTCGAGTTCCCGGTTTCTCTTTTCCTCCAATGCCTTAAGTCTATCTGCATCTTCCTTTTCCTTTTGCAACTGCTTGGTCAGCTCCTCGACATCCTTCTCTTTCTGTATACGTTCTGATTCCTCTTTGTTTTTATAGGCCTCTTCCACAAGCTTCAATTTGGCCACAAGAACTTCTCTTTCTCTTTGTTGCTTTGCCTTTTCTTCCTCTAGATCATGAATTTTCTGCACCAATTATAGCTTATCATTCTCTTCTCTGATCTTGAGCTCCTGCTCCCTTTGCCTTTGCTATTTTTGCACTTCATCAGCTCTTCGTTTGGCTTCTATTTGTTGTTGTTGAAGCAAGGCATCAACTTGTGCCTTAGCATCTATTACCTTTTGCTTCTCCATAGCTTTTGCATGTGCTTGAACATCCAAAGCTTTGTTTGCTTCCTCAAATAGTGCCCATTGATCTTCCTCTGTTAAAATATGTTCAATTTCCTCTTCTAGAGGCATCTTTTCTTGTGCATCTTTCTCTGATAAGGTCTCATTAGATTCTGTTTCAACATCATGGATCTCCAACTCTACTCCTTTTCCCTTTAATGCTTCAGCTATACCATGAAGAGTTCCTTCAGGCATCTCTCCACTTTGCTGCTCTATAAGAGGGACTTGAGTAGATGACTCACCTATTGCTGGTGTTGAAACCACAAGTCCTATTTGGGCATCCTCTTCTTGTACTCCAAGTAAATCTTGAGTAGAGGATTCAAGCTCGATCTCTTCAATGTCAGGAGGGAAGAAATCCAAAGGCTCTTTGGAGGAAATTTCCTCTTGATTATTTTATATCCCTTCCCTTTCTTAGGAGCTAGTCCCTGAGGAGTTTTGGTTCTTAGAACAGCCTAGTGGATACTCCTATCCAAGACTGGTCTCCCTATTTGCTTGATGTCGATAGTCTCCTCAGCATCCCAATCTACCAGATCTAAAATTTTGGTGCCAATGTTCAATGCTTCATATGATGGATCCAACACAACTCCATCATCTACTAATGTATCGAGAATGTCATCTTTGATCCCAAATTCTACCATGAGTGAAACGGGAAACCTCTGATAATTCCTTTTCTTGAGTTTATACTCATCTTGTAGATCACTCAAGAAATCCTCTAACAGATTAAAATGTTTGTCAAAAACCAAAGGCAACAAAGCATTCATTTTCTTCTTTGGATCAAAGTGCTTTCGAGCAGTGTAAAAACCTAGCTTCAAATGTATCAATTCACTGCAAACTACCTTAGCTCCCACAAGGTGTGGGCAACTTTATTCACCCAATTACATGGAAACTTGTGACAACCTGTCTTGTGTTTTAACCCAAATTGGGCATTGACCCCCAGAGCTTGATAGAAAAACTCCATCAGAACCATCCTGTTGCTGCAACACCTTGGAAGTAAGTGGGGATGACCTTTAAATCCAACCAGCCTAAAATAAGTGAACTTGGGGTATTGGATATACCAACATCCCCATTCCGTGATAAAGGCCATGGCTTCCTTGCTCAATCTGTATCCTGCATGTCCATTAAGCTGGTTAATGATTACATATAAGAATGCATCATTAACTCTTATAAATTATGTTTCAGAAACCTGTAGGGATAGCTAATCATAATGATCCCATACTCTCTTTTGTCCATAAGCTTCTCCCAATATTCCTACTCTGTTCAAACTTGGAAAGATACCTCCTTTAGCTGCTGCATAGACAACATAAGAAGTCATGAAAAAGCTCTTGGTTTCCCTTATTCTAGTTAACTGGTCATGAATAGTATCCGAGACAATCATTGGCCAATCAAACTGTTGCTTGCCATTAAAGATTGTGTGAATGAAAGGAAACATCCATTCCTTAAAATGAAATGCATCTCTCTTCCCAAAGGCTCTAGACAACATCATTATCAGGTTCGATACTTCCTTGTAAAATTCCGTCCTCTTTGGTTGATCATGGAGCTTGGTTAGAGACTTCTTCTTTGTTCTCAACCACTTCTTATTCAAGTGAGCCTTGTTGGCCTCCTTGTATTTGCTATATATACCTAAAGCATCTGCCTCATTTAACTGCACCAGGCTCTTTGGATCAGGGACACTGAACATGTGCTGAAACATTTGAGGAGTTAGATCAATAATCACATTATCTTGTGAATCCATACATTGCCTAGTGGCCAGATTGTAAGCTCCTGCTGTTGTCATAATCAACTTTGGGCACTAGATAGATAGAGGAAATACAGTGATGTGAGCCAAGCCAGACTCAACTATTCTTCCAGTTCTTCCTATTACATTCTCAGTGTATGTTTCTGAATATAACTCCTCAAAATTGTATGGGCCTAGATTGGTGTCAGTTATATCAGACCAATCAGATTCCACTTTTCTTGCAGTAACAACATGACCCCTATGGTTATACCTCAAGGTATAAGGTAACTGCTCCGGCTTAATCTTCTTAGGCTTAGTTGCTGCCTTTGAAGTTTCTGCAGGCCGATTCCTTTGGGAAGCTTCTCTTGATACTCCTGACATTCTTTAGCTTCCTGCAACAAAACCTCTAATTAGATCCTTGAATAAACATCACAAAATATGCTTTAAAATCTTACCCTTCATATATATACCGAAGGTGGAACCAGGCAGAAAACACTCTAAATAGTCTCTTTTTTAACACTCTGCCAGGATCAGAACCAAAAACATTATTGAGATTATAGTAATATAAGCGGGACCAGAGCTAGAATTGGAATGGTAACTGGAATCGAAATCGAAACGAAAACTGATTTGGTTTCATTCATATTTTCTAATTTTATATTCAGTTCTGGTTCCGCTTCTAGCTAGGTTATCGTTATTTTGAAAGCCTGCTTCTTATTGTAAGCAGAGTCGGAAACGGGATGGAAATGGAATCAATACTTATTACAAAACATGGTTTAAAGTCTAAATTGATTCCGATCCCGCTTCTGCCTAAAATAACCATGACATCATAAGTGATTTTAATAGTTCGATAAAAAACTTCATGATTTAAGGACTAGGTCATACCAAAATGAAAGGGGCTTAAAAACAACCTAATAAGACCATCCCCATATGACCGAGAGGCAACTATACTATTTAGGGCATCATTTTTAAAATAAGAACGCGTCAAAACCCTAAACTACAAACCGTTGATTTAAAATAACTAGGGCACGAATTTAACCCCATTCAAACTAAACGGATCGATGCGCAATAGGATTCCTAAGTAAAAGTGACAATTTATGGAACCCTACTCACTGTAAAATAGTAACTAACCTACGGATTTAAAAACTAGGGCACCACGATGCGGTCATGATTAAAATGTGAAAACGATTGTGTCCAAAACAAACAAACTAGAAAAGAAAAAATGAAAACAAGAAAACCAAACAAAAGAGAAAGAAAACAAAACACACGAACTCACAGAGAATCACGAATTCGCAAGAAACCACTGACTGAATAAGAACGGAAAACACAAAACCAAATGGAAGAGAAGAACATAAAATCCCCTACCTCAAACACAAATAAATAAGTTAATTCCCTGAAGCAATCCACGCGTAATTGTCTCCCTTTCGATCGAATCACTTGCAAAAATGCTCCATTGCAACTCTGGTTCACTCTTCGATCTCTTAACAATAATGATGATAACTACCCATTAATCCCTAATTAAGGTAAAAACTCGGAGTTTCACGTGTGCATGGCACCTATGATTAATGCCATAAATGTGGTAGAGCGGAGTCAAAACTGTAGAAGGAACTGGCACATTACTGTTGTGCGACTTCAGTAAAGTCAATGATCACAACAAGAGCGGAATCAGAATGAAACATGATTTAGAAACTTGTCTAACTTTCCAACTTGGTTCCCATTCTGATTCCGCCAACAAAGAAGAAAACGAAAAAAAACATCAAAATAAAACAAAAAGACCAAAATGAGAAAACTTAACATAAAAACCTAGTTTAAAATGAAAGACCAAAAAGCAGAGGTGGAAGCGGGACAAGATTTGATTTTGAAACTTCGAATAAATTCGGACTTAACTTCCACTCCGGCTCCGGCTTCGACAAAACAAAAAGGCCAAAAGAAGACTGCCAGGATGGAATCGGAATCAAACTTTAAAACAAGATTCAAAACCCGATTCGATTCCGGTTCCGGTTCCGACAGAAGAAACCAAAGAAAAACAAAGTGTTGGAAAAGCAAGACTCCAAACTTTGTTTAAAAAAACAAACAAGGACAAAAACAAAAGGGGGACCCATTTTGACCAAGGCAAAAGATGGGGTGATTATGCAAGGCATAACAAAAGCCAAGAAGGATTTTAAAAGCAAAACAAGAGTGAATAAGTTGATGATTGGTCAAACCAAGGAAGTAGCTGAAGAAACATAACAAATTCTAAGAAAAGTTATGTTAAATAGTAGAATTGATGTTATCCCTGAAGAAACTCATGATGTTTCATCTAGTCTAGGAAAAGAAGAAGAAGAAGATAATCAAGATACAACTGGTGAGGACATTCAGATTCCTCCTAAAGAGGTCAATACAAAGATGCCTATGGAAGTTGAAGTTCCGGAAAATGTATCAGTTGAGAAAGCAAAGATCCCTGAAGACAAGTTAGAACCTGCAACTGAGGAAGTCATGGTTGAAGAGAAGAAATTTGATGTAAAGAGAATTCTTGTAGAGGCAAGATACATTGTAGAGGCAGTGAAGAAATTCTTGGTAGAACAGAAAGAAGATTTTGATCCTGAACTGATTGAAGGTTCGACTAACCTATCTACTCCGAGTCCAATTCAGAAGATGAAAGTAGCATCATTTGCCCAAGCAAAATCTAGAGAAGAACTATTGAAGTCCCACATTGAGGACAATGAACTTCTAAACCTTGCATCTAGAGTCCTGGAAAAGATAATTCCCACTCATGTGAAAGATCCGACCGGTTCCTCCTTCGGTGAACTAAAGAGGCTCATCAACTCAGTAAGTACTCATTTTGAGACACTTGAAAAATCAACTATGATTAAAGTTCAAAAGGTATTTGATGCTAAAAGATTAAATGGGCTAAAGGAAATGATTGCTAAGGATAAAAATTTGCTAGCCACCTATATGGAAAATATCCAAAATGCTCTATTCGAAGGTGGGAAGATTTACAAATCATGTTTGTCTTTATCAAAATTTACTGATGACAATGAGAAAAAGGTTAAGGATTTGGAAAAACAATTAGCCACTGTTTCTAATGCCTTTGATCCTTTAACCGGTAATGTTGGAAAATTAGAAGGAGAAGTGATATCTGTGTTTGACAGAATAAAGATCCTGAAACATGAAAATGACAAAAGTGTTGCAAGAGCATGTGAACTTAGAGGTCTAATTGGCCCAAAGATAGAAATTATGTCAAGTGCATTGAAAGAAGTAGAAGATGCTAAAGCAGTAAGTGACCCAACAAACCTGGAGTCTATAGAGACACAATCCTATTTGGTTTGTGGACACATAACAATCCTGGAGAGTCTCAAAAGAGTTTGGGACACGAATTTGGCTTTGCTGAAGAAATATTTTTCAGACATTTTCAAGTTTATGTAAGTTTATGAAGCCCGTTTTGTACATAAGCAAATTGTTCATAACAATTTTGTTAAATTTTTGGCATGCGGATTCCTTCCTTTGCCATTGATGTCAAAGGGGAAGAGAGAAGAGTGAAAAATGCATAATCATCTTAGGGGGAGAATTATATTTTGGAGAAGAGTTTGGTTTTTGAAATTTTGGGCAGTGTAGTTAATGTTGGTATTGATTCAACACTTAGCCATTTTTCACTAAGTGTTGCCATCAATGCCAAAGAGGGAGATTGTTGGCAAGAGACACTACGAATATCATCTGGTGTTGTCATTGATGGCAACCCTACTCAATAATTGGGTGCGTGCATTATCATTTGTTCCTATCGGCAGTCAAATTGCAAATAATTAAGGAAGAACATAACATCCGACAGTTTTGGGTTCATCGATTCTCATATAGATCTTCAGTTAATATTTTGTGTTGCGCATCTCATTGAAGGTTGATTGATGTATTCTTAGTGTTATCCATAAATCTCAATGCCTCGTATTGATCCGTGTGCGAGTAAGAAGATCCGATTGGCTAATTTTTTTTTTATCAGTACTGGAGCTGACTTCGTGAATGTATCATGTCGCAGATGTATGGGAAGTAATTAGTTAAGTATTTTTGTGTTTGTGCATCTTTGTTTGGGTCCTAGGTATGTTGTGACCGACCGTTGTAGATGTGCATTATACTTTATTCATGATTTGAGATGATAGATGTAAATATTCTTTTGTTCTATTGAAGCTAACATATTGTAATCGAATTCCAAGTTGAATATATATATATGAGATCATCCGTGTCATTTTGGAGGATGTATGTAGTGTGTGTTGATACGAATTGCGAATAAAAGCAAAAAAGAAGAACGATAATGCACAGTTTCACACACTATCTCTAAGGATTTGATTAAAGGTGCTAGCTCTCAGTTGTGTAAGCAACAACTTGTTGAAATGACAGCTTAGGAGAATGAAATTATTTGAAATGCATGTGCATGACTAAATGATTTATGCTATGAAATTGAAATACTAAGATACTATGATGCTGATAATATTGAAATGCAACTATAATAACTACGTATGCAATCTAGGATTTGAGGTGTCCTTTCAACTCACAAAAGGGTTGTATTTATAGATTTTTAAGGGCAAGAATCCAGTTGGCAAGGATCAACGGTTGAGATCAAACCTATTAAGATGAACGGTGAGAGATCGAGAAGTTGAAAAAAAGATAGAAAGAAAGATGGAAGATGAAAAATGTTTCCATAATTTAAATAAATAATATTTAATTATGTGTGAGAGATGATAAAAGCGCTTTAATTAAATATAAAAATACTTAATTAAATGTGAGAGGAAGAAAGTTTCTAATTAAATATTTTTGGAATATTTAATTATGGAGGAAAGAAAGCTTTCAATTAAATATTTTTAGAATATTTAATTATGTGGAAAAGAATAAAGAAATTAGAAAGAAAGCGTTTAATTAAATATTGGAAATATTTAATTGTGGAGAAAAGAAGAATATCATTTAAATTTAGAAATTTAAATTTGTGATAATTAATATAAATAAATGGTGAAAATTATTTATTTAATTAAGAGGAAGATTGTAAAAATGAACAATATAAATAAATAATTAAATTTATTTATATGTATATGACTTAAGAATATTAATTAAATAATTCATAATTTATTAATTAACAGGTTTGATTAACCGTGACCATTTTTAGATATGTACATTTTTCCCCTCTTTGAAGTGATGTGTTTTACGCATTGCTTCAAAGAATTTTACCCCAGAATTTTAGAAATTGTCAATGCTATATGCCTCCTCGAGAGATAAATCGCCCGATGAAAGAATCAGAATGATTTTCGAAAGAAAATTAGTGATTTAGCTCTCAAAATAGCGCTCTATTTTGCAAAAAATTGAATATTGTCACACTTTACTCCCTTAAAAGGTGAAAAAGGTGAAAAGTCATTGTCATTTGAACAGTAACATTTGGTGATTTTCAGAGCTCTGAGAGGTGAAAGCAAGATGCCGATCCATTATGAGCACCACAGATTCGAGCGAGCTCGCCGGTATCAGAGACTAGCTACGTACGGACCTCCGGTAAGTCGACTTGATCCTCCTCGTAAATTTTTTAATGATTTTTTGCAATTTTTTGTAATTTTTAAATTTTTCACGTCACGGTTTAGCACATACGAGCCATAGTATGGCTCATAGGGTAGATACAGTCGCGCATCTAGTTTAGCGCGTAGGGATGAAACAGTCGCGCATAGCGTAGAGTGGCGCATAGGGTACCTGTAGTAGCGCATACATAAATGTCGCCTGTGTAGGATGCTAAATTGGCGCATAGGGTAAATAGCGCATAGGATGACTGTTTGCGCGCATCTGGTTGATAGAATAGTGCATAGGTGAAATAGCGCACATAAGGTTTATTTTAGCGCATAGAGTAGATAGAGTCGCGCATTGATGGAGTGTGCGCATGGAAGCTCTATTTTAGCGCATCCATGGTGTAAAGTGGTGCATACGGGTTTTAGCGCATTGAAGGCCTATTTTGGCGCATCCATGGATTTGCCCGATTTTGAAATTTGAAGAAACTGTGATGAGTGTTTGATAAGTTTTGCTAGATTAGACAACTGATTTTATGCTTTTGAATAACATCAACAATAGATTAAATTGTTTTGAGAAACTTGTCTTCGTGCTTGAAGAACAAATAAGATTGATATATTTGCTTTCCTGTTTGAAAGACATAGTAATGATAGATTTTCTTTCCCGCTTGAAAGTCAAATAGATAGATATTGAGTCATGTTGACTGTTAAATTTGTTTCCATGTGATATGAAAAACAAATAGTAGATGAAATGATAGATAGATTTGCTTCCATGCGATATGAAAACAAATAAGTGTTGATCTGATTGAACTTGCTTGATGTACTGATTGAATTTTGCTTTTGATGTACTGATTGGATTAGAGATTGCTTGCTGATCGATTTGTTATGATTGCTTGATGGTGTTGTAAAGGAGGAATTTAACCTCCTCCACATTAGAGAGATATTTCTCCGTACGTGGGAGATGATTTTGCGATTGTCACAGGACGATTTGGGGGTGATAGACCAGTGCAGTTTGAGTTCCCTGTTGAGGATCCCACAGTATCCGATCAACAGGGGTCTGTTGACTGTGTTGGCTGAGAGATGGAATAGTGAGCATAATACTTTTTATCTGTCGACAAGAGAGATCACGGTGACGCCAGAGGACGTATATAGGATTCTTGGTATTTCGGTAGTTGGGGAGCTTGTGATCTATGATCAAAAGGAGATTGGAGGGACTGATGCATTGAGACGAGTCTTCCAGGATCCTCATGCCGGTGGGTATGAGATTGCTTGGAAGGATATGGTATCGAGCTATGCCCCACTACCGTCAGTGTTATTAGGTATGATCAGTGGTTTCTTTTGTCCTGATCGTAGGGCAAAGGGACTATCAGTTGGTTGGGGGAGGATTCTAGAGGATATGCTTCTCCATGGGACCAGATATGCATGGGGATCATGTATGCTTGCCCATCTATACCACGATCTTCACCAGGTCATGTACACAGATGGGAAGAGTCCCTCTTACAGAGTTACTCTTCTTCAGATATTTGCACGGGAGCACTTTGCCATTACGCGACCCATTGTTCGGAGGGATCGTCCTCTTGGGTTCCCATATGTCTATGCATACATAGGGCCACTTGTCCAGCCGAGGTTGGGTAAGTTGGAGTATTGGCGACATGTGTTAGATGATCTGGATACAGTCATCTGGAGACCGTACGTAGATTGTGATTTGTGGGAGACAAATGATTTAGAGTTGCCATATGCTACGAGATCCAGATATTTGATCGGGTGCACCCCATACATTATTGAGCGGTTTTTGGTGATGAGAGTCTTGAGGCAGTTGGGGTTAGTACATATGATGCTGCAGGGTGTGGCACATTATGCCAAGTGCCAAGAGGATATACCAGAGTGGGGTTCTATTGTGACCATTGAGGCGACCCGAGCAGAATATTTAGAGTTGCAGCTAGCGCAGTGGGCCATTCATCCAGAGGTTACAGATGTAGGGATGACCGACGAGTATGCGGCATATTTTTACACACATCCCTTCTCAAGGTTTACTAGTCCAGAGGAGCCTGCCCCATTATTGGGAGGACCTATTATACAATGAGGGCGAGGGTAGTTACATGCACATGCAACAGTAGGGCAGCCACAGGGAGAGGCTCAGGCAGGGGCAGAGGATGCCGCGGCCATGGATATTGATGAGGAGGGAGATGAGGAGGATGACTCCGATAGCCAGGATGACAATAGTGATGATAGTGGGGATGACGGAGGTGGTGGGGGTGGAGGACAGAGATATTTCTTTGATGTGCCCTTCAGGACGAGGCCACAAACCTCAAGAGTGGTGGACCAACCTAGTACATTAGCACCACAGATCATTATCAGGGCTCCCTCACAGGGACAGATTGATGCGTTGCAGGCAGAGGTTCAGACTTTGCGGAGTCAGTTGGCACAAGCTCAGGGGATGATCAGTCAGCTACAGGCACAGGTTGCACAACCACCACCTTCTGACCCACAGGTAGCACAACTTATGACCGAGAGGGACAACTTCAGAGAGAGATGTGTACAGGCCGAGGGAGTAGCCGAGAGACTTCTTAGGTCAGTGGGGAGCACCTCGATTGGAGAGGTTGTTGCAGAGGGACTAGAGACTGCTTGGGAGGCCGAGTATTACAGGATGAGGTATTTCTAGGCAGTGCCCCCAGAGAGGAGGATTGCCTTCACACAGTCGGGTACTCGGTCTCAGAACCATTCACGCAACCATTCCAGGAGTGCTACCAGGAGTGTGGGTCAACCAGTCAGATGAGAGCTCAGAGCTTCTGGGAGCAGAGATCCATCGAGACCTACTACCTCAGGAGGTAGCAACAGCCATGTGCCCCTCAGTGATGAGCATTTTCGACATGTTTATTCCATTGTATTTGATATATCTTTTTGAAAAATTTGATATCCTTGTATTCTTGGACATTTATTTTAATGAGATTTATGAGATGCAGTGGTGATTCGATTATGCATGTGTTATGGATGCATGTTCATTTCTATATGCTATGTTGTGTATGATTTTTATGATGTATGATGATGCAAATGATGATGTAAATGTTTTTTTTTTATGTTATGTATGATAATGCAGGATGTGTTGTGATGAAATGTTTCTAATATGATGTATGTATGATGTAATTGAAAATGATGTTCTTTTATGATGTATGTAATGAATGCAAGATGTAAGATGTAATGGTGAATTTTTTTAATTATGTGAAAATGATATGATGTAATGATGAATGTTTTCAAATGGAACCTACTAGAATGAGATGAATGGATAAAGGATATGATTTATGAAGATGTAATATTAAATGAATGAAATGCACGTGATATGAAGAATGATGGACTAATAATGAAACGATGATGATAATGGTGTAATGGTAAGGAACATGATAACCTAAATGATAATGTGAAATGGATGTAATTTTATTATAAATGATGTGAATCATAATAATGGATGATTTATGCACATGATATGAATATGATGAACTAATAATGAAATGATGATGCAAAATGTAAATGCAATAATAATGATGCCCTAAATGAGTTTTGGTGAAATGATATGAGTAATGATAAAATGAGATGTAACAAATGTCCAGTTGTACTCAATCGTTGTCTGAAAAGATATTCAAGAATGTGGCCAACCCTCAAAAATCTATTTAAACATCCCTCGAAGTGCAAATGAATTATGCAATCCTAAAATGCAGTAATGAACTATTCTCCTTGTTTGTCATTTCGTGTTGTGCTTTGTTTTCATCATTGAGCCTTTTGATATGTTGAAAGTTAATACAAGCATCAGAGGGTATGTTAGCACCAATTATGACCTGAGTACTGCTTTCATGATGTTTGATATAGCAAATTAATACAAGCATTGAGGTATAATTGAACCAAGATGACCTGAGTATTGTTTGCATTAAACAGACAAAAGTTAACCATTTTCCTATGCAAATTCTGAAATGTCATCAATGATACATTGTAGAGCATGTCCCACGACAAATTTGCACAATACTAATGATTAGCTTATAGACAACAAACAAAGAAAAATCATACTTCTTCCTTGTGATTCTAGTTCAGTACATCATTGAATCACTCCAAAAACATGATGTCATCAAATATCAAAACAACAATTGCAATTTTTTGCTTTAAGTGTATCATTCATTTTATTCAGATTAAGATCATCAAATTTGTTCATTTGTCAAAATAGTTAGGCAGCCTTATTGTAATTGGACAAGTTTGTTGTTTCCTGATATTTTGATTCTAGACACATGTTGTTGTTTGCCTATTTGGAAAAGCTCCAAGAAGTGAAATGCCCCCTTGTGACCTTGTACTTCGACTCTTGCTAAACACAACTACTGCTAAGGATAATCCAAATTCATCAAACCATGATGAGGTCCTTGTCATTTCAAGGAGATGATGCAATGTAAACCGTGATGGCGAAGCATGTGTGTGATGTTGATGAAAAGATGGATATGCAAAATGAATCCTAATAGATGAGAGAGCCAAATAAAATCACAAACAATACCTATTTGCCAAGTTTTCACCATTTGTTTTTATTTCACTTTTTCTTGATTTTATGATTTTTTTGTAATTACCAAGATGCCTGTTTGCCAGGTTTTCATCAAGGCAACGATTTTTTTGATTTTTTCTTTAATTTTTACTCTTTTTGATTTTTTTTTGTATTTTTTTCAGAAATTTTTATATTGTTTTTTATATTTTCTCAGGACTTTTTATGGTGTTTTTGATATATTCTTAGGACTTTTTTGTATTGTTTTTTATATTTTCTCAGTCATAAAACTTCCTCGGGTGAATGCTATTGGTTGGATCTTCAAACAGGTCCCCTTCTACAGTTGACAACTAATATGCCCCTGATCTGTATGCTGCAATGATAATGAAAGGGCCCAACCAATTAGGTTCGAACTTGCCTTTCTTTTCCCGATCTTGTTGATTACGAGGGTTTTCTTTGAGAACTAAGTCACCCACTTGAAAAGTTTGTGGTTTGACTCTATGATTATAACTGCGGGACATAATTTGTTGATATCCCTTCAAATGATTAATTGCAGTTTGACGTCGTTTGTCAAGCAGTTCCAGCTCTTGTAACCTTGATACTCTATAGTCTTCATCATTGATTAACCCTTTTAGTGATACTCAAAGCGAGGGAATCTTGACTTCTAGTGGTAGAACAACCTCTGCTCCGTAGACCAAAGCATAAGGGGTAGCTCCTATTGGTGTGCGAATACTTGTTCTGTATACCCATAATGCTGGATTTAATTGGACATGCCAATCACGACCTGTGTCATTTACTGTCTTCTTCAAAATCTTCAGAATTGTATTGTTTGAAGCTTCAGCTTGACCATTCCCTTGTGGATAGTAAGGCGTAGAGAATCTATGCTGGATGCAAAATCTTTCACATAGCTCATCAACATCCTGATTTTTAAAGGGTCTTCCATTGTCTGTGATAATGGAGTTGGGAATACCATATCGACAGATGATATAGTTCAAAATGAATGAAGATATTTGTTTGCCAGTAACAGTTGTGAGAGGAACAACTTCAATCCATTTAGTGAAATACTCAATGGTTGTAATGATGAATTTATGTCCATTTGAAGAGGATGGGTGTATCTTACCAACCAAGTCCAGTCCCCACTGAGCAAAAGGCCATGTTGTGGTGAAAGGTTGTAATTCCTAAGCAGGAGCGTGAATGAGATTCCCATGAATTTGACATTTTGCACATTTCTTCACAAAGATGAATGATTCCTTTTCCATGGTCGGCTAGTAATAACCCAATTGAACAAGTTTCTTTGCTAAGGTTAGTCCACTTGAGTGTGTCCCACAAATTCCACCATGTACCTCTTGTAAGGCCTTTTCCGATTCATCGCGTTTGAGACATCTAAGGAGGGTACCATCTAGACCACACCGATATAAGACGTCAACAATTAAGGTGTAACGGGATGATTGATGGATGAAATTTCATTTTTGATTCCTAGACAAGTCTAAGGGTAAAGTAGAATCCTTTATGTAAGTGTAAATTTGGCCATACAAGGGAGAGTCAGAACTGGTTAGATGACAAATAATTTGAGTTTCAGGATTGTCATGGGTGGGAGAAAACAATTGTTCCACCAGGAAATCATACCGTGTTTGATTTTCTGTCAACTAAAGTAGAGAGGCAATTGTAGCCATAGCATCTGTTGCTTTATTATCAATGTGCGAAATCTGTATGAACTTGATATTAACAAAGTATTTCTTGAGATCGTCCACCATTCTTTTGTAATGTATCAACTTATCATCTTTAGTGTGATATTCATCATTGATTTGGTTTATAACAAGTTGTGAATCACCAAAAACTTGAAGTTTTGTGATTTTCCAGTCTACTGCAATTCTTATGCCAATTACTAATGCCTCATACTCGGCTACATTGTTCGTGCAAGGAAACCTTAGCTGATAAGATTTTGGAATTGTATGTCCTCGAGGTGTAATAAAAAGAATCCTGGCTCCTGAACCATGTTGAGTGTAAGAACCATCAAAGTATAGTGCCCATGACTACTAGATAACTGATGTGAATACATCGACATCAGGAAAATCAATGTGTATGGGGTGTTCTACTGGTAGTGGTGCTTCTGCTAATTGATCTGCAATTACCTGTCCCTTGATAGCTTTCCGATCCACATAATGAATATCAAATTCGCTTAGGATCATAACCCATTTAGCCAAACTACCAGTTAAGGTTGCCTTACTTAGAAGATATTTGAGTGGGTCAATTTTAGCCACAAGCTTTACTATATGAGTGAGCATATAGTGTCATAACTTTTGAGAAGTGAACACCACTGCTAAACAAGCTTTTTCAATGAAGGTATAATTAAGCTCGTGACTTGTTAGGGTTCAACTGATGTAATAAATTTCTTGCTCTTTTGCTGAGTTGTCTTCCTGTGCCAATAATGCTCCTAAAGACACTTCCATGGCAGTGATGTATAGTATGAGAGGCACACCTTGCACTGGTGGAATCAATATTGATGGATTCATGAGATACTGCTTTATCTGATCAAAAGCTGCTTCGTATTTGTGCTCCCACTTAAATGGAACATTCTTGTGTAAGAGATGTGTAAATGGTAAACTTTTATCCACCAGTTGAGCAATGAATCTACGAATGGATTGTAACCATCCTTGCAAAGAGCGTAGTTGAATAATGTTTCTTGGTGGTGGCATATCAAGAATTGTTTGTACCTTAGCTGGATCCACTTCAATTCCCTTTTCTGATACAATGTAACCTAATAGCTTCCCAAATTTCACGCCAAAGACACACTTCTTTGGATTAAGTCCCACTTTGAATTGTTCCATTCTTTTGAAAATTTTAGATAAGATATCAATGTGTCCTTCTCTAGTGTTAGACTTGGCAAGAAGATCATCAACGTAATCCTCCATGAATGTATGCATCATATCATGAAAAATTATTGTCATTGCTCATTGGTATGTAGCTCCCGCATTCTTCAACCCAAATGGCATTACATTCCAGCAATAGGTACCCCAAGGACATGTGAACGTTGTTTTATCCTAATCTTTTGGTGCAATCTTTATCTGGTTGCATCCTAAAAATCCATCCATTAATGAGTACATTGCATGTCCAACAGTCAAATCAACAATAATATCTATGTTTGGCAAGGGGAAGTCATCTTTAGGACATGCTTTGTTCAAATCCCTGAAATCTGTACAAATTCTAATCCTTCCATCTGGCTTTGAAACATGTATGATATTGGAGATCCATTCCACATAGTCCATGGACCGAATGAATCCGACATCTAAAAGCTTTTTTAATTCCTCTTTAACCAGTAAGGCAACATGTGGATGCATTTTTCTGATTTTTTGTTTCACGGGTTTTTCCCTCGGTGCAATAGATAGATGATGCATGATGAGATCTGGATCTAATCCAGGCATATCCACATAGGACCATGCAAAACTGATTTGATTATTCTTGAGAAATTCTATGAATCTGGGTACTTCCTCCTTTGTTAGGGATGCGGCCAATTGCAAGATTTTGGGCTGCTCTGTAGAACCTATGTTGAGTGCCTCTGTTGGCTCAATTAGAATGGAAGACCTCTCTTGATAATGCTCTGGAAGAGTGTCAATTTTCCCATCCTCAGGCGCCTTTGAAAGGTTTTCACCATTGGATACACTTTTTATTTTTCTCTTTTCTTGATCTAACACTACCTTTGTTAGGTTTTCACCATTAGATCTTTCTTTTGTATTATTTATTTCATAGTTGAGAAACTTGGCACTTTCCTGTCGAAGACTCTGATCTTGTGATTCCTTGGTGGAACTTGTTTTAGGTTGGGAGGAACACAGAAAGTTTATGATGGTTTCGTCATTGGAAAAAGTTGGGACATCAATAGGTGCGATTTGTTCCCAATCAATGAGTTTAGGATAGACCAAAGGAAATGGATCATTAGGATGCGTAAGGTCACTGGCCGTTAGGGTCATGATGCTATTGTTAACGTCATCATAGGGGAGGTCTAGGATGGTATCCTCCCATGAATTATTTGTCTCACTTTGAATCGAATCGGTCTCACTTGAGTCATGATCGCTTTGTAGGACATAATTGAGTGGAGGCCTTGAGCTTTCCCCTTGTAAGAATGCGGGTGTGAATTTGTGTATGACGTCCACCCTTTTCTCTAAGATGAAAGTATCATCAAAGAAGTCATCCCATTCATATTCATTGGAGTCAGTGTCATAATTGTTTGCTTGAATTCTCAAAATTGATTTGGTTAACTCCTCCTTAGTCATTCTTTGTACTACTTCTTCCTTTGTATCTTCACCGTATCCTAACCCAGTTTTATCAGTTGGGTCCATTGTTTTTAGTTGGACAGGTTCAACAATACCTTATTTCCTTTTACCTATAGGGCCATTTCCTTCATAAACCATTTGTTGCATGATAGCATAACCTTTTCCATACTGTTCTGTGGGTAACTTGACATGTACGAATTCTTCTTCATCTTTATAGAGCCAATCAAGGATAGCTCTATCTTTTGTTTCAGTTTCTTTGATAAATATCCCATTAAAATTGGTGATGGGAATTGAAGCTGATGCTATGCTATAGCCTGTTGTATGGATGTTGATGGTTGACCATGGGATCTTGGAGATAGAGGTAGATTAGAGAGAGATAAAGAATATTCTCCCACTCCATTATCTTTCAATTTTAGTTGGGTGCTAGAATTACTTATCATTTCACTTCCTTGTTCATTGTTCTTGGAGGTAGAGATGGCCAAGGCCTCTCTATTGTGTGGGATGAGTGTGTCCTAAGTTGCTCTTAGGTTAGAGCAAGTTTGGCTGCTAATGTGATCAACAGGTATTGTTACTTCCTATCCATCATATGGAAACTTCAAGAATTGATGATAAGTAGATGGTACAGCTTGCATGTCATGGATCCATGGATGACCCAAGAGTATGTTATAAGTTAGATCCCGATCTAGAACCTGAAAAAAGGTATTCTTCACAATAGGTCCCACTTTGATTGGTAGCATGATGAGGCCTTTGGAAGTTCTTTCCTCATCATCATATGCCTTGATTGTAATCTTCCTCCGTCGATCTATAGATTCTGCTGAATATCCCAAAGCTAGGACCAATCTCAAAGTACAAATTTTTAATCCGGCTCCCCCATCTATGAGGACATGTCTAATGCGGGCTTTGTGAACCATGACCTCTAAGTAGAGTGATGAATTATGCGGATGGGTTATGGATGAGTCATATTTTTCAGTAAAGGATAAACATGTGGATGAGGACAAGTGTCCCACCATGGCTTGAAATTTATTGATATCCAGATCAGGGGATACGGTTGTATCACCAAGGGCCTTTTCCAGAATGTCTTTATGTGTAGGTGATAACTTTAAAAGTTCCAAGATAGAAATTTGGGCTGATGTTTTTCGTAGTTGATCAACCAAATTGTATTGACTTGGAGGGGGAACTGCTGCTTTAGATGAGCTTCCTTTGACAATTATTTTGGCTTTTCCCCTTGTCGTAGCATTGACCTCTCGATACTCTTGCTTACCTTTGATTCAGATAGCATTGATTTGCTGATCGTCAATATAAATATGATTGATAATGACATCATGGATGTAATTAACATTCTTACCCTTGTCACCCGAAGATTCTCCTTTTTGGTAATTAGGGAGAGGATCCTTGAATGCTTGATGGTTATTATTGGCGTTATGTCCTTCAACCATGATGGTGTGGTTATCAATCAAATCCTGAACAATATTCTTTAACCCTTGGCAATTGTTTGTCTTATGACCTTTGCATCTATGATAATCACAAAAGTGTGAGTCATTCCATGATGGTGGTTTAACTTGAGGCTCATAGTCTCTTTGTGGTGGCAATGTAATAGTGTTTTGATTCAATAACTCTTTGAGAATGGATTCCAAAGATTGGCCAAAGGGAGTGAAACTCCGTCGATTCGAAAAATATGAAGATCTGGGCATATTTGAATTTTGATTATTGCCAGAAGTATTTCCATGATTATTAGTTGCATTCCCTTGATTGGAAACATTGCCTTGGGTATTAGAATTTCTAGCGTTGTTGCTACATTGAACACCTGACACATTAAGGACGGTAGGTTTCGTATTTACGTTGTTAGCATCTACTACCCCATCATTCACAACATTTTTATTTCGAGTCCAAAATCGTGACTTGTCATTGTTATTATTATGGTTGTTGTTGTTGTATAAATTTGAACCCTCTTTATCAATTTTCAGAACTCCACGTTTGATCAAAGCACCTTCAATAGTAATCACGTTTTCAATCAATTTTGCAAATGATTGAGGACAGTGAAGGTTTAATCTATAACTCATTTCTTGATTAAGACTATCGATGAAGATCTCCATCTTTTCTATTTCAGGAACAGGGCGAGAGTATCTAGCAAACACCCTTCTCCACCTTTGCAAAAATGTAGTGAAAGATTCCCCTACTTTTTGTTTCAGCTTACAAAGATCAAGCATGGTTATCTGGTGTTGGATGTTGTAAGAGTATTGTGATATAAACTTGTTAATTAACTCTTCAAAGGTTTTGATGGGGGGAGTGATCTTTGAAAGCCCCTCCATGGATTTTCCACCCAGACTTCATGGAAACAATCACATTAAGTAGGTATCGTCATGAGCGAATTCTAAGCTCATATTTCTGAAATCCCTCACATGTTCAATGGGGTCAGTTTTCCCATTATACCTATCAAATTTAGGATTTCGCAATGTTTTGGGAAAGGAACCATTCAAAGACTCCTATCAAAAGGATAAGAACATATGTCATCCAAAACATATTTCTTTTATTTGCTCTTGTAATTCCTTGATTTGTTGAGTAAGGGCACTAAAATCATTAGGAGGAGTTTCAACATTTTCTTTAATCCCTTCTGTGTCAAAATCAGCAGGTAACTTAGATCCTTGATTAGCTAATGAAAGGAAATATCTTTCCTTGTTTCGTTCTAAAAATCTTTCCATAAGAGTATGGAATAAGGGATCTTGATCGGCTTCTTGGAGCTTTTCTTTCGTTATTTCTTCAGTATTTGAATTATTACAGGGGATCTCTTCCCTCTCACTATCGTCACCCATTTTTCTTACTGTACTTTCTCTTTCATCTTTTTCTATGTGCTTTTGGGATCTCGTGACAACAGGCATAAGCTTCACTCAATTTCTACTAACCTTGATCAAAAGAATGAAATAGTGCAATGTTGATGGATATGGAAGTCAGGATAGAATGAAGATTCTATGACTTAAAATATCTTAAATCTTTAGCTTGTGATTCCCTGATTGGAAGGATGAAAATCCTATTTGCGGGAATTAAACCAAAGACCAAAATAAAGATGATTTTGCACTTCGTGAGGTTTGATCGTAGCTTTGTAAGAAGATGGGTTTGATGGATGCCTAATGTGTTTGAGTTCTCTATTGTAGAATTTGATTGGGATGAGTAGTGTACGTAATTGCAGGTTGGGGAATATAAGAAGGACGAATACGCTGATTGTAGTTGTGCCTTTGAGAAAGGGCTCTTCTTTGAAAGAAGGCTCGTGAGTATAGGGGTTCTACAGCATAATCGTTAGTGAAACCTCTAATATAGTTGTGATAATAGTGAATAAAGGTCCTATATTCAAGCATGACCTTTCGACTTTGGTATATAAATTTCCTCTTCTTTAATAACTTCTTATAACCGAGGGATTTCTTTGGCTTTCTAATTTTTCTTTCTAGAGACTTCTTAGCAAAGGTTGTAGACTTCCAAACTTTGAGCATGGGAAAAAATAGACTGATATGACTTGATCTCTGAATGTCAAAAAATTATCTAGGCTTAGAAAACATATGCGCCAAAACAGAGATTGAATGCGCCAAAACAGACTTCATATGCACCAAAACAGATCACAGATGCACCGAAATAGAGCATGGATGCACCGAAACAAAGCACAGATGCACCGAAATAGAGCATAGATGCTCCAAAACAGAGCAAAAATGCATTGAAACAGAGCAGTAATGCGCCGAAATAGACCCGAGATGTGCTAAATTATCCGTTTAGACTTCTGAGATAGACATGTTTGGACAGTTTGATATTGTTGGATGATCTTAATCTGATTTAAATGCAAAAAACACAGCATAGAGAAATAGACAGTTGTTTTGTTAATCCCAAAATCTAAACAAAGAGTGTATGTTCTTGAGATTTTCACAGGTTTTGAACAAGATAAGCACTTCAGTCAGACTCACTCTTAATTTGTCAAATAGGTCATCATAGTAATCACATCCCACAACTTAAAATCGCGTTGACTCACACAACCATGTCACCCCCTAGAGGGCGCCCATGTTTTTGTCTTTTTCAGGTGCGTACTCAAGGTGACGGAAGTGGATACCAAATCCCCTTAGCAAACAATCCGTGGTGACTATATGGTGTGTCTTGGGGGTAGATTCTTCCCTCTCCTTGCACTTTGACTAAAATGATGTTTGGATACTGACTCAACTGGCTTTCTACACTATGGTTTGTAGTCAAGGTTTCTGTTCGGTGCGGCAATAGATAAACTCCCTGAGGAGACCTCCCAATCTTTCAAATAAAGAATTTGGGGATGGTTATCTTTGCACATTGCCGTTGAATTGCGAGCTTTCCCCGAATTTGCTTTTGATTATAGTGGGTTGGAAAACCTGGCTTTGGTTGTTCCCACTTAGGTCGTTCCCGTAGGGTGAGTACTTTTTCCCACTATGGCAGGCCCTCTAAAGGATGTAATAAAGCATAAACATTGCATAAGAATAAAAAGGTAGTCTAGTATTCTGGTCACCCAGTTAAGGGGAGAGCATAAACCTATTGCCACAAACAAAACAAACAATGTTCTTTTTATAGCACCAAATGACAATGAACTAATCTAAGTGAAGATTTTGCTTCACAATAGGCATGGGGTTCATTTTAACTGCAAAAATAGTGTGTGGTGACTACCCTAGGATTGATAGATTCTAGATTTAAATTCCTATCTTAGGATTGGTTCATTTTTCCTTAAAAATAGAAATAAAAATTTTTGTCCACGGATGGCGTCGGAATCAAAATTTATGTTATAAACCCCCTGCATGTGCTGAGAAATTTTTTGTCTATGGATGGCATCAAAATCAAAATTTTCTGTTTACAAACCTCCTATATGCGCCAAAATAGATCCCTAATGTGTCGAAACAGTTACTAGATGCGCTGAAAGATCAATACGGGATGCACCGAAATAGTCCCTGGATGCGCCGAAACAGACCCTGGATGCACCGAAACAATCTCCGGATGCGCCAAAACAGATCGGAGATGCGCTGAAACAGTCTCGGGATGCACTGAAATAAAGCTCGGATGCGTCGAAGCGCGACTCCAATTCGTCACCTGCCACCTATCAGAAAATTTTCTGCAATAAAAAGATTAAAAACGGGGGGATGCCCCATGGTGGGCACCAAAAATGTGTGTCAAAATAAGTGGATTAATCAAACAGTAAACTAACACACCAATAAGACATTATATTAAAGAAATCTAATTAAAGAATATAAATGCAAACTCTAACAACTTCTTCAAAGTCATCCCATCGTCCTCTATCTCCAAGGATTTGATTAAAGGTGTTGGCTCTTAGTTGTGTAAGTAGCAGCTTGTTGAAATGACAGCTTAGGAGAATGAGATTATTTGAAATGCATGTGCATGACTAAATGATTTATGCTATGAAATTGAAATACTAAGATGCTATGATGTTGATAATATTGAAATGCAACTATAATAACTACGTATGAAATCTAGGATTCAAGGTGTCCTTTCAACTCACAAAAGGGCTATATTTATAGATTTTTGAGGGCAAGAATCCAGTTGGCAAGGATCAACAGTTGAGATCAAACATGTTAAGATGAACGGTGAGAGATTGAGAAGTTGAAAAAAAGATAGAAAGAAAGATGGAAGATGAAAGATGTTTCCATAATTTAAATAAATAATATTTAATTATGTGTGAGAGATGATAAAAACGCTTTAATTAAATATAAAAATACTTAATTAAATGTGAGAGGAAGAAAGTTTCTAATTAAATATTTTTGGAATATTTAATTATGGAGGAAAGAAAGCTTTCAATTAAATATTTTTAGAATATTTAATTATGTGGAAAAGAATAAAGAAATTAGAAAGAAAGCATTTAATTAAATATTGGAAATATTTAATTGTGGAGAAAAGAAGAATATCATTTAAATTTAGAAATTTGAATTTGTGATAATTAATATAAATAAATTATGAAATTTATTTATTTAATTAAGAGGAAGATTGTAAAAATGAACAATATAAATAAATAATTTAGTTTATTTATATGTAGATGACTTAAGAATATTAATTAAATAATTCATATTTAATTAATTAACAGGTTTGATTAACCATGATCATTTTTAGATGTGTACAACTTTCAATGGGGGATGGAACTCAAAGTGGTGTCTAGGGTAACTCATTGAGGGTTCCTTTAATCCAGTGATAATCTAAAATGAATTAGGAGGTTGGGCAGTTTTCACATTAATCAAGATAATGGTAAGCCTCACTCATGTCTCAAGTGCGTGTTTAGGCTTGAGATGAGGTGGGAAGGCCTGAAATGACAAGATCAACTATCTTGTCCTCTTGAAAGGTATGTTGATCTCGCATGAGTTTGTATGGAGGTCGAGAATCAGTAGAGGCTGCCAGGGTAACCCAGGATGGGGGTTGGCAACCTAGGAAGGTTTTCCAGGGTAACCCATAGCAAGCTATGTGATGACACTCCTCCCTATAGCAACCTAGAATTCCCTAGTCATGTGTTTCCCCTTTGTTGTGTGTGTGCCTCTAGAAGCGGTGTCTTGTTATATGATGTTTATGTTGTACTTTGTATGTTGGAGCCATGTTAGCCCTTTGTGTTAGTTTACTGTCTTCTTGACTATTTTATGGTGGGACCTTATTGTTATCTTCTAGCATGAGGGGTGGACCGTAGGGTTCCACATGGTCGGGTGGATTGTGTTTTTTACTCCATTGGGTTTTCCTTGCAGATGCTCGTGAGTGTGGAGGATGTACCTTTTTGTAGTAGATTTTGGATCTTGTACTAGGTTGAGGAGATATTTCCTTATGTTATGTATTGAAGCTTATATCATTTGTACCATGTAATGTAATCTTGATGTATCCTTTCCATTGTAATTCGGGGAAGTATTGATGTATGCTTGTAAACATTGTAATGATTTCCTCTCATGTATAGGAATTTGTATATGTACTCATTGGTTCATATTATTTGATCTTTAATGATGTTGTATCTATGGAAATATATATGTTCATACATTCAATGCAATGGATTTATAATGAACTCTTGTAGTTAGTTAAATCCAAAATGAATGTTAGATCTTGTTAAGTAAGTTTGTTCGTAATGCTGTCATGGAACCTTAGAGGACAATGTTGGGTCTGAATTTCGACGTTGCAAAGTTTGTCAAAAAATCGATGAAATAATTCCAATGAAAGTTCATCAAAATTTCTACGAACTTTTGTCAAAATTTGGAGTCAAATGTATCAGTGTTTGTGGTCTTACAATCTAGTGAAAAGTCTTCAAGGTGATAGGTATTTCATGCTTTTGATTGATGATTATTCTAGAATGACATGGGATACTTAGAGATAAATTTGAAGCCCTAGATAGATTCAAATCATTTAAAGTTATGGATGAGAATGAATTGAATTTGAAGATCAAAGGTTTGAGGTCTGATAGATGTGGAGAGTTCACTTGCAATGAATTTAACATGCTTTGAGAGAATCATGGCATAAAAGGCACGTGTCTTCCCTTAGGAATCCACAGCAAAATCGAGTGGTTGAAAGGAAAAACATGACTATTCAAGAAGTTGCAAGGAATATGATGAAAGAAGCTAACCTACCGGAAGTCTATTGGAGAGAAGCAATTCATATTGCTCTTTACATACTTAAAAAAGTTCAAGCAAAAGCTAACAACAAAAAGACTCCCTATGAGTTGTGATATGGAAGGATCCCTACTGTTAATTACTTTAGAGTGTTTGGAAGCAAATGTTATATTAGAAGAGATGATGAAAACTTAGGAAATTTTGATGCAAGGTCTGATGAAGGTATCTTCCTTGGATATTTTACTAATTTTTTTTTATAGGTGTTACAACAAAAGGCTAAGAATGATTATTGAAAGTGCAAGTGTCAAGGTTGATGAAGAATTGAGGAATTCAATGGTGATATATGAATACGAATTAGATGAACCTACTTGCAGAGGAGAAGAATAAGAAAAAGCTAAGGAAAAGAAAGTTTAGAATGAAGAGGAAGAAGCTCCAGAAGACCCCTAAGACCCCTAAGTATGTGCAGAGAAATCATTTCGAAGAATAGATCATTGGAGACAAAAGAAAAGGTGTGTTGACAAGAAGAAGAGTTGTTGAAGTAAAGGTGAATCTGTGTTTACTTTCTAAAGTTGAACCTAAAATAGTGAGTGATGCATACATAGATAAACATTGGATGAAGGAAATGGAAGAAGAACTTATGCAGATTGAGAAGAATCAGACTTGGGAACTTGTTCCAAGACCTAAAAAAAAGAACAAAATTGGTACTAAGTGGGTATTCAGAAATAAGTTGAATGAGAATGGAGAAGTGATAAGAAACAAGACAAGGATTGTGTGTAATGGTTACTCATAAGTTGAAGGAATAGACTTTGAGGAGATATTTTCTCCAATTGCTAGAATGGAAGCAATCAAGATTTTTCTTGTATTTGAAACACATAAGGGCCGTAAATTTTATTAGATGGATGTGAAGTTTGCTTTCTTGAATGGAGAATTGGAATAAGTTCACATGGAACAATTGGAAGGATTTCAGTTATCAGAAAAACTTGATATGGTTTGCATATTGAAGAAGACATTATATGGATTGAAGGAAGCTCCTAGAGCTTGGTATGCAAGGTTGGAGAATTATTTGATACAACAAGGTTCAATAAAGGCACCACAAATAGTAACCTTTACTTTAAGGTTGAGAAAGATCAAATCTTGATAGTGGTTGTGTATGTTGATGAAATAATTTTTGGAGGCAATGAAGCTATGTGCAAGAAATTCGTAGAAGAGATGCAGAAAGAGTTTGAAATGTCTATGTTTGGGGAGATGAATTTATTCTTTGGGCTACAATTCAATCAAATAGATAAAGGAATATTCATTTCATAATCAAAGTATGTTAAATAAATATTGAAGAAGTTTGGAATGGAAGACTCCAAATTGGTGTACACTAATGATTATTGGTTGTAAACTGAGTAAGGATGATGAATCCTCTAAGGATGATCAAAGAAAGTACATATCTATGATTGGTGGACTATTATACCTAACTGCTACTAGACCAAATATCATGCATGTAGTTTGTCTTGTGGCTAGATTTCAAGAAGATCCTAAAGAGATATGTTTCAGTAGTGAAGAGAATATTCAAATATTTTAAGGGCACTCCAGATTATGGCTTGTGATATCCTAAGGATATTGATTTCATATTGAGTGCTTACATAGATGTAGATTGGGTTGGTTGTGTGGATGATAAGAAAAGTATAAGTGGTGGTAAATTCTTTCTTGGATGTAGATTGGTATCATGGATAAGTAAGAAATGCAATTCAATTTTGTTATCTACTGCAGAGGCTGAGTATATTGCAGCAACATCTTGCTACACACAAGTCTTGTGGATGAGACAAACATTGAAGGATATCAGAGTTGTGTAGGATGAGCCTATTTCTATCTTTTGTGATAATACAAGTGTAATCAATATTTCAAAGAATCCAGTGATGCATTCAAGGAAAAATCATATTTCAATCATATATCACTTTCTAAGAGAGAAGGTTGTGGATAATGAAGTGAAGCTTGAATATGTACCTACAAAGGATCAGATTGTTGATATATTTACTTAGGTTTTCCCTAAGGATACTTTTGAGTATCTTCGAAAGAAGTTGGGGTTTATTGCCCCTCCTTCTTTGAACTAGATGCATATGAAGATGCATTAGTCTAGTAGATCTATGGATTCATTCCCTATCTGGACTGATGTTGGTGGATACCTCTCAGGGGGAGTGGGTAGTGGCATTGTTGCAGTATGGAGTGAGTATTGTCATTTTGTAGAGGTTATTGATTTGGTTGGTGTATACTTTTAAGGGGGAGTATTCAAAGCATGAGCAGGTATCTTGGTTCAATGTCAAGGGGGAGAACAATACAAAACATTTTATTCTTTGTCATTGATGTTAAAGAGGGAGAGAGAGTCATGTGAAAAATTCTATCTATACAAGGGGAGAGTGAAGCATGTGAAAAACAAAAATTTGAAAGGGGGGAGATAAGCATGAGAAAAAAGTATCTGTAAAAAGAGAGAGAATCTTGTAAGGAGGAGAGAGTGCAAGAATGTTATAGGTTGTCTAATCCAAAAAAAAGAGAGCGTGTATGTTGTCTTTGATGGTTTTTCACATCTTGTGTTGCCATCAATGACAAAGGGGGAGATTGTTGCAAGTATGGAGGTGTTGTCATTGATGTCAAAATTTTTGTGTTGTGATTGGTGTCAATTGTGTAGTGGTTGAGAGAGATTGCTGCTTTGATTAGTTGCATTATGTTGTCATCAATTAAGTTATTGGTGTTAACCTCTAGTGTTGCTTTGATAAGCTTCTGGTTATGGTTGTGGTAGTGATAAAGATGTTGAGGATATTGAGAAACTTGATAAAAAGAGGAAATCAGGTGTTGTAGAGGTGTTCTGGTTTTTCTTTGCATTTCTTCTGGGTTGAAGATCTCCTTTTGTGGTTTGGATATTTTGGTTAGAGGTGTTCAGAGTTTCTATATCTAGAATTTGGGCTTCTGGATCAATGTGCATAAGAAGTTATGTTCACCAGTGTGTGAACTGGATTTGTAATGTTGCTTATAAAGGTTTCTGGGAGAATTTTTTTTCTTTATGTTTCTTCATAGTTGTGCTTCAGGACTTGTGGTTCTAAAGGTGAGTTTATGGTGTTGATAGATTACCTAATTCAAGTGGGTTTGAGGTTTTACACTCTGGAAGATGGTTTTTAGAGTTATAGTATTTGGTAGTGTAGTTTGAGTGTATTGGGCTTTTACATTTTGAAGGTGTGAGTTGGTGTGAAGAATTTGTTGGATCTCAGGTGGTTTTTGGATTATTCTAGATTTTCTAGAAGCATGGTGTGTGCTTCTCAAGTCACCCTTGGATTTGAGAAAGAGTGTACTTCAAAGTTTAATGGTGTTTACATAGGTAACGATTGACCTGGTGTTTACAAGTTACACTCAAAGATGTTTAAGTATCGATGAAGGTGTAGTGTGCCATGTGAGTGTTGATTTGGGTCCCAATTAAGTTTTGTATTGGTCCACTTTCATTCATAACCACCACGAGAATGCTTAGTGCTGACCTATTTTTAAATTTGTAAAGTGTAAGGTGTGTGTAGCCGACTTGAAGATGCTTTTCAAGTTGTGGATGGTATATATGCAAGGTGAGTTGATACGATATGGAGTGTGGAATAGAGTTGAGTGTTGTTATGCAAAATTAAGTGTAGAGATGCAAAATATAATGTGATCTATAATGCAAGATTGTTGAATGCAGTGAGCTAAAGGTATCTTGATCTCTTGAGAGCTATGAGTGTTGTTGGAGCTGTTGTGGTGGATTCTCTATTACATTGAGATCATGTTCTCTATGTAACATTCTTTCTTCTTTCTTCTCTATATTTCGGCATTGCGCCTAGGCTGTGAGCCCTTCTAGATAGTGTGTCCTATTCTAGAAATGAGCCTTTTTATACCAATTTTGTAATTACTTATATTGTGAGCTAATCCTCACTATGCTTTTTCCCTCCTAGAGTTTTTCATGTGAATCTAGTGTTCTCTTGTGTATGGTGTTGTTGTTTCAATTTATGTTATCTTAGTTTCATGTTTAAACATTATGACAAATTAAGGGTTTAATGAATGCATGTGGATCTGATTACTATTAAGAGTTTTGATGTTTTAATTGGATACAACTGATTCAACCCCTCTCAGTTGTCTTTTTTATTTAACATCGTTATGTACCTTCCATGCTCATGCTGCCAAACAACATCATGAATGAAAAAAATTCCTCAACCTTCCAACATTAGAGAGGCAAGATCAAGTTATAAACCTTGAAGGAGAGAAATGAGTTGCAGTAGTTGTGAGTCCTTTAGAGGACACAAAGAAGATAGTGGTGATGAATAATGAAGACAAGGTTTTGTAGCTGAAAGTGAAAGAGAAACAATTGCAATAGTAAAGTTAAAGTTTTAGTTTTTTTATAATAATGAAGTATGGCATAAATTTGAGTTTGAAATAGTAGAAGAGGAAAGTGTGGAGGTGTTAAGGGTTGAGGTGAATCTTGGAAGAAGTCATTACGTTGGTATGGAAAGAAGAGAGGTTGAAGAGGAAGAACGTTCTTGGAAGAGGAGGACATATTATAGTGGTTTAATTCCCACAAACGAGGAAGATGAGTGTGGAATTTGGTGGAGGTGGTTAGAATATGGTGGGATAGATCCCACAAATAAAGAGAAGGAAAGAAGCTTTGGGTGGAGATGGGCGATTTGTGGTGGTTTGAATCCCACAAGATAAAGAATGAGAGGAAGAGGTAATTCACGAGAGAAGCTAGTTCATGGTGGAAGAAATTCCATAGAGGGATATAACATTGAAGGATCGATTTGGAAAAGGAAGATGGTGAATGTTCTGGCCAAGTGTTGGAAATAGTGGAAAAAATAATTTTTACAAGGTACCTATCACAAAATCATAGTGTGTTGCAAGTTGTTTACAACTTGGTAGAGTATTTCTACTACTCAACTCTATTTTGTGAACCCAAGCTCAAAAACTTCTTACCCGATGTGTTTGATGTAGGAGCATATGAGTGAACTGGCGATCCACATCACCCAAAAAGAGTTTGGTTTTTATTTCATTTTGTTTGCAATTTAATGTTACATTTTTGGGAGTTTGTGGTCAATTTTAAAGTGCAATTTGATTATAATCTACAATCGGGCGATGTAGAGAATTTGACAAAATTTCATCTTATGATTTTATAATTTAAGCTTTGATGGCTCGTTGACACAAATTTCAGTTGATATCTGGAGGTTGATTTTTGTAAAGAATTGAATAGTTATCCTTATATAGATGAGTGTAATTAATTTTTTTGTTTCATTGAGAAATAACCTTTGATAAAAATCTAGAAGTCACAGTCATATTATAATTATGAAGGAAAAAATAAGTTTAAAAAAAATCAATGTGGTAGTGGAAAGCTAAGGGTGATAGATTTCAGAGAGAATGAAGGAAGATAATTCGGGTGAAAAGAGCCATGTCACCAATAATACCTATGTTGTAGATAGGATGGAAGGAATGGGCTAAATGTTTATGAAAGAAATGAAATGAATGAAAAATGGTAGCATGACATGAGGCCACACTCATGAAGAAGAGGAGGATATAAAATGTTTGCAAGAACAAAGTGGTTGTAGCGTGTGGGAGAAGTAAGACAGATAAAAAAAATTAAAAATTGTAAGAGCCTGCAAGGCCATAGATCACGAAAGGCCAAGAGCAGAAAAGGCTGACTTAACTTACCTCAGTTTAAAGGATGGTTAGGATAGGGGGGATGAGAATGATGAGGATTATGTGTCCTTCGACCACTCTGCAAACTCGAGAATTGGAAAGAGACTAGATGAGTCACTTTTCAAAGTCAACTCTACATCTTAGGTGGCTCTTTGTCGGAGGATAGAAGCGCAGTTCTAGGACAATAGCATGGTGCGCTGGCATCTCGCAGGTGCCCTAGCGTCCGTATGACCAAAAAACCAGAGAGACGAGGTTAGAATCCCAAAAAAGGATTAATAGTCTAATTTAGTAACTTCAGGAAGTAAAGAACAAGATTAGGAAAAGCAAAAGGTAAATACAAATATGATGAAAGGAGTATATTACTGCAAGGGTGATGAAGATAATTTCGTAGAATGATCCTCTCACCAACTTGCTTTGAGATCTCTCCACCTGCACACAAAAAAAGGGGGAATGTTGGGGCTGTTTAGGGGCCTGCCTCAATCAGACCCCCATTTTGGTGTTTCCACCTCCGCGGACAACCAAGATTGCAATGATAGAAATAGAGATAAAGAAAGAATACAAGCACTCAATGCTTGTGGAGGAGTGAATGAGAGGAACTCAAGCCTCTGCTGTGATGGCATTTGTTCTGCACTCGCACTATCAGAGTGATGGAGTGGTAGATTGCTGCAATGGAGTGAAAAGTGTTGCTACAAAGCTTGAAGGTGGATGCGTTAAGCATGAAGAGAGTGTTCCAACTTGTTCAAAACTTGAGAATGAAATATTGGAGTTAGAATATGAAGGAGAAGATGAAAATTGACCAAATTCGGGTTCATCAGCCGAAGAGGGGCGTTACACTTCGACTTCCAATCAAAAGTGTAATGTCTCTATAGTCTCCAGCCACAAGAATCTGCCAGGGACGTAAGCACGTCACGTGAATGTCTGCGCGCCACGTGGGCATCCCCAATAGAAATGACCCCATCGACACACAAACAGGGCGCCAAGTGGAATGCAAGCATCGGACTTAAGTAGAATTAAACCTCCGCTTTTGGTTTTCTATAGTGTAAAGGGGTGAAAGGGGAATTTTCATTAGAGGTACAAATTCACGCTCATACAAAAACATATTGATATAATTTTAATGAACAAGAGGCTACGAGTAACTGAGCATGCAGAGAAAACATGAAATATAATAGAGGTTGCATAGTGAACAAGCGAAGAGAATCTAGCCAAAAAAGAAGAATAAATGCCGATGCATGCAAGTAAGGGGGTGGAAAGAAATTTAAAAAATAAGAGGAACAAGAAGACTGGAAGGGGGTGAATAATTAATTTACAAATTAAAAAACCATAGAAGTCATGCCTAATAGGGAAAAATATTGAATTAAAAAATGTGCATTAGACAATGAATTGGTAGGGAGCGGAAGAGATCAAATCTAAAGAAGAGAACATCTAAAAGGCCATGAGGGAGGAAGAGAAATTCAAATGAAATCAATTATGCTGAGAGGCATTCTATCAGTCGCATAATGGATCAAAAGACCTAAGCACATAAAAAAGAAAGGTAAACGTAACCGATGGAAGTGGATGCCTTCAATGAGTAGTGGGAAATGACTGCTATGTAACTAACGAAAATACCATGCGTCACCCAAACATAAAGAATGTAATGGGGCAGTAGTTGAGGGGCCGGGGGGATTTGTGAGATCATTTCTTTTAATACAGTAAAACACGAATAGACCGGGGAGAGGGGGGTGACAACATTAAGGAGGGATGATGCTCATAGTTTAATTTGCTATGATGAGCGGATTGCTCCATTTTGCAGTTGGAAAATAAATCAAATTACACTTTCATATCAGGGGCGAGGAAGGAGAAAAGAGAAAAGGAGGAGGACTTTTGGGTGACAAAGATCAACATAGAGCCATGTGAAATTTCATACCCTGATCGAATCAAACTCAAACCCTTTTACTGGTTTCTTTTAATCGCCATGGATTTCAAGAGGGGAAGGTACACGGTGAAGAAGGCGACATCAAAATTAAATATTTATTTAAGGAAGTTTAGTTTTTAATGAAATTAGATCTTAAGATGTAATATCTTTTATTTTTATTTTGAATATCTTTACATATAGCACTAAGAGTTTTAAGAGATTATATGCAGATATCATATTTAAAGTGTTGATATCCGATTTGATAGAGTTGATCGAAAATAGAGAATCAAAGGCAGAACTGTGTTGCTTCTATTAGTATGCAGTTATCAAATTTGTTGCAGTTGAGGTTGTTACAGGTGATCATGAGAGAGTTTATGAAATTGCAGCCGACAAGGGAGGAGGAGGATGGAAGTCAAACACGCTTAGTATAGAAGCCACCATGACTACAAGGAATACGCCTTCTAATCATTGAGCAAGGGAATATGACCAACAATTTAAAAAAATTGCATGAAAAAAGAGTTGTATATAATCAAAACTAGATTTACATTTGACCTATCTTGCAAGGCATTTTTGAGATAAAATTGAAATGATTTTTTTCACTCTATTAAGGAAAATAATTATAAAGAACAATCTTGAGAATTTTAAACCAATAATCTACAAGACATATTTTTCTTATTATAGGCAATAAATAAGCAACTTATAAATTCAAAAAAAATATTCCCTTTGATCTTAGGTGAGCTATGAAAAAAAATAATATGAAGAGATAAATATTACAACTTATTTTAATATTTACTTTGATTCATTTCACCCCTCTAAAATATTTGTATTCTCAATGAGTCTCATTTTCTATTTCTCATTTATATTGTAAATGTAACTCTTAAATTTATTTTTCTCACATTAACACTACAAAGTATAAGTAAAATAAAATTTATAAGCAAAATTTCTACATAAAATTGCAATAGGAACTTTGATCATCTATTCATGTTTTTTATGTATTTTTATTTAAGTAATTTTTAATAATAAAATAATTATTTATAAAGATAAAGCATAAAACAAATATGTTAAATTATTAGTGAAAAAAAAAGTTTCTGAAATTTATAAGATTAAGTATAAAAGATATATTCTAAATTTACTATTTCATATAAAAGTAAATTTCTAAATTATTCAAGATCTTAAGATATATTCTAAATTTACTATTTCATATAAAATTAAGTTTCTAAATTCTTCAAGATCTTAAGATATATTCTAAATTTACTATTTCATATAAAAGTAAGTTTCTAAATTATTCAAGATCTTTTTAAAACAAATATCCCTTGCTGTTTTTTTATAGATTTTTTAAAGTAATCTTTCCCAATAAAAAATTAAAATTATTTATAAAGATTTAGTATTATTTTTTTGTTAAATTACTAAGCATAAATAAAAAATTTCTAAAATTTAGAAATTTAATTATGACAAACTTTTCTAAATTTATTAATGTATATAATGTAAGTTTCTAAATTAGTATACTTAAAATTAAAAATATATTATATTCTTTGATGTGATTCTAAAATATATTTTTAATAGAATAGAAGAAATATTATAAAGGAATGCAAAACAATTGGTTTAAAAAAAAATTCTAAATCAATGTATTGAAAATTAGAAAAACTAAAAAGAAAAAGGAAATATCTTAAATTTACTATTACACATAAAAATATGTTTCTAAATTAATATATTTTAAAACATAAAAAATATTCAATATTTTTAAAAAAATTGAAAAAATTTCAGAAAAGAAAAATCATTCATATTCTATTTTATTGAAAATTATTATTCATGTGTAAAAAGTATTACAAATTTAAGATTTTACTAAGATTTTAAAGGATAATTGTCGATAGATGAAGGTTACAATTAGGCTTAGGGTTCAATTAGGAATAGGGTTAAGGTTAGGGATCAATTAAGATTAAGGTGAGGATTAGAATTCAATTAGGGTTATGGTTAGGGATAAATTAGGTTTAAGGTTATGATTAGAATTTAATTAGGGTTAGGGTTCAATTAGGTTTGAATTTCAATAGGGTTGGACTTAGGGTTACAAATATAAGATAAATCTTGAGGTTAGGATTTGCATTCAATAAGGGTTAAAGTTAGGGTTGGATTTCAATTAGGGTTAGGTTTAGCATTAATATTAAGAGTTATGAGTTAGATTAGGGTTAGGGCTAGAGTTAGGTTTAGAGGTCCAAAATTAATCAGTGTTATAGTTATGGTCTTATTAGGGTTAAGATCAATTAGGGTTAGCGTTAGGGTTAGGGTTCAATAGTGTTCAATTAGGGTTAGGGTTCAAGGATAAATTTTGGGGTTAGGGTTACGATTGGAGTTAGAATTCAACTAGGATTATAAGTATGGTTATGGTTTGGGTTAGGATTTAATTGGGGTTACAATAAATGGTTTATATTTAATTAGACTTAGGGTTCAACTAAAATTAGGATTAGAATTCAATTATAGTTAGGTTTAAAGTTAGGTTATGCTTAGGGTTTAGTTAGGGTTATGGTTTAATTAGGGTTACAATTAGAATTAAGGTTTTAATTAAAATTAGGGTTAATGTTAGAATTAGGATTATGAATAATGTTAAAATTATGGTAAGGGTTAGAATTATAATAAGGGTTATAGTTAGAGTTAGTGTTAAAAGTAGGATAAGGATATGATTAGGGTTATGGTTATGATTAGATATTGAATTAGGGTTACAATTAGGGTTATGATTAAAGATTGAATTAGGGTTGCGGTTAGGGTTAAGGTTAGGATTAGAGATAGTGTTAGGGTTAGGAGTAGGTTTAGGGGTAGAATTAAGGTTAGGGATATAATTAGGGTTAGGATTATGATTGGAGATTGAATTAGGGTTAAGGTAAGGGTTATGATTACAATTAAGGTTAAGGTTAGGGTCAATGCTCTGATTAAGGTTTGGATTATGAATTTTAAGGTTAGGGTTATGATTATGGTTAGGGTTAGGGTTAGGGTTAAAGTTAGAGTTAGGGATAGGATAAGGATGAGGATTATGATTAGAGATAAAATTTTATAGTTAGTATTAGGTTTATAATTAGAGTTGGGGTTAATTTTACGGTTAGTCTTAGGATTAGGATTAGTGTTAGAGATAATATTAGGGTTAGGATTAGGGATAAAATTATAGTTAAAGTTGGGGTTAGTGTTAGGCTTAAGGTTCTAGGCTCGTGTTAATATTAGGGTTTAAGTTAGGGTTAGAGATATAATTAGGTTTAGGGTGAAGGTTACATATAGAGATGGAATTAGGATTAGGTTCCAGGTTAGGGTTAGGGTTATAGAGAGATTTAGAGTTAGGTTTGGGTTTAGAAATAATGTTAGGGTTAGGGTTAGAGTTAGTGTAAGAGTTAGGGTTATAGTTTGAGTTAGAATTAGTGTTAGTTTTGAGGTTTGGGTTAGGGTAGGGTTAGGGTTTGAGTTACATTTGGAATTAGTGTTTTATAATTATGGTTAGGGTTGTAATTAGAATTAATTTAACTTTTAGAATTATATTTAGGGTTAGGGTTAAGGTACAAATGTATTTAGAGTTAGGTTTGGGGTTAAGATTATGACTACATATTTAATTAGGGTTAGGGTTTTTGTAAGAGTTAGGGTTATAGTTAGAGTTAGAACTATAGTTAAATTATTGTTCAATTATGGTCAGAGTCAGGGTTAGGGTTCAATTACAGTTAAATTTTAATTAGGATTATAGTTAGGGTTAGAGTTAAGGTTAAGGTTTAATTAAAGTTAGGATTGAGATTAGCATTCAATTAGGCCAAAGGTTAGTGTTAAGTCTAAGGTTAGGATTTAATTAGGGTTGAAGATTAGGGTTAGGGTTCAGTTCAATTCTGATTGGGGTTCAAATAGTGTTAAAGGGTGAGGGTTAGGGTTGTCATTAAATTTCAATTAGGGTAAGGGTTAGTGTTAGTGTTAAGGTTAAGACTAAATTAGAGATAATTCAATTAGTGTTTAAGTTTAGAGTTATGGTATAATTAGGGTTAAGGTTCAACTAGGGTTAGGATAAATTTACACTTATAATATAATTAGGGTTAGGGTTCAATTAGTATTCATTTAGGGGTAGGCTTTAATTAGCATTAAATTGTGGGTAGTATTCAATTATTGTTAGGGTTAGGGTTTAATTAGGGTTTGGTTTTAGTTAATTTTAGGGTTAGGATTAGCGTTATGGGTTAGGGTTCATTAGGGTTACAAAATAAATCTTCCATTTAGGGTTAGGATTATGGTTAAAGAAAAAATTATAGTTCAATTAATATCTTAACCCTAATCCTAAACCTAAATCCTAAACCCTAAATCCCAAACCAAAAACCTAACCTTAAACCTAACTATAACCATAACCCTAAAACCAACTCTAAATTTAACCATTATCATAACCCTAACCCTAATTATATATCTAACCATAATTACAACTATAATCCTAACCTTAACCCTACTATTAATCCTAAAACTAACCCTAATCCTAACCTTACCCTAATTGTAATTGTAACTATAATGCTAACCCTAAATATATATCTAATTGTAATAATAACCCTAACCTTAACATTAGCCCTAATCTTAACCCTAATTTTATATTTAACCATAAAACTTACCTTAAACCTAAATATAACCCTAACCATAGCCCTAACTATAATCCTAACCTTTTTTTCTCTAATCATAACCCTAAACAAGAACCTTAATTATATATCTAACTACAACCCTAAACTATCTCTAATCACAACCTTTACCCTAAACCTAACTTAAATCCTACTCATAGCCCTAACTATAACCCTAATTGTAATCCTAACCCTAAACCTAACCTTAATTCTATATCTAACTCCAACCCTAAATTATCTCTAATCATAACCTTTACCCTAAACCTAACTCTAATTATAATTGTAACTATAAACCTAACCCTAAATGTATATCTCATTATAATTGTAACCCTAACCCTAACCCTAACACTAGCCCTAATCCTAACCCTTATTGTAATCCTAACACTAATTTTATATCTAACCATAATCCTTACCTTAACCCTAAATTTAATCCTAACCATAGCTCTAATCGTAACCCTAAGATTATTTTTCTTTAATCATAATCCAAACCCTAATACTAACCCTAACTATAAATCTAACCCTAAATTTAACTGTAATCATAATACTAACCACATCCCTAACCCTAATTAAATCTCTAAATATAATCATAATCCTAACCCTAACCTTAATCTCAATCATGAACCTAACCCTAACCCTAACCTTAACCCTAACTATAATGTTAACCCTAACCCCAACCCTAATCTCTAAGCCTAACCCTAATCCCAATACTAATGTTAACCCTAACCTTAATCGTATTTCTATCTCTAAACCTAATGCTAACCTTAACCATACCCTTGATCCTATTTTAATGTGTAATCCAAACCCTAACCCTCATTATGATGATAACACTAACCCAAATTCTAATTCTAACTCTAATGATAGTCATAACCCTAACCCTAACCCTATTCCTATCCCTAACTATAACCCTAACCCTTATGCTAACCCTAACCCTAATAATTTTGTCTTCTATGTGACATTGCAAATGCTACTAGCATATATATAGTATTTATTAATAATATTTATAAAGACGTCGAGAGGTATCATTCTCGAGGCATCTATTTTAAAAAAAAATGTCACATAAAAGTGCAATAGATGCCTTGAGAAGGATACCTCTTGGTGTTTTTATAAATATTATTAATAAATAATATATATATGCTAGTTTAGAAATAAATGAAATCAAATTTTATGAATGAAGAGAGATGGAGGAAACAGTGGAAGTAAAAATTTAAACCAAGTAAAATTTACAAAGATGATAGAGGGGCGATGCCATATGTAAATACTACAGATTAAATAAAATATAGGAGGGTGTGACTGTAGATGAGATAAAGACAAGATTAAATGAGAAGGGAGAAAATTGTATGAGGTTTTGGAGAACAAAGATTGTAAATGTTTGATTTCTGAAACATGGATTTTAATAAATAAAATTTGAATTTCCTTCAGTAATTTATTGTATGTAAATTTGAATGTGGGTATGAATTGTATTTTTTTGAATGGTCAATGAAATATAATGTAGTTTTAAATCAAATTTGATTGAAAAATCAAATTGCCAATTCAAGTTATTGTTTGGATGTGATTTGTGCCAGTTTAATAAAACTTGCACAAATTCAACCTACACCACCATCTCTTTTTCAAATTAATGATTCCTAATATTCACTATAACCCCTTTAAAAAACCAACTAGAGCACTCTAACTAAGGGATTATGGTAGGTCTTATGTATTCTTTAATGAAATTTTTTGAGACTAGCCACCTTTCAAGTAGGGGAAACTTTGTTATTCCACCATGTAGGCTTCATGGCTTGCAATCATGTTAGTGTGTGAAAAATTGTATCATGCATATGGAGTAATTATATAGTGATGAGGTTTTACTCCATCTCACCAAGTAGGGTGACTATGTTCCTACACACCCCTAACCCATTATTTTTGAAAATCTCTCTTATATTAATCTAAAAAGTAAAATGACCATGAAAAAAAATATTGAACATCTAAAATTTAGTTTTTTATAATGTTTTAGTTATCTCCAATTATAAGAGAAAATTCCTTAGGGAATTCCAATTCCATCTTCACACATCAATGAGAGTATGTAAATTTTATTATTACTTCGAGATTCATATTTTCATGTCTTGGGTCAATCTGTGATACTTGACTTCAATCCTTATCCGCTAGCTATTATGAGTTGACTTGGTACATGTCTGCTCAACTTGTTGCAATGTTTTAGTATTTAAGGATATTAATTTATGTAATTAATTCATATGGAACAATAATAAACTCAAAGTAATTAATTCATTTAAGTGCTCAAGATTGACCTTAGAATTTTAAAATTTTAAATTCAAATTCTAGGCTTCCATCCTTTTTCACTATCTATTATGAATTGACTTGGTATATATTTGTTCAACTTGGTGCTATATTTTAATATCTAGGGACATTATTTTTTGCAATTAATTTATTTGGAACAATAATGAATTCAAAGGATAAACCATTCAAGGAACATTTATATTTGGACTTTATAAGGGATCCATTGTATCAAAATCTATATATCGATCCTTTGCATCCTTATAAAAAAAGAATAGAAATCTAATTGAAATAATATGATCTAACACTAAGTTTTAGTTTGAAGAAAAACCACTTGTTTTGGATCAATAAGATTACTAGATTAATAAGGTAAATTTTATAAAACAAAAGAGAAATAAGATGCGTCCTTATTTATGATGGTTGGTGTTTAAGCTGCTAAAAAATAGTCACACATTTTTTAATGGTAGAAAACAAAATTATACTATAAATAGGTATAAAAGATGTCTTCATACAAAAATAATCTAGTTGTGATAGTGTCTACCTAGTGGTTGTACAAACTTAGAAAATCCAAAAAAATAGATGATTAAGGTAGAGAAATATCTAAGCACACATAGTGTGAAAATATGATCTCATAAAGAACAAAAAAGTAGCCATAAATCTTATAGCTTAAACAAAGGTGAGAGGTTGGGGTAGATCGTGATCTACCTTAGTCAAATACTTATGCATTATATTTAAACCATATTGGAACTGTGTTTCTATCTTAGAGTGCTTTGTGTTGTGTGTTAGGAAGGGTTTCAACCTTGCAACCTAATGTTAAGAAAACATTTTTTTTTGTTATTATGGAGGTCAATTTTGGCTCCCAAAATTATTGAAATAGGCCTTAACCAAATCAAACTACTTATTACAACTTGAATCTATTTGACATCTTCAAATTAAAAAAAGAGTGATCAATCACCTTCTTAGATGAAAAGTTTTAGCCTCCAAAAATTAAGTTCACCACATCATAAATAAAAGAGAATCACCCAAGTTACTAGGTAGATTATGATGAACATGAGATAGGTGTAAGGAATGTGTTATTTAGCATGTGGGATCTTCTTGGGATTTGGATGTTAAAATTTGACTAATGATTTGGGCACCACATTTTGAATGGTTTTGGATAATGCCTTCACAATTAATATTTAATGGTTTCATGTATTGTTTCTCCTATTTATTGGGTGGTTTAGATGGAGATTTTAATAGAAAATATTGCAAGAATTATTATGCCACCAAAATTGCTCTAAATCTCTTGTTGATGATACTCCTATAAATTCCTAGACTCTACAAGTGTATTGTAACTATTTATTATTGAACAATACATCTAGTTTCTTTGGAGTATGGGGATTTTGTTCTAAACTAGCTTTCCCCATGTAAATATGTTATGGTGGTTTTTTTGTTCATTTCCTTGTAACTATATGATAATTTTAATGTTTGAACATACCTTGTCCCATAGATTAGTGTAGGAGGAATACTTTGCACCTTTTTGTCCTTTCATTATGAATGTAAATAAATAATTACAAAAAATAATATAAAAGAAATGACAAATTTTTATAGTATGTGAATAATATTTTTCTTACAAATGGAAAATAAAAAATGATTTATAACATTGCCAAGAGGTAGAGAGGATAAAAATAAATAGCTTTCAAGACTGTATGAGCAACAAATTTTTAGGCACATGTGTAGTTCAAATTGATCAAATGGGTGATAGAATACTATTGTTCATGAGACAAAAAATGTGTAGTGATATGGAATACGCTGGAGCACCCTATTCATGAGGAAGGAGTTCTCTTGGTCAAAGTATAGTTGTGGCAATATGGTTGTTTGTCATTTTTTGAAGAAAAGATGCCTTATGTTTATTTTTCTAACAAAAAAGAGATTTGAACCCTTGTCTTGTAGCAACTATAGTTCATCTAAGGCTGCCCAAATGTATATTTCAAATAAATAAATAGAATGACACTAGACTAAACTTGATATTATAATTGACTTGTACTTAGATGATTTTTTTGCATGATATACAAATATCTAAACAAAAATAAGGAGAGGAATGAGACAAAAAAGAGTATTGAATTCCCAAAAAAGGTTAGTGATATTTTATGAGAGTGATTCAAAGAGAGTTTCAAGACAAGAAATCTATCATTGGAATACTTGATTTAAATAATCTCTCAAAATCACCTATAAAATCATTTTAAAACTAGATCGAGTTCAAAACTTAAGTTTACACTTGTACTTCAATGGTCGTAGGAGTTGGTGAACTCTCCCTTAGCTTTATCAAGGTAGATTCCACCCAATCCTCTCTCAATCCTAGAAATATACACCCAATATGTGACATGCGATTGAATGAAAGAGAAGTGGGATGAAATTTCTTAGATGCCTTAGTTCACCTTTTTTGGTTAATTTATTTATTCATTGATATGTGTGGCTTAAATATTTGATTATTCAATTTAAAATGTTTGATATTGAGAAATATTTATGTGTGACTGAGCATGTGTATTTTGTGAACTAATTATTTGAAATTTTGATTTTTTTTAGAATATTTGAGTTTAGTAACTCTTTTTGGGTTGAAACTCTTTTTTCAATAACCTTAAAGCAAGAAATTTGGAAGATAAAATATATTTTGTTGATTGGGGTAACCCAATTTATAAGCTATATTTCCAATCTTCTATAAAACCATATAAGGGCCATAATATTTGGATTTTGAATTTTTATCCCTCTTTTGTTGTTTCACTGACATCTACTTAGCTTGTTGAAATTGCATAAAGACCCAATCTTCTACTTCAAAATTTATTCCATTGCAACATTGATTAACTTGTAGCTATTTTGTTATGTCCCATTACCAAATTATCCCTAAGACTAGAGATCACATATTTTTGGTACTAAATATGTTCTTAACTATACAAACTTTGGGTGTGGCCCAATGAAGAGGTGATAGATGGCACTCATAAAGTGCCAAAATGGAGATATTTTGTATGAAGTGGTGTTCTACCATTTTTCTATTGGTAGACATTGCAGTCATCTCTCTTGCTTATCTAAAGTAAAACATTAGAGACAATCTTCTAAGCCTTTGTTGGCTGCCTTAATGTGTCTATTTTATTAGAGATGATATGATAAGATACAAGGATCATAACAAATCAAATATGAAATTAATTTAATTCAAAAACTACTTGTAAATATATAATCACAATCAATTACTATAATTTTTGGAGTCCTATGCAACTTCTAAATGGTACCCACAAAGGTTGTTGCTCCAATACTTCCACAAAATGTGTATATTTGGTGAATTATCTACAACAACCCTTATGACATTTTTTTCTTCAAAATAGGCAACCTAGTGATAAAATCCATGGATGCCTCTTCCCATGTTTGGATTAAAATAAATTAAGGGATGAAGAAGAACTACATTCTTAATTATATCCCCTTATTTTTTTCACTTACCATGTATTATATCATAATTTATTTGAAAATATTATTTTATTCTATTGCCATTATTTTAGTATTGTTAATTCAAGGTGCCTATGTGCTCATGTAGGCCTGCATTGGGTACCAATCAAAAATAAAGTCAAGATTCATATGTATGTATGGTTGTGGTATTTTCTAGATTTGGTCATAATGGTTCCCATTGTCTTATGTGGTGGCCTACTTGGATCCTTCAACGAGTTGTTGCACATCGTGTGTTGCCTTTGGAAATGATGGGCCCAAGGTTATATTAAGGTGACTTATTTAATTAGGTATTATCTTAACATAGGTGACACATATCTCTTTGGTGGGGTTTGATATCCTTGGTGATTTAATTTGAATTTTTATTGTGTTGTCATCACACTTCTTGGTCCTATGTGGAATCATGTGAAATTTTGATCAACATTGCTATACACCTATAATCTCTATATTATTGATCTTAGATAGTTCCAAAACATGATGACATAGATTTTTCACCTTGTAAAATTTTATCTATTGAAGGCTTTATTATCATTACATGAATGCAATTTATCAAAGTGGTTTGTTCTTTTCCTTAATGAAATAGTTGAGCTTGTTGTTGAACTATGGGATTGTTTGGGATGTGATAAGTTCCTAGAGCTCTATGGGTAAGTGCACCAATCTGTGACACAATTTTGGCTCTTAATATGTCACTTTTTTTTCTTTTTGAAATCAGCAAAATCTGATTTGCATGAGAAAATGAAGATAGTTACGCTCAAAATTTCAAGATGCGGCAAGAACAAAAGTTGAAGTGCTCTGAGTCTAGTTTCTAAGCTACTATTTTTTTTAAAATTAATGAAGATTAAGGGTCTTAAAATGGGGAGGGGGGGGCCCAAAACAGGTCCTATTTTTACAAAAAAAAATAGCATAGTGCCTGAGGGCTCCCCCCTTTTTGATTAACTTTTTTTTAGAATTTCAAAAATCCCAACAATGAGAAATTAGCTGACACCATGTAGTTTATCTCCTTCTTTTGGATAATTTTTTTAATGAATATATAATATTTTATGAATTTTCAAATTAGACACATCCTGAAAAACTGAAATTTGAGTGTCCTCCCCCCTAATTTTTTTGCAAACTAATCGAAAATTGATTTTTTTTTAATCATGTGTAGAATGGAGTCTAGTTTCAAAAAATGTGATTTGTTTCACATTCTGATGAACGTGTAAAAATCTATCCTAAACCTAGCACATGTTGGTTTTTGACCAAAAACGAAGGCATTTACAATAGAAGCCATGGATCAAAACCTTAACTAAATCAAAATGAAAAAAGAATTATATATTTAGATAGCTAAGAGAGAGGTTAACGTTATCATGGTTTTTTATAAACTTGCATTGAACTACGTGCAAATGAGACGGGGAGCACAAACAAAAATATGAGAAAATTTGGCAAATCTTGTTAATTAACACGTCCAAAGTAGGCCATTTGGCGAGCACCAAATGACCTGCTTTGCACATAACTAGAATTTACCCTCTTTGGTGAACAACTTTGATAATGCTTAGAGTGCACAGTTTATGATCGTAGATGGATAGTCGAGGTTTTACCTTTCATACCTTCTCTAACTTGTTACCGTTACTGGATAACTCTTTATCCCTCTTAAGTCTCTATCTCTCAGGTCTCACTCCCTCCCACATGACCTAAACTACTCTCTCAGTCCAATCCCCTCTCTCAGGTCTCTTTCCCTCCCATATAGGTACCTAAATAAATCTATCTCACTCCAACCCCTTTCTCACTCTCCCTCTTTGGTCTTTTTATCTCTCTCACTCCATCTCCCTCTCTTAGTTGTTATTTTTCTCTCTTTGTCTCTCTCTTTGTCTCTCCCTCCTACCACCTCTCCCTCTCTTAGGTCTTTCACTCACTCACTCCCTCTATCTCTCTCCCATTCCCTCTCTCTCACTCACTCTCTCTCGGGTATCTCCATCTCGCCTCTCTCTCTCACACACACACACTCACTCTCTCTCAAGTATCTCCATCCCCCCTCTCTCTCTCACACACACTCCCTCTCTCTCTCCCACTCCCTCTCTCTCACTCTCTCCCACTCTATCTCTCTCCCTCTCTCTCAGGTCTCTCCCTCTCTCCCTTTGTCTTGAGTCTCCCCCTCCTACCCCCTCTCCCTCTCATAGTCACTCCCTCTATCTCTCTTCCACTCCCTCCCTATCTCACTCCCTCTATCTGTCTGTGTCTACCTCTCCATCTCTCTCAAGTATCTCCCTCCCACTACCTCTCCCTCTCTCTCTCTCAAGTACCTTTCTCTCTCATGCCCTCTATCTCTCTCCCACACTCTCTCCCTCTCTCTCTCTCAAGTCTCTCTCTCCCACCCACTCCCCCTCCCTCTTTGTCTCTCAAGTCTCTCCCTTCTATCCCCTCTCCCTCTTTTAGGCCTCTCTTTGTCTCTCTCACTCACTCCCTCTATCTCTCTCCCACATCCTCTCTATCTCTGTCTCTGTCTCTCCCTCTATCTCTCTCCCTCTCTCTCTCCCTCTCTCTCAGATATCACCTTCCCACCCCCTCCCACTCTCTCTCTCTCTCCCTCTATCTCATGTATCTCCCCCACCCCCTCTATCTCTCTTGAATCCCTCTATCCCAAGTTCTCCCTTTCCCCTGAGTACTCCCTCTCCCTCCCATGCCCTCTCCATCTCTCAAGTCTCTCTCTCTCTCACTCCTTGTATCTCTCCCATCCCTTTATCTCTCACTCCCTCTCTCTCCTACTCTCTTAGGTATCTCCTTCCCACCCCCTCTCTCTCACTCCTTGTATCTCTCCCATCCCTTTATCTCTCACTCCCTCTCTCTCCTACTCTCTTAGGTATCTCCTTCCCACCCCCTCTCTCCCACTTTGTCTCCCTCTCCTTCTCTCTCGGTGTCTCCCTCCCACCCTCTCTCCCTCTCCCTCTCTCTTAGGTTTCTCCCTCCCACCCCCTCTCCCTCCCTCTCTCTCTCTCTCTCCGTCTCTATGTCTCTCCCTCTCTCTCTCTCCCACTCCCTCTCTCTCTCACCCACTCTATCTCTCTCCCACTTTGTCTCTCTCCCTCTCTCTCTCACTCCCTCTATCTCTCTCCTACTTTTTCTCTCTCCATCTCTCTCAGGTCTCTCCTTCCCACCCTATCTCCCTCTTTCTCTCTCTCAAGTATCTCTATCCTATTGGTGTAATTAATTATCTAATTACACTTTATTAAGTTTACTTAGGTTTTGCTTAGGTAATAATTACTTTACTTAATTAATATGTAATCTTTATTTAGTTGAGTTGTATTTAGGTCAACATTAGGGTTGCATACATTGCTTTTATAAAGAAAATCATCTCTTGTAATATCTTAATTCTGAATATATCAATTTACACATCTTCATGCAAAATCTCTGCTTTTTTATTGATTCTCTCTTATGTGGAAGGCCTTTTGGTTTGCATGTCTGATCTTGGTTTCTGACATGGTATCAGAGCCTTGACATGAAACCCCTTCTCAGATTTTTGAGAAAATCATTGCAGAGTTCGTTTGGGGTTCCTCGAGGATTTCATGCCTTGAGCCTATCTATGTGGCATTTTGGATTAGATCGGGCTTCACCATTGGATTCAGAGCGCTAGAAAAAGTCAAGATTGGCTTTTATTTTGCAGATTTTGGTCATCATTTTCCAGATCTTTGAGGGTTTCAAGTTCGGTGTTTTTTTTGGAAGCTTTGGGGGTAGCCTATTTTTCAGAGCATCTTGGAGCAAAATGGACACTGCCATTGCGTTCGCAATGCCCCAAAACCCTAAGATCGCCCTTCGTTTCATCGATTTTGAAGAAGTTGGTCTAGAAGGCAAAAAAAATTTGCTAGTACGGCCTCCCCAACATGCTTCTCGAGGGATGAAAATTGTTTTTTTTTTTTTTTTAAATGCGCTTCTTGGGATTCAAGTTGATGCTCATAGTGCAGAAAGGATCCACCACCAAGTGGCCATTGGGTGGCCACCAGTCAGCCATCGGTCCGCCGCCGTCGCCGGTAGCTCCCCCTCCAGCTCTGCCGGCTAGTCCGCTCCCGCGGGCCCCTCTACACTCCGCCCCGGTCATATGGACAACTGGGTGCCCTTTTCCAGCCCCTAAGGGCTTCGAGCCGGTCATGTGGAGAACCTGTGGCCCATACCCAGCCCTTGGCCGAACTCCCAGCACGTGTCGCGGTCCTATGGAGGACCAGGGGCTCCGCCCTAGCTCCCTGCCCAGTGCCTTTGGTCACATGGGTGACTGGGGGCCCAAATTTTTTTGCAGGGGGTCAATTTTTTGTGGCAACGACCAAATGGCCATAAAATTTATGCTTAGGACTTATTGACATCAACATGATGTCAGTAGTCGTACGACCTCTTTTTGCCCCCTCTTAACCCCATTTTGCTCTAAAGGAGCAGTGTTTTTGTTTTTGGCGTAACTTGGGCATACGGTATCGAAATCAGGCAAACAAGATATCTTCAGAAAGCTGGTTCCGAGCACTATCCTATGGTGTAGTTTATTTTTTAGTGTTTTAATATTTAGCTACATTTATTTCTATTTGAAGTTAGATGTTCATTTATCACTTCTGAGCTCATAAATTTTTGCCACGATCTCTGATTTTCGCTATCTTTGCGGTGTTGGATAGGTATTGAGGAGTTCTATGTTTCTATCAATGTAATTGTTTCTGTATCTATCCCAATTTTATCATTATTCCAGATTTGGCCTGATGGGTTTTTTGGAGATTACTTGGATTTTTTTGGCATTTGGGAGGGTGCAACTTGCATCTTTGCACTTCATTTCAGTATCACATCATTCATTTTATCTACTATTGCTTCATAGATTCCAGGGTTGTTCCCATTTGGAGTTTTAAAGTGTTCCATGGCATTGGGTCTGCTGTTGCATTATTATGATTCCGATATGGTTTCTTGTAAACAAAATTATCTTTCCTTGCTTCCCGGATTCAGGTTCCAGTGTTATTCCACAGTGTTCTTCTAGTGCTTCTTTGTAGTAGGTCATCTCATTGAGGGGGGGATTTGTCCCACTTGGTTGTCTCCTCTTTCTCTTACTCTTTCATTGAATTTGTACATGGGTACCTGATCAGGCCTTGTTGCCGAGACCCATTCATGCTTTCTTGCATTCATCTTAGTTTTAGGTGCATGCTTTTTTAGTCTCCCTAAGTTGCACTTAAGGGAGGGTGTTGGTGTAATTAATTATCTAATTACACTTTATTAATTTTACTTAGATTTTGCTTAGGTAATAATTAGTTTACTTAATTAATAAGTAAGCTTTATTTAGTTGAGTTATTTTTAGGTCAACATTAGGGTTACACACATTGCTTTTATAAAGCAAATCATCTCTTGTAATATCTTAATTCTAAACATATCAATTTGCACATCTTCATGCAAAACTCTTTCTTTTTATTGTTTTTCTCTTTTGTGGAAGGCCTTTTGGTTTGCATCTCTGATCTTGGTTTCTAACATGTCCTACCCCATATTTCTCTCTCTCTCTCTCTCTCTCTCTCTCTCTCTCTCTCTCTCTCTCTCTCTCTTTGTCAAGTCTCCCCCTCCTACACCCTCTCCCTCTCACAATGACTCCCTCTATCTCTCTTCCACTCCCTCCCTCTCTCACTCCCCCTCTCTCTCGCCCTCTCCCTATCCCTCTCTCTCAAGTATGCCCCTCCCACCACCTCTCCCTCTCTCGACTCTCTCTCAAGTAGAGGGTTTAGGGATTAAGGGTTAATGGTTGAGGGTTGAGGGTTGAGGGATTAAGAGGGTATGGGGGTTGAGGGATTAGGGTTTAAGGGTTAAGGGTTGAGGGATTAAGAGGGTATAGAGGTTGAGGGATTAGGGTTTAAGGGTTGAGGGTTGAGGGTTGAGGGATTACGAGGGTATAGGGGTTGAGGGTTGAGTGTTGAGGGATTATGAGGGTATAGGGGTTGAGGGATTACGTTTTAAGGGTTGAGGGTTGAGGGATTAAGAGGGTATGCATTTTTGTGAACTCTTTGATTTTTTCTTTCTCTGTCAGGGATACTATATACATGAAATAAACATTTAAGTATAAGTTGACATTTACATATGGACATTTACTTTCTTATACTTTAAGTTATATTTCATGTATATAGGCGGGATGTTTGAGAGTGGTTTCAGATCTCTAGGAGTTATAATGCGAATTCTAGTTTTTGGAAGATGTTAAAAAATTCAGACTTAGTCAAATTTCAGTAATCAACATGTCAAATTTTAGTAATCAGGAGGTCAAATTTCATCTTTCTCTCTCTATCTCACTCATTTTCATCTCTTATTCTCTAGACCTCTCTCTCACTATCTCCATCCCTTTATCTAACAATATCTTCCTTGAGCTCAAGAACTATCTCTCTACATGTCCATCTTTGTCTCCTTCCCTCTCCAATATCAATCTCCCTCCCTCCTTCCCTCTCTACATTTCTCTATCTCCCCTCCCTCTCCTTTTATCTCTATATACATCTCTCTACTCTCTATATCACCTCTCTCTATACCTACCTATCCATCTCTCCCTCTCTCTCCCCTCTTTCTCTCTCACTCTTTGCTTCCCTCTCTCTCTCCTTCCCTCTCTACTCTCTATCTCCCCCTCTCTCCTTTCCTTTCTACTTCTCTCTATCTCACCTATGTTTCTCCCCCTCTCTCTCTCCCTCTCTCTTCCTTTCACCCACCTTGCTCTCTACTTCTCGCTATCTAACCTATCCCTCTATACATATTTCTCTCTCCCCCATCCTTCCCTCTCAATCTCTCCACCTTCCTCCTTACCTCTCTAATTTTCAGCTCCATCACACATCTCTATCACCTATCTCACTTCTCTTTGTCCCTTTCCCTCTCTACTCTCTTTCTCTCTATCTCACCCCTCTCTCCCTACATATCCCTCCCTCCTCTCTCTTATCTCTCTCACCTCTCTTTCTCCATCCCTACCTCTTCCTTTCTCTCTAATTCCCTCTATATTTCTCTTTATCTCCTCCTCCCTCTATCTACCTATACCTCTCTCTATTTTTGTCTTACCTCTCCCTATATCTCTCCTTTCATATCTACTTCTGTCCACCTAGTTGTCCCTCTATACGTATTTCTCTCTCCCTCCTTTCCTCCTCTCTCTCAATATCTCCACCTTCTTTCCCTCTCTACTTATCTCTCTATCACCTCTCTCTATCTATCTCCTCCCTCTCTACTCTCTCTATCTCTCCCTCCCTCCCCCTATTTCTATCTCTCCTCTCTCCCTCTCCCTCTTTATATCTCTCTTTTCCCTCTCTCTACCTATATCTCTTCCTTCTATCTATCTCAACTATCCATCTTTACCTATCCCTCCCTCCTCTCTCTCTTCCACCAAAATTCACTCTACATCTCTTTGTCTAACCTACCCCTATATACCTCTTTTAATCTCCCTCTCTCTTTCCCTCTCTCAATCTCTCTACCTTCCTCCTTACGCCTCTACTTCTCTCTATCACCTCTCTCTCTCCCCCTTCCCTCTTTACTTTCTTTCTCTCTATCTCACCTCCCTCTCCTTAAATATCCCTCCCTCCCTCCTCTCTCTCTATCTCACCTATCTCTCCCTCCCTACCTCTTCTTCCCTCTCTCCTCCACTCTCTACTTCCCTTTATCTCCCCCTCCCTCTCCTTACCTACCTCTCTCTCTCTATTGCACTCTCTCACCTCTCTCTAAATCCTT